>CM076572.1:1304620620-1304889279 GCA_034641835.2 Pinus albicaulis | reverse complement strand
AAAAACAAAGTTTTGTTGTTTGTGCTACGAAACTATCAGCGCTTTCGTAGTGCAAAGTGAATTTTTTGAACTAGTGGCGCCATGAAAACAAGGTTTTTTGGCTAATTGAATAGTTTTGACACAAAACGTTTAGGAAATGACCCACAAATGAAAATGATGGACATTTGACATGAAGGGACTTCAAAGAAGACTTTATTATAACCTAAGGATGGGCTTTAAAATATAAAAATCTAAAACCTACCCTTGATCAAATCCTAAATTGACTTCTAAACCAAATTTTGAACCATGACCAAAAGCAGACTTGACACAATGATGTTTCGAATTTTTTTGGGTGATAACATCCTCTACTATATTTTCGACATTAGGAAACATTTCTTGTATCAACTTTGCCAAACCTTCAATGTCTACTTTTAGATCATTATTCATGTTTTCCATGTTGTCTTTCATTTTTTCATCGATCGTAGCTTCCATGTCATCCATCTTAGCTTCCATGCCAACTTCCATGCCATCCATATTAGCTTCCAAACCATCCATCTTAGCTTCCACGCCTTTCTTCAAACCATCCATCTTATTTTCGACGTCTTTATTCAAAACTTCCATTTCATTTTTTGTTGCTCTTTGCAATAGTGAAATTTGGTGTACTTGCTCTTGTAATTTTGACATCTCATGTTTCATTTGTTAATATTCATGAGTCATAGTGGAGCGTTCTAAAGGCTTAATGGGTATTGAATTCTTTGTAGGGGGCATTTTAGAAACCAATACTGATATCTATTCTTCAATTTCTTTTGGAATAAATTCAAACTAATTTTTCAAACAAGACTTATGCAATTTGAAAAACAATACACACCTTTTTATTTGCTGTTAGAGTCGGTCCTTACAGCCCTCCGTCAGAGATCGTTTCATTTTTTCATATTCATTCTTAGGTGTCTCGCTTGTTCCACTTCGTTGAATTTCGCTAGGAGCATGCCACTGACTGACGAGGGGGTCTGGTTGTCATGTGTTTCCTCATGCTTGTACCTGCAGGGCTATTTAGAAATTCCTCAAAAATACCGGGGTTCATCGTCATTTCATTCATGGTCGGTAAGGATCGTTTCAAGTAAAAAGAGTTTTTAGTCCTAGAGTCTAGGGTTTTCGAGTCTTTCACATACATGTCATAAAGCCCATGTGCCACGAGGTTGGTTTCTCAGCAAGTTTCTGATTTCACATTTTTATCATCAAAAGCATTTGAAGACATTTCTAGTCCAAAAATCTATTTTGGAACTAGAATTGTCTAATTTCTATTTTTTTTAATAATTGTATTTGTTTCATTATCGTAAAGCTTTAAGGCAGCTCGATCTTTTTCCAAAGCCACAAGGCCGCATCCCCCAAAAAAGACAAATGCTATTTTCAGTCCAAAATTCAGAAAAGCCAAAGCAAAGCATTGTATTAATAGATCTAAATGCCAAAATGCCAAAAACATTATAAAGTGGGTTATCAAACAAATTTGAAAAAATCTGATTTGATGAGATATTTACTTCATATATAAACATGGCAAACAATCTCATTTGCAAGAGATCCGCAAGGCAGAGGTCAAAGTCGAGTTCTTGAAGGCCGAAACCAAGTTTTCATAACTGTGGACAGCGTTTGGAGGTGTGCGCTACCCACTTGAGGTGCGCGCTACCCACTTGGTGCGCGCTACCCACTTGAGCACCACGACCAGTGTTAAATTGAACGAGCGCTACCCACTTGGTGCGCGCTACCCATTGGGCAGGGGCGCTACCCACTTAGCAACAGAGCCCAGAAATTTGTGTTTTGCGCCCATTTTTTATTCAAATCAACTCCAGCAAATTGCAAACAGGTTTTTATCATTGCTCAGTAGATTTTTATCATGCTTGTGATGATTTTGATGTTGGGAAAGAGGCCATGTTTGGAGAAGAATATATAAACCCTACATTCACATGCAAAATAATTCCTCAAGGGTTTTTGGAAATATATGGATAATTTTGTGAAAAGTTTGAAAACTCTTGAATGGTAAATGTGCTCATGCCTTGGCACGTTATGTACATGATCCTCACGCCCTCAGTTATCATTTTATCATTGCTATCATGCCCTTTCATGTTTTTGCACAGTTTCATGTTGACTAGTATATAGCCTCCATCACCATATCACTGCTGCCATCACCATAATATTGCCACTGTCATGGTCATTTGTATCACTATGGTTATTGTCATGATGTCCCTATTCTCCAGTTCTTAAAACACAGTCCCATACTTGTTCCCCTTTGACAAATTTTGGCCATCATTATAAAATTATACCATACATCTGCATTTGGTTTTCATTTGTCAAACTCACTTATGATCGAAACAGTGATAGTTTTTATGCCATTAAAACAGAGTCATCCTCATTATGATTTTGTTTTCCTGTGATGCTTGGGTACATGGGTGATATCTATTGGGTTTTGAACATACATTAAAACTTTTCTTTCACTGCACCTATATCAGCATCCATATTACAAATATCTTGTTCAAAGCCATGTCAGAGACAGAGTCAGTTTATGAGCAGGAGTCGGATAGTGATTCCACAACAGAGGGTAATGTGCCACGGAGGCCTCACAGAGGTGGAAAAGGTGGTAAACATCTCAGGGAGGAGCCTACTTCTTTGGCTCAATTGCAGGCATGTCCGCTTGCAATGGATTGTTTTCGGGTTCAGTCATGTTTTCGATTCTGTGAGATGATTTCACAAACCCAGCTTCATCGTGAACTAGCTCGTTTGTTTGTTCTACATTTACATGATGGCCGTGTAAATCTCGCCGGAGTTGATTTCATTCTGTCACCAATGACTATTGCTCAGGCCACTGGCATACCAAATTTAGGAGAGGAATGGAACAAACGTCAGCAGTTGGAGAAATTCCACTATGAGCCATACATCAAACCTGGGTATATGAGGCACTTGGGCAGAGTTTTTCCTTTCAGATTCCTGAGGGATGAGTTTGCACCACTGATGAAACTCATCATTCGGTATTTCAGTTGCGAGGGCAGATTCTCGCGTTTCTTTGCGTACCATGTTCGTTTGTTGATGCACTTCACGAGGGTACGTATGATGAACATTCCGTACTTCATGTATCGCAACATAGAGAGGATGATGATTTTTGTACAGAAGAAGAGCCCAGCACAGCAGCATAGAAGTATATATCATTACGCTTTGATCAAGATCATAGTGTTACATCAGTTGGCACAGCAGGGCATCGCTTGGGAGGATTTCATCTCCCGTGATTTTTTCACAGCGTCACAGCTGCCTCCCGAGGTAGTTCATGATGCGGGAGAGCCTTCACACCAGCCGGACATCCCTGAGGTCAAGCATATCAGTGCTCCATTGTTTATGACATATCAGCGAGGCCACAGGGCCTTATTTGCAGCTACACGGCGAGTATTATCTCCACCCAGGGTGGAAGGGGTCTTGCCGACTTCATCAGCAGAGCGAGTATTATCTCCACATGATGTGGAAGGGGTCTCACCTTCTTCTTTAGCACAGGTACAGATCCAGGACAGGGGCAAGAAGCCCATGCATGATGAGGGCCCATCAGGAGGCCGGGACACAGATTTCACAATCATTGATGTTGATGCAAGCTCTCCTAGCTCGAAACTGAGGGAGATCATCCAGGAGCAAAGGGCCGAGAATGACACGCTGAAAGATCAATTACAGAAGGCTCAGTGGGTGATAAAATATCTGGAGCAGCGCAACAAACAGCTAGAGGATGAGCACACACTTTATGAGCTGCGTCGAATCCGTGAGGATCGACAATTGGCCCGGAAGAGACCTGACGACATGACACCAGTTGAGCGAGAGACTGAACTCATGCATGTTAACATTCATCTGGAGAAGTTTTTGGCAAAGGGCAACAGAGAGAAAGACATGCTTCTTCACATGAAAGGCCATTATTGGGCTCGCATGCATGTCTGCAAAGCGAGAATGAAGATTCTGAAGAGGAGGTTGAGCGAAGCACTAAAACGGCGGAAAAGGCCTGATCCACTCCAGATTTTGGCCGAGGCTTCGTTGGCTGAGCATGATACATGATGGAGGGTCTTCGCTCCGAATTTGAGCAAATTCGGAGAAATTTTTGTCATTTCGAAATATTTTGGTCTAAAAACAGGTTTTTCAGTTAAGCGGGTAGCGCGTCCATATGCTCACTTTTTTTCGGGACACTTGCTGAAGGAAATCTTTGCATTTTTGGATTTTTCATGGTAATTTATGCATCCTCAGGCATTTCCGAAGCATTTCATCAGATTCTGGATGGTCAAAAAGCTCAAAAACACCATGAAAACCACCTTGCTGCCACCTTTTGCACCAGCAGGAAGTACTTCTGGGAGAATGAAGTTTTGGAGGGGCAAATGAGCTCCAAATTGAGAAATTCCACTTGGGTTGGATAGCCAACATCCAGAGCTTTCCAACGAGCTATCATGAGCTCAATTTGGATGCCGGGAAGTGCCTCAAAATCAGGCTGAAAGGCGCGCTACCCACTCAGCTCAGGCACGCTACCCACTTAGATTTTTGGCTGAATTTTCAACTTCCAGCTCAGAATTTCGGCCAGTTGGGACCAGTTTTGCTTGTGGATGAAATTTTTGGGTTTTCATGATGTAAATTGATGGTTGACATGTAACTTTGGCTCATTTTTACCTATTATAGAAGATTCACTCTCAAAAAGTGAAAATCATGTAAATGAATCAGTTTCCACTCTTTTAGAGGCAAGTTGTTAGCTGCCTAGATTTTAGCTCCTTGATTAGAATTTGTTGGAACTGCTCCTAGAAGGAGGATTTCGACCCCTAGAGGTGTGGGGAAGGGTTAGAGTGATCTATATATTGTAATTTCTAAGACATTCTACAGGTTGGACTCTTGGGAAACTTTGGCACACATTGTACATATTTTTCATATTTTGGCTAAGGAAAGATCAGAGGTTTTGCGGCACCTGTTGGGATTCTTGTGTCTTTCTGTTCTTAATGGTGTTTTCTCTCAGTTTATTGTAAGTTCCTTCATGTTTGATGTATGCCATTTCTCACTTATGCTTCTTAACTTAAATGAATGAGTAGATGAGGTTGAATCCATTGTTCACAGTGCTCTGCCTTTGAATTCATTTAACTTTACATGTTTTCGCCTGTTTGAGAAGGATCCATGTTCATCCTTGCCCTTTTCAGCTCCCTTTCGTTCTGATCTATCCATATATCCAATCAAAAGCATTAAGACTATTGCCTACCTCGCCCCAACTCGAAATCTGCAAAGATCTGACCTTATCCCCGGACCCAAAATTGTTTTTTCCCATTTCTCCAACGAAAACCCAAAAAATCAAAATCAAACATTCCTATCTCTTTACTAGCCTAAAATCCGTATTCATTTTTCATTATAAGTCATCTTAGCCCCTTTTAAGATCCTTTGCCAAGATAGACCCGGAGAGAGCCCTCTCCTGTCCTCGTAGGGCTAGCTACGAGGTTGAGCGTGGTTTGATGTAGCCTTGAGTTTTACCTTATTTCAGCCTAGGGTAGATTTGAGCGCAAACATAGTGGCGACCATACTGGGGAAATAAAAATCTCAATGGTTTGCTTGTTGATGTGTTGGTATCATAAGTCTTAGACGGAGTCTGAAGTCACGCCAGGTAGCTTTCGAAACGCTTTTGCTATGCATCAGCGAAGTAGATAAACGCTGCTTCAGTCGATCTCCGGTAAGCTTGTGAATGCAGCACTTGATCTGCAAATTACCCCAGTATACTTGTTCATTCTAGACCTTTGGATGATTGAGTCTAGAAGTCGAAAGGCTGAAGATAATTGATTGTGTTCTTTGAAATTTATCCCGAGAAGATTAATACACTGGCTTCAAGAAGGAATACTAGGTCGAATCCTGACCCTGATCCACCAACGATATTTGAAAATCCAAATCTGATTCCTAGGATCCTTAGAAGACAAGGAAGTCAAGAAAGTTCTAAAAGAGAAAGTCAAGTGAGTTTTGGAAGTTCCAGATCGCTTTCTAGATCTGCATCCTGTCCTGTGAAAATTATATATGTTGACGAAATTCCTTTTGATGCATGATTTGAAACATCCTTATTTGTAAATTTTTCTGAAACTGAGTTATCAAGATTAGTTCCAGATCCATTGTTTTTTGAAGATTTGCAATACAGATTTGTTTCATATCACTTGGACAGACAGTTGCAAGATTCCATTGTGGCTACCAACACTCCCGAATTCACTGAATCTGCTTCACAAACTCTTGAACCATCTGAATTTGCATCAAGTTCACAGATTCCCACTGAACCTTCCTTTATCCCTACCATTCCTGTTCAGTCTGAGTTTTCTGATCAGTAATGAGTAGTAGTTTCTCCTCCGTCTCCACTGCATACACCTCATTCACCTGCTGCTCCTAGTCCTCCTGTATCTCCGAGACAGCAGATTATAAATCCGCCAAGAGTCATGGCAGCCAAATTTGCACCTCTTGCTTTGCCGGCCAATTTAGATCCTATGCCTGCTAATTACCAGAGCAAGATTCCCATATTTGATGGTACACCACAGAGTATATCAGCTCAGCAGCATATTGTCCGGATGACAGACTTTTTGGACCTGCATGAAATTGATGCAGAAAATGTTTCAATGAGATTGTTTGCCCAGACTTTTGGAGGAGAGGTTCGTAAATGGTTCAGAGCTCTACCGGCCAGAAGTATCAATACATTGCAATACCTTCAGAAATAGTTTTTAGACCGATGGGAGATGAAAAAGGATCCGCTGCAGATCACTTCAGAGTATACAAACATCAAGCGTAATCCTGGTGAGTTCGTTCAGGATTATATCATCAGATTCAATACAGTGTATAATGCAATTCCAGATGACTTAAGACCATCTAAAAAGTTAGCTCTTCTTAAATTCCCGGATGGTTTTGATCTAGAGATGGCTTATTTGCTACGTGACAGAGATCCGCCTACCTTAGAAGATATGCAGAAGATTGCCGTTAGTGTTGAGGAAAATCTGAACGATAAGAGAGCACGGTTGAAAGCAGAGAAAAGAGTGACTATAAAAGAAGAGCCTTCCACATCTACATCCGAACAGCACTTGCTTCGTGAGATGTAAAAAATGTTCAAAAGGATGACACTTGACAAACCAGAAATGCAGATTCGGAATCCAAACTATCGTGGCCAGCAGCAGCCACAGTTCAGAATAAAGCAGCGTGAACAAAGACCACAAGAGCCGGCAGCCCAACAGCAGATCAAGACACCTCTTTTGCAGAATTTTGTGAGTCAAGATTCAGACGATGATGATGATGTAGCAGGTGAGCAAAATCATTTCTTCACTCCTGATGATTTGCCTATTTATATTACTGAGGATGAAGAATATGGAGAAAGTTCAGCTGCACAGAAAGATGAAGATTTCATTTTAGCAAATGATGCGGAGTTAGAGGAAGAGTCAGATGATTACCAAAGAGGGTATTTGAATGCTTTGTCTGCTCAATAGAAGCAATACTCATTGAGAAACCGAGATGTGCCCATAAATCCAATTCAGAAACGAAAAGAAGCTTCGGCACCAAAGGCAGATTCACCGATACCACAGAAGAAAGGAAAAGAGACAATTGATCCCGCAGCTAGTAAAGTATCATCAGCAGAAAAGGTAAATCAGCCAAACATAGTGAAATACAAGGCTGAAAAGAAGGAAGTTCTGGTCAAAGAGGTAGAGAAAGTTTCAGCATTTATTTTGGAAAATGAAATTTCCAAATTAAAAATATCTATTCCCTTGACAGAGATCATGAAGAACAACAGCTACCGCGGTCAAGTCTCCAAAATTCTGAACTTTGATCCAATGTTCGATACGGTAAATGTTGAGGATGATCAGCCATAATTGATTTTCGGGCCTGCATTAGATGGTGAGTCCCCTGACAGTGATGTTCCTCCCTTTTATATCAGTTTGAGGCTGCATGAATATGTTTTTCACAATGCCATGTTCGATTCGGGTGCTTCGCACAATTTGATGCCAAAGGCGATCATGGAAAAGTTGGGACTAGACATTACACGAAAATATCATGATTTGTATTCATTTGATTCCAGCCATGTGAGGTGTATAGGACTCATCAAAGATTTGGTTGTAAGCTTAGATCAAATTCCAGCGAAGAATGTCTTAATGGACGTGGTGGTGGCGCACATTCCTCCGCGATTTGGTATGCTCCTTTCAAGATCCTGGGGGGCAAAGTTGAAAGGTACACTTCAGTTAGATTTCTCTTATGCTACAATTCCAGTCTTCGGTCAAATGAGAAAGTTATATCGAGAGCAGAAGATGAAATACATGATAACCAGCAAAGAGAAGCCAATCAATCATCCTGTAAATTATGTACATACCGACTTAGAATCGTTTGTGTTTCTTGCTGATAGTTTTAATGATATAGATAGTCAATTAGTTCAGGTGGAAGATATACCAGAAATCACTGAGAATTTTAGGAAAGTTCTGCAAAAATAAAGAAGAGAAAAACAAGCTACTGTGGAGCAATCAGCTAAAGACAATGGGCAGCAAACAGAAAAAACAGAGCTGACGCAATTTCAGCATCTAGAGGATGATGAAGATGGTCTTTGGACCATGGATTTTGATGGCGCAGTGGGCAGTGACGGTGCTGGAATTGGTGTTTGGATTCGTAGTCCATTTTCCACTCCGGATAAGGTTCCAAGAAATGTTAGAGTGTGTTCCTACAAGCTTGCATTTGACTGTTCTAATAATGAAGCGGAATATGAGGCTCTAATTGCTGGCCTTAAGATTCTTAAGAAGCTGAAAGCGAAAAAGATTGCAGTGTATGGTGATTCAGAATTGGTGATAAAGCAGGTTAAAGGTGAGTTTCAGGCCAAGCATCCTCGCATGAGGGCTTACCGTAATGCAGTTTTAGACATTCTGAAATTATTTTCTGATCATACCTTGACATGTGTGCCTCGCATACAAAATGGTGTTGCTGATGGTCTTGCTAAGGTAGCAAGCAATCTTAAAATTCCAATGAATTCCAGCAACAAGTTCGAGATTCATGTGAAACACCGCCCCACCGTTCCAGACAATCAGCGATGTTGGCAAGTCTTTCAGGATGATGAGGAGATTAGTGAATTTCTGCAGAATAAGGGTAAGTTTAAAGACACCTCCATAGATATAGAACATGATGATGGTAATGATGACATACAGATAAATCAAATGGATGTGCTGCAACTCAAAGATAATATCATTCCTAAAGGATTGATTCCTTTGGAAGAACTGTTTGACCAAGACGATGTAGCTCGCAAACCGACATTGAGGCCAACTGAGAAAGGGGTAGAAGAGGTAAATATTGGGACAGCTGAGAATCCCAAGATGGTTAAGTTATCAAAGTCATTGTCACCAAAGGTAAAGGCAGAGTATGTGAAATTGTTGTCTTCATTTTCTGATGCTTTTGCGTGGGATTACTCAGATCTAAAAACATATGACACTAACATCATTCAGCATACTATCGCCATCAAACCAAATCAGAAGCCCTTCCGTCAAAAGTTGAGGAGAATCAATCCAAAGCTGCTGCCTTCGATCGAAAAAGAGGTAAACAGGTTGTATAAGTCAGGAATTATTGTGCCTATCCGATTTTCAGATTGGATATCAAATTTGGTGCCCATGAGAAAAAAAACAGGTGAGATCCGTTTATGTATCGATTTCAGAAATTTGAATAAGGTATCATTAAAAGACAATTATCCGCTGCCAAAAATGGATCATATATTGCAGCGAGTAGTTGGAGCATCAAGGATGTCACTACTCGACGGATACTCAGGTTATAATCAGATTTTAGTGCATGAAGATGATCGTGATAAGATTGCGTTCACCACTCCTTGGGGAACGTTTCATTATGAAAAAATGCCATTTGGTTTGAAGAATGCAGGCGCCACCTTTCAGCGTGCAATGGACATGGCTTTTGCCAACGAGAAAGATGTATTTTTGGTTGTTTACCTTGATGATTTAACTATGTTTTCAAATTCTGATGAGGAACATTTATATCATTTGAAAATTGTTTTCCAGAAGTGCAGAAAATATGGCATTTCGCTGAATCCAAAAAAGAGTCCTTTTGCCATGGATGAAGGCAAGCTCCTTGGCCACATCATATCGAAAGATGGCATTCGAGTTGACCCTGCACGTGTTGAAGCCATACAGCAGATTGAACATCCCCGGAACAAGAAAGAAATACAGTCATTTAATGGTAAAATGAATTTTCTGTGTCGTTTCATTCCAAATCTTGCAGAGCATCTTAGAGAAATCACGAACATGCTGAAAAAGGACTGTCAGGTAAAGTGGATAGAAGAAGCGGTGAAATCATTCAATTTGGTAAAGTTAGCTCTTTCCTCAGCCCCTATTTTAATCAACCCCAACTACACATAGGACTTCAGTTTTTTTTCATTTGCTTCTGAGCACACATTGGCAGCTGTTTTAATGCAAAAAAGAGATGGAGTTGAGAAGCCCATTGCTTTTTTCAGTCGGATTATAAGGGACGGAGCATTGAAATACAACATTATTGAGAAACAAGCACTTGCACTTGTAAAGGCCTTGAGATATTTCCGCGTGTATATACTGCATTCCCACATTATAGCTTACGTTCCTAACGCAGCGGTTAAAGATGTTTTGGTACAAGCAGATCCATAGGGAAGACGGGGTAAGTGGATCACTGCGTTGTTAGAATACGATGTGGAGATTAAACCGACCAAGCTGATTAAAGAACAAGGACTCGCCAAGCTCATGGCTGAAACAAATCTGCATGCTCTAGATATAAATTTGATTGCTGCCATGTCCGATGAAGATGAGGAAAGTACGTCAGTTCAGGTATCTGATATTTTTGTTTCTTCCCCTTGGTATGCTGAAATTTTATACGTGCTTCAGAATTTGTCTCCACCTCCTGGGATGACTAGAAATAAGAGTAGAACATTGAAGTTGAGAGCTGCAAAATTTTGTATATTGAATTCTGCATTGTATTAGAAAGACCCTGGGGGAGTGTTGTTGAATTGTTTGGTAGAGGAGGAAGCTCAAAGAGTTCTGGAGGACTTTCACAAAGGTGACTGCGGAGGCCATTTGTTTTGGAAGACCACAGCGAATAAGATTCTAAGAGCAGGGTATTATTGGCCTTCTTTTTTTTCTAATGTATTTAAGGCTGTTAAGAATTGTCATGAGTGTCAAATTTTCAAAGGGAAGCAGAAACTACAGCCTTTGCCTCTCAAACCAATCAAAGTTAGTGCACCATTCCAGCAGTGGGGATTGGATTTTATCGGGGAAATCCACACAGCATCTTCCGGACAGCATAGATGGATATTGACAGCTACGGACTACTTCACAAAATGAATCGAGGCGATTCACACTCGACAGGCCACGGATGCGGTAATTATCTCTTTTCTTGAAAACAATATTCTGTCACGTTTTGGGTGTCCTAGTAAAATAATCACAGATAATGTAGCAGCCTTCAAGTCTAAAAGGATGGTTGAATTTTTCTATAAGTACAATATCAGTTTGGGACATTCGACTGCCTACCATCCACAAGGGAATGGCTTGGTGGAATCTTCAAATAAATCCTTGGTGAATATCATTAATAAATTGCTGGAAATCAACAAAAAGGGCTGGCACAAGAAGCTAGTAAATGCACTGTGGGCTGATAGGGTAATTTAGAAAAAGTCTATTGGCATGTCTCCTTTCAAGTTGGTGTACGGAATAGACACGGTTTTTCCTACTTCACTTGCTATCCCGGTGGTCAAATTGCTTCAGGAAGCTGGTAGCGAGGAAGATCCCATGCAGCGGAGGATTAATCAGATGATTCATTTACAGCAGACACGAGAAGAGGTATTTCAAAATACTTTCAAGTTGCAGGAGCGCATAAATAAAATCTACGACAGAAAGGCAAAAGCAGATAAGTTTCAGTTGGATGAGGTGGTTTTGAAGTGGGATGCTCGGAATGAAGATAAGGGAAAGCATGGTAAATTTGAAAACCTATGGAAGGGTCATTTTAAGATTGCAGCGTATCGTGGTCAAAATGCCTTTCTTCTCAAGGAAATAAATGGAGATGATTATCCTGGAGGACCGATCAATGGTCGGTTGCTGAAGCGATATCACTTCTGAGTATTTTCTGCTGATTTCATCATCATTGTATATATCGTTTTACTTCTGTTTTATTGCAAGTGTGTACTGATCTCTCATCTTCAGTCTGGGGCCCAGAGCGAAGGCTATAATTCTGGAGATGGAGGTTGGTTCGTTTGAATTTTGTCAAGTCAGTCTTATCAGTCTTTTCAGTTTTAGAATCGAGTCAGTTTTGGTCAAGTTTCAGTCGCTTTTCAGTCAAGTTTGCAGTCAATAAATGTTTCCAAAATTTTGTTTTATTTGTTGCAATAATGACTCCATCGCCCAATGGATGAAGGCACTGTCTGACTCCCCCAGAGATCTGCCATTCTTGGCATCTCCATGGAGCCACCATCCCCATTGGAGCCAATGTTAGAGTCGGTCCTTACAGCCCTCCGTCAGAGATCATTTTGCTTTTTTCATATTCATTCTTAGGTGTCTCGCTTGTTCCACTTCATTGCATTTCGCTAGGAGCATGCCACTGACTGACGAGGGGGTCTGGTTGTGATGTGTTTCCTCATGCTTGTACCTGCAGGGCTATTTAAAAATTCCTCAAAAATTACTAAAGTTCATCGTCATTTCATTCATGATCATTAAAATGTCATTTTCGTTAAAAAGAGTCTTTAGTCCTAGAGTCTAGGGTTTTCGAGTCTTTTGCATACATGTCATAAAGCCCGCAGGCCATGAGGTTGGTTTCGCAAGTTTTGATTTCACATTTTTATCATCAAAAGCATTTGAAGACATTTCTAGTCTAAAACTCTGTTTTGGAACTAGAAATTGTCTAATTTCATTTTTGTAATAATTGTATTTATTTCATTATCAGAAAGCTTCAGTGCAAGCCTCTAATCTTTTCCAAAGCCACAGTGCCGCATCCCTGCAAAAGACAACAAGCATTTTCAGTCCAAAATTCAGAAAAGCCAAAGAAGAAACATTGTATTAAATAGCCAAATGTCAAAATGCAGAAACATTATGAGAGTGGGTTATCAAACACATTTGAAATCAAATCTAATTGCATGAGATATTTTCTTCATGTATAAAACATGACAAACAAACTCATTTGTAAAAAATCCGCAAGGCAGAGGTCGAAATCGAGTTTTTGAAGGCCGAAGACAATTTGCAGAATTGTTGACAGCGTTTGGAGGTGGGCGCTACCCACTTGAGGTGCGCGCTACCCACTTGAGGGGCGCTACCTACTTGAGCGCCACAGCCAGTGCAAAATTGAACGGGCGCTACCCACTTGAGGGGCGCTACCCACTTGAGCAGGGGTGCTACCCACTTAGCAACAGAGCCCAGAAATTTGTGTTTTGCGCCTAGTTTTGATTCAAATCAACTCCAACAGCTTGCAAACAGGTTTTAATCATTGCTCAGTAGATTTTTTAATATGGTTGTGATGTCATTGATGTTGGGGAAACAAGCCATGCTTGGAGAGAAATATATGAATCCTTCATTCACATGCAAGTTAATTCCGTAAGGGTTTTGAAATTGTATGGACAGTTTTATGAAAAATTTGAAAACCTTTGAATGGTAGATATGTTCACACCCTGGCACGTTGTATATATGATCCTCACACCCTCAGTTATCATCTTATCACTGCTGTTCATGCCCTTTCATATTTTTGCACAGTCTTATGTTGACTAGTCTATAGCCCTCATCACCATAATATCACCATTACTGTTGTTATCATTCTATTACCACTGCGATAGTCATTTGTGTCACTATGGTTATTGTCATGTTCTCCCTATTCTCAAGTTCATAAACACAGTCCTATAATTGTTTTCTTCTTTGACAAATTTTTCCCATCATTACCAAAAGCTTGCACCATACTTTGCAGTTCGCACTCATTTGTGAAACTCACTTATGGTCAAAACAGTGATAGTTTTCATGCCACTAAAGCAGAGCCATCCTCATTATGATTTTGTTTTCCTGTGATGCTTGGGTACATGGGTGATATCTATTGGGTTTTGAACATACATTAAAACTTTGCTTTCACTGCACCTATATCAACATCCATATTACAAATATCTTGTTCAAAGCCATGTTAGAGACAGAGTCAGTTTATGAGCAGGAGTCGGGTACTGATTCCACAACAGAGGGTAATGTGCCATGGAGGCCTCACAGAGGTGGCAAAGGTGGTAAACATCTCAGGGAGGAGCCTACTTCTTTGGCTCAATTGCAGGCATGTCCGCTTGCAATGGATTGCTTTCGGGTTCAGTCATGTTTTCGATTCTATGAAATGATTTCACAAACCCAGCTTCATCGTGAACTAGCTCGTCTGTTTGTTCTTCATTTACGTAATGGCCGTGTAAATCTCGCCGGAGTAGATTTCTTTCTGTCACCAATGACTATTGCTCAGGCCACTAGTATACCAAATCTAGGAGAGGAATGGAACAAACGTCAGCATTTAGAGAAATTCCACTATGAGCCATACATCAAACCTGGGTATATGAGGCACTTGGGCAGAGTTTTTCCTTTCAGATTCCTAAGGGATGAGTTTGCACCGCTGATGAAACTCATCATTCAGTATTTCAGTTGCGAGGGCAGATTCGCGCGTCTCTTTACGTACCATGTTCGTTTGTTGATGCACTTCACAAGGGTACGTATGATGAACATTCCGTATTTCATGTATCACAACATAGAGAGGATGATGATTTTTGTACAGAAGAAGAGCCCAGCACAGCAGCATAGAAGTATATATCATTACGCTTTGATCAAGATCATAGTGTTACATCAGTTGGCACAACAGGGCATCGCTTGGGAGGATTTCATCTCCCGCGACTTTTTCACAGCGTCACAGCCGCTTCCCGAGGTAGTTCATGATGCGGGAGAGCCTTCACAGCAACCTGGCATTCCTAAGATTGAGCATATCAGCGCCCCATTGTTTGTGACATATCATCGAGGCCACAGGGCCTTATGTGCAGCTACACGGCGAGTATTATCTCCACCCAGGGTGGAAGCGGTCTTGCCGACTTCATCAGCAAAGCGAGTATTATCTCCACCCAGGGTGGAAGGGGTCTTGCCGACTTCATCAGCAGAGTGAGTATTATCTCCACATGATGTGGAAGGGGTCTCGCCTTCTTCTTCAGCACAGGTACAGATCCAGGACAGGGGCAAGAAGCCCATGCATGATGAGGGCCCATCAGGAGGTCGGGACACAAATTTCACAATCATTGATGTTGATGCGAACTCTCCTAGCTCAAAACTGAGGGAGATCATCCAGGAGAAAAGGGCTGAGAATGACACGCTAAAAGATCAATTGCAGAAATCTCAGTGGGTGATAAACTATCTGGAGCAGCGCAACAAACAGCTAGAGGATGAGCACACACTTTATGAGCTGCGTCGAATCCGTGAGGATCGACAATTGGCCCGGAAGAGACCAGGTGATATGACACCAGTTGAGCGAGAGAATGAACTCATGTATGTTAACATTCATCTGGAGAATTTTTTGGCAAAGGCCAACAGAGAGAAAGACATGCTTCGTCACATGAAAGGCCATTATTGGGCTCGCATGCATGTCTGCAAAGCGAGAATGAAGATTCTCAAAAGGAGGTTGAGCGAAGCACTAAAACGGCGGAAAAGGCCTGATCCACTCCGGATTTTGGCCGAGGCTTCGTTGGCTGGGCATGATACATGATGGAGGGTCTTCACTCTGAATTTGAGCAAATTCGGAAAAAAATTTGTCATTTTGAAATATTTTGGTCTAAAAACAGGTTTTTCAGTTAAGCGGGTAGCGCGCCCATATGCTCACTTTTTTTCGGGACACTTGCTGAAGGAAATCTTTGAATTTTTGGATTTTTCATAGTAATTTATGCATCCTCGGGCATTTACGAAGCATTTCATCAGATTCTGGATGGTCAAAAAGCTCAAAAACACCATGAAAACCACCTTGCTGCCACCTTTTGCACCAGCAGAAAGTACTTATGGGAGAATTAAGTTTTGGAGGTGCAAATGAGCTCCAAATTGCAAAATTCCACTTGGGTTGGATAGCCAACATCCAGGGCTTTCCAAAGAGCTATCATGAGCTCAATTTTGATGTGGGAAAGTGCCTCAACATCAGGTTGAAAGGCGCACTACCCACTAAGTTCAGGGGCGCTACCCACTTAAATTTTTGGCTGAATTTTCAACTTCCAGCTCAGAATTTCGGCCAGTTGGGACCAGTTTTGCTTGTGGATGAAATTTTTGGATTTTCATGATGTAAATTGATGGTTGACATGTAAATTTGGCTCATTTTTACCTATTCTAGAAGATTCACTCTCAAAAAAGTGAAAATCATGTAAATGAATCAGTTTCCACTCTTTTAGAGGCAAGTTGTTAGCTGCCTAGATTTTAGCTCCTTGATTAGAATTTGTTAGAACTACTCCTAGAAGGAGGATTTCGACCCCTAGAGGTGTGGGAAGGGGTTAGATTGATCTATATATTGTAATTTCTGAGACATTCTACAGGTTGGACTCTTGGGAAACTTTGGCACACATTGTACATATTTTTCATATTTTGGCTAAGGAAAGATCAGAGGTTTTGCGGCACCTGTTGGGATTATTGTGGATTTTTGTTCTTAATGGTGTTTTCTCTCAGTTTATTGTAATTTTCTTCATGTTTTATGTATGCCATTTCTCACTTATTATTCTTAACTTAAATGAATGAGTAGATGAGGTTGAATCCATTGTTCACAGTGCTCTGCCTTTGAATTCATTTAACTTTACATGTTTTCGCCTGTTTGAGAAGGATCCATGTTAATCCTTGCCCTTTTCAGCTCCCTTTTGTTCTGATCTATCCAAATATCCAATCAAAAGCATTAAGACTATTTCCTACCTCGCCCCAACTCGAAATCTGCAAAGATCTGACCTTATCCCCGGACCCAAAATTGTTTTTTCCCATTTCTCCAACGAAAACCCAAAAAATCAAAATCAAACATTCCTATCTCTTTACTAGCCTAAAATCAGTATTCATTTTTCATTATAAGTCATCTCAGCCCCTTTGAAAATCCTTTGCCGAGATAGACCTGGAGAGAGCCCTCTCCTGTCCTCGTAGGGCTAGCTACGAGGCTGAGCGTGGTTTGATGTAGCCTTGAGTTTTACCTTATTTCAGCCTAGGGTAGATTTGAGCGCAAACAAAAGGAACTGAAGTAGTCACACTCATGGGAGGAGCAACCGTAGGTCCCTACATGGTCACGATAGGAGTAGATCCCGAAGGATTCGGTGAGTTACTTACAGTTATGATGACCGTAGGGTTGGGATTAGGTATATGTTGACTACTGGGGTTATCAGGTAATGGCATAGAACTGACAACTGGCGGGGAGGATGGCAGCGAACCTGGGATGGTTTCCATTAGCATCGACCTTGTGGATGCTGGTTGAGAAATGGATGTTTGTGCAACCGAAGAAATGTCATTGTGTGGTGTAATCTGAACTATCACAGGCCCCAACGGATCAGTGAGTGGAGGATTGTAATGAGGTACGAGCCCTTCCGTGAAAGGGTCCTCCGGAAATTCCATATGATATGAGGCTATGTGAAAATCATGGTTTTTTAATGGACACTGCTCTTCCGCAGAAGGCACGGGTTCACCAAGGTTTAGTTCTTCCTCAAGATTCAGAGGAGGTAGACCTTGCTATCTTCGAGACATACAGTGTGGTTCAGATGATGCCACGGTGACCTGTTTAGTTTTATAATATTTTAATAAATTTTGATGTATTATAAAGTCTCAATGACAGTAACCACACACCTAAAAAAGAAAAAAGGACTCTCTAAAATCAATCAGAAAGTAGCCAGAATAGGGTTCCCTGTCTGAGTACTACCATTTTCTGGTGATGAAATCCAGTATCACAATAGTATACAGAGAGGGTTGGTCGAAATTACAGTTACGGTCACTCTAGTTTGAGCAGTGGCCCTCCAAATATAATGACCTCTGCAGATTCCTTCATGAAATTCGGCCATTATACTCTCTACTTCATCCTCTGTGAGACACAGGAGTAGGATTCCCGAGGGATCACGCCAATATAATCGGCCATTGGTGACTATGTACTTCTGGGATTTCAATCTCAGTGTTCTTTATTTAGCTTTATCACAACTTGGTGGGCAGCTGAGTGTGAGGAGATATTCTACTATCTCTTTGTACCACTGACTGGTGAGGTACTTTACATGTATTTCTGGAGTAGGTACCCCAATTCCCTGTCGCTCTTCTTTCTCTTTAGACTCCTTGCCTGCTATAATGGAAAAAATTATGCCCAAAGCTTGATATTTTGATTCAGATAACATTTTAGCAAGCCCCTATCCTTTGATCAGCTTAGTAGGGTGGATGTCTAATTCATATTCCTATATTTTAGCAATCCACTTACCCCTTTTTCCTTCACTATCCCCCTGAATAAGAATATATTTTACATCAGCTACAGGCACAAATGCAGTGATATGGGACTGTAAGATATATACGCGAAATGCTTTGAGGGATTTCACTAGGGCATATGCTTGCTTTTCCAATATATTGTACTTTAATTCTGCATCACGGAGCACCTAACTGAAAAAGGCAATAGGCTACTCATACCCCTCCGCATTTTTCTGCAATAAAACTCCTGCTATTGTATGAGGTGATGCAAAAGAAAAAATCATGAAAGGTTTATCATAATCTGGTCCAGCTAGCATAGGGGCTTCTACAAAAGAATTTTTTATTCTAGTAAATTCCTCTCATGATTCCTGGGACCATTTCACTTCATTATCTTTCTTTAGCATGTCATTTATATGCCTAACTATTTCAGCATAGTTAGGTAGAAACCTTCTCAGGAAATTGATGCGCCCTAGGAATACCTGTACCTCTTTCTTATTTCTAGGAAAAGAAATACTATTTATAACCTCTACCCTATTAGGATCTATCTTCACCCCATCTTTAGTCATGATGTGTCCCAAAAGTTTACCCTCTTCTAAAGCAAATAAAGACTTTTGAGGATTAAGGGAAAGACCATACCTTCTACATTTCTCAAAAGTTCTACGCAGATGCTTGATGTGCTCAGTATCATTCTTATAAAATACGATGATATCATCGAGGTAGACAACCAGGAATTTATCCTGCTCCCCAAAAAAAGAAATGTCCATTGCCCTCTGAAAAGTGGCCCTTGCATTAATCAATCCAAAAGGAATCCTGGCATACATAAATGTCCCCCATGGCATGGTGAAATCAATGTTCTTTTGATCCTCTAGAAGTACAACCACCTGGTTATAACCAGAGAATCCATCCATCATTGACATCCTAGAAGCTCCAACTACTTTTGGCAGGATGTGATCCATCTTAGGTAGTGGATAGTTATCCTTTAAGGATGCTTTATTTAAATTTCTAAAATCCACACACAGCCTTATTTCTCCATTCTTTTTTCATACAGGGACAAGGTTTACCACCCATTAAGAGTACCTCAGTGGTTCAATTATTATAGATTTTAGCAGCTTCTTGATTTCCTTCTCAATAGAAGGCAACAACAGGGGATTGATTTGTCTGAGCTTCTGCTTATGGGGCTTTTCATCTCCCTTCAGTGGAATTTTGTGCTACATAATACTGATATCAAAGGTTTTCAAGTCCTAATAGGACCATGCAAACACATCTTTCTAAGACTAAAATAATTTCTGATATAGCTTTTTATATTTTCCAGGGATCTTCTTGGACAGTTTTACATTTTTGGGGTCAGCCTCAATACCAAGATTCAGGTCTTCTACCTAATTTTCTTCTTCCAATTTTTTTGGCTGCAGTGGGACATCATTCTTATAAAATAATATTTCTAGAGGCACCAGTCCTCTAGGTATTATGTTTCCCTTTAACTGCAACACTTTATTACCTGCCACTTTCTTCTCCCAATTTCTTTCTAAAGTATCTTCAGACTCAACCTCTTCTTCATCAGCATCAATCTCCATATTGGAGAATTCTCCCACTGCTTCTAGGAATCTCTTCATCTGTTCTTCATCTTAAAATACTTGCCAGTGTTTGATGTTATCTGGGATTGATGGTTGATAACGCACCTCAACTTCATATCTTAAAAGAGGGTTCTGAGGTGGTCGAAATGTACTAGCAGCTATAGCAAGGGATCAACCATCCTATTATGTTCTCGGGGCATGAATTGGATATTGAACGCCACGAAGAAATTTTCTACCATGTCCCAAACTTCATTCGTATAGGCCCTTAGCCTAGGATGTTTGGTATGACACTGATTCCTGACTTGTCTAACCACCAGTTCTGAATCTCCCATAACTTTTAAGCTTTGTATGTTCATGTTCCTGGCTTTCTGCAATCCTAATAGAAGTGCTTCATATTCAGCCACATTATTAGTGGCTTCATATTCTAGCTTGAAGGACAATGGAACCCACCTTCTTGTAGGAGAAATCAATAATATTCTAGCCCCATTACCTTCCTTTGAATTTTCCCCATCAAAATGGAGTGTCCAGATTCCTGCTTCATGGCTTTCTACGGACTGTTCAGTCTTGATTTGATAGAAATATGGTTCATGAGCATAATCTTGATCTTCTTCCAGCATCAAGCATGAAAAATCTCCTTCCTTACTGTAGACTGGTGAATTTATAGAGTTGTCAGCCTTAGTCACCATCTTGACAAATCTAGTCTCCTTGTACAATCTCCTCTCTTGGCCACCGAAAACTGGGATAGTGGCATATGTTAAATCCATCTTCAGTGATCCACCGATTTTTGTTCCCCAAGACCTTGACAGCAACATACCAAAACGAGCTGGGATGTCAGCCACCACGATGTCCATTACCACACTTTTAGCTGGGATTTGGGCCAAATTAACCACCAAATCCTTGATCATCCCCAAACATTTAACTCTTTTGGAGTCAAATTAATAGAGGTCCTTGTATGGCCAGGTGATTTGTAATCCTAGTTGTTCCATGACTGACAGAGGTATAATATTATGGGAAGCTCTAGAATCTAACAGAAAATTATGTAATAGCAAGTCATGAATCACTAGAGACACATAAAAGGGAGGAGTAGAAACATCTAATTCCTCAACATGTGGACCAAAGACAACCATGGGTCTTTATTCTTGAAGGTTGAGGCTATCCGGAGTGAGTGTTGCTTCTGGAGGGAGCATGAATGAGGTGACATGGGATTGATATGCAGGTTTCTTTAATAGTTCAGTCAAGGGGACTGGAATTTTGACTTTTTCAAGTTCCTTTTGCAGACTGAAAATAGGAGAAGAATTTTCTATTACAACTTCTTTTGACTCTTTATTTTCAGCTGGGGGTTTGGCTTCGTTTAACACAGATTTGGCATTAGGGGAAGTGACTACTTTTGAAGAAGAAGGAATTTGATCATTAGACTGCAAATGTTTGTTTAGAGGACTCTTACCCTTTTCTGTGACTTTACACACTGTTGATTCCTTCTGAGCAGGTGCATCCTTCTGAAGTGTTGCTTCTTCTTCTTGGTCTTGAGTACGAGTCCTCTTTCTAGAGGATCTGAGATCATATTTTCTATTGAATTGTGCTTGCATGAGATTAGAAAATTGTTTACAACAGTAATCAATTTCTGAGTTTTTTATGTCTCTAGCTTTTTCCTCTTCTTGTAATGAGGACTCGGTTCCATCACTATCTTGCAATGGGCATTCTACCTCATAATTATTTGAAAAAGAAAGATGTGCATCCTCTATCTCATAGGAAACATCTTTAGCAGGGTTATCTACTGGACCCTCCAAGTACAATGGGTGCGGTACCTGATCTTGTTGCTCCTTCCATTCTTTTTGTAATATTTGTAGGGGTGGTTTCCTATACTGGGGATTATAACCATTTTTTGGAGCATTCTGTAAATTCTTGGAGTTTGAATTCTTAGCCCCCAAATCAAGTTTACCCAGTTGACTATAAATTTTTTTGATCATTTTGTTCAGTTCTTCCATTCTATCTGAGTCTCAGTCCTGATTAGAGGTAGATACCTCCTCTTTGCCCCTTCTTCTAGTATCCCGTTCAGCTTTTCCCTTTGATTTACCAGTGGAAGAAAAATTTTCCTCCAACTCTAGAGCATATGTCTAAGCATCATCTAGGGTGGCAGGATTTCTTTCTCTGAGAGAGAAACCAAATTTTGAATCAAAGGTTGTTACAAAAAAAACTTTAGGAGTAGTTTGATGGGGTTTCATGTCAGCAGGCAGGCTCAAATACAATTTATTAAATCTCTTGATAAATTTTGACACCCCTTCATTATATCTTTTCTTGAGTGTATTAAACTCAGTAAGACATTGTCCATGATCTTTCTTCTCCCCCCATTTTCTGAGAAACGTATCTTCGATATTATCCCAAGTGGTAATAGAACGACCCGCCAAAGTCTAAACCATTTTCAAGCTTCACCATCTAGAGATTGCACAAACAGTCTTAAGACCACATCTAAATGTTCAACATTAAAGTTCTCTGCAAAGGAGCAGAAAGTCTCAAGATGTTTTTGAGCATCAATTTCATTTTCCCCATTGAATCTAGGAAATATCTTTAGATAATCCTGGGGCATATCATTCAACACTTGGGGTAATGCCAGGGGAGCATATTTATTCAACAAGAAGGATATAACATTTTCCATTGGAGGGGGTGGAGGTAGTGCAATAGTCTGATGAGTAAGAGGAGGAGGACGAGGTGGAAGTGGAGTATGAATAACAATAGGAATATACTCGACTGCAACTTGAGGGGTTGAGGGGAGCAAGGGTCTGTTAACAGCAGATACTTCGGTGACTTCCTTGACCTCTTCGACCTCAGGAGTAGGATGAATATTGTCTTTAAATTGGAAACCTCGTTGGGGTGGACTATCTGAATAGTAATCGGTATCTCTGACAGTGGGGTCGGGAATTTGCAATTGAAAATATTGAGAGGAGGAGGACGGAAAGTCTTCCTGAGAGAATTCCGGAATCTCAGAATGGACTGATTTTATTTCCCTCCAATTTCTTCTATGTATGATATTTTCAGGGTCAGACACTGAAGGTGTCTTTGGCTTAGACGTATCTGACCTCAGGTGCGGCTTACGAGGAGCCAGGACTGCAAATAGATTTATCAAATGAACAAATGTGGAGTCGCCAAGGTGAGGGATCTACAACTCTCAACTCTCCATACTCACCTACTTGAAGAGTGAATTATATTTTGTCGAGACCCAGGGATTCTAAAATTTCTCAACTTCGTTCCCCGACAACGGTGCCAGAAAGATGTTGTCGCTCCTAGAGACAGCCTAGAGTTGTGATAGACCAGTGCCTAGGACATCTTATATATAGCAAGGAGCATGTGATATAACAAAGGGGAGTTATCAATAAAATGGCTCTCATGTTATCTCCTGTAAACAGGGAGGTAAATATAAGTGGGACCAAAACGTTCAGAAACTTGACACAAAAAGAGTGATCCTGCAGAGGCAAGATGTAAAACTCTGATACAAAAGCATCAGACAATTAAGAGACAGCTTACTGCAAAGTGGGCCAGTTCAGAAATACTTCACAGAGATATATAATTGAAGGTGTTTACTATGTAAGGAAAAGTGAGAGGATACTAGCTGTCACTGAGATGATATCTAGATACACAACACCCCCATGTCATGGGCTTACCAATTTAAGAATCCATACATGAAAATGGCATTTTAAAAACACCCTCCCAAGGAAGCTAGTATAGCAGAAATATGAATGAAGTGTATATGGAATAGTATATCATGCATGATCCATATTTAAAGCGCTTGATTGATTCTAACACGAGTATCAACTAGGATAAATTCATGCCAAAACCAGTGAGCCACTCGCATTCCAAAACATGATACAAGAAAATGGATGAAAACAGAATGGAACATTGAATTAAAACATAAGGGAGAAGTTACACACTGTGAAATACCAAAGACCAGAATCCTCTTTACAGATGGAACTTTTCCTCACTGAGACCCAACGGGCTCTGAGCCTTCATACAAGAGTTCTTACAAAATGTATACATAAATTCTCCTAATGCATGACTTTCTGATGAATCTGGAACACTTACCATGCGTTTCTTCACGGTTTTTATAGCTGAAAGAGGAGCATAGGTGGTAGGTGGAAAAATGAATGAAACATTAAACCTAGAATAGAAAGAGAGGGTCAAAACCCATTCTGTTTTAATGCTCTGCATTAAACCCTGGTACCTTCTGGAATGAAAGAGTGATCTTCCTCGGCTTCCATTTACTTTGGTATGGTCCTGATGTAATTTTGACTGTAGTATTGTGTAGTACTCTAGTTACTAAACAAAGAGTGAAGCGAATGAAGGTGAAGTCCGCCATATTGGTGAAACAAATGCTCTGGTAGCTCCAGATAGTGATCAATGTGGAAAATCTTCTCTAGAACACGACATAGAATAAAAACAGTATGGGCACCCCATCCTTCCATGGGGAAAAACATTCTGCTGATGTAGCTGCCCTGGTGGCTTAGTTTTCTGTGCATTGGACTCTCTGTCGCTTTATTTATATCTCTGTTGGTGAAAACCTACCGCTGTAATAAGGACTGTGTAATCATGGCGGCCTTTCCCTCTTGATAACTCTGCAAAACACTGGACTGAATTATGAAATCCATGCATAGGAGGAGTGGCTATGGAGGACAGAAGAACAATAGCGTGGCGGTGATGAATCAGTGTTTTTGGATGAAATAAGTGTGAAAGATGCATAGATATGGTATAACAGTTAAAAATAGGGTTTTGATGGAGAAATACATTGAGGGCCATTCAATCGTGGTTTATAGGCGCAAATCAACGGCGAAGATCGAACAGTGTAATAATATACAACTACTGGTGGAATGCATGTGAAACATTAAAACTTTAATTCAAAACAAGGAACTTTGGTTATAAGTGGAAATTCGAGGAAATGCATGAAATGTAATGAAATGGATGTGTGAGGCCAGACCCATATGGAATCACAATCGAAAACCGGAGCGGGAGTGATCGCAATTGCAAGCGAGGGGATGTGCGATGCGATCAATCGGAAGGGATAGTGATCGGAGGGGAGTTGCGATTGGAGCGATCGAGAGTCGGACATGCAATGTGATCAATCCCATCGCAAATATTTGCGATGGACCGATCGGGGGGGCTTCATGTAAATGTTGTGATTGCGATTAGGGAAGGGAGTACGATTAGCGCTCCACCGTCGGATCGGAGTCACAGATCGACGGTGCAGGTTAGATCAGAGATTGCAATCGGGGGGAAAAAAAGGGATGGTGTGGAGTTTTTTGCGGTTGCGATCCAAGCGGGGGTGCGATAAAGCGTCGGCCGTTCGATCGAAATGGCGGATCAACGGTGTAAAATGCGTCATGGGTCTTATAGACCTACGCCAATCACATCGGAGTTTTTCGGTTGTAACATGGGAAATGCACCCACCTATCACTCCGATTGCGATTTGTGCTTAAGACTTAAGCGCTTGGGCGTATGGGGGTAAGTGGTTAAGGGGCTTGCAGCAAAGGGGCTAGGCCCTTAATGTAAGGTTTTAAAGTGGGTTTTAGCCCATTTTAAATGCCTTTCAAGGGCTAGGAAGGGGAACGATAAAGAGGAAAAAGGGAAAATGGCCAAGCAAAGGTGTATGTGGAAATTAAAGAGGATTTTTGGCTTAGTTAGGAGAGATAAGGGAGGAATTTTGAGATGGAAAGGGAACTTTGGAAAGAGGGAAAAAGAGGTGAAATAAGGAGTTCTGCAGAGGTACAAGGGGTAACTAAAGGCCCTTAGAGCACAACGTTTTGCAGTCAATGAGGCTCATTTGCTCCAGAACAGCAGAGGGAAAGGAATTGAAAAGCAGGGAACATGAAAGGCTTCAAGGATGATGTGTTTCCAAAAGGAAACCATTACTTGAAAACTCAAAGACAGCTTGACCCCCCTGTTTGTTTTTGAAAAATTAGCGAGGGGCTAAGATGATCAACAGATGGGATGTTCTGTCCTTAGATCTTCTTCCTTGACCAATACGATCTCTATAGTAGTAATGACAGCAACAAGATACATGAAATCATCACGCTAGTATTTAGGGGAATATAATAGAGATTCTTGAACCATTACATATTTCAGAGCATCAAACAAATTTTGAGAAAATTTATCCAAATGGAAGGGAATATCTTTCTTAATCAGATTAGTGAATCCTTTGGTCAAACTAATATAGTTAGGGACAAACCTCTATATAAATTTAGCCTTCCCTTGGAGTCTTTGAAGTTGAACGAGGGTAGAAGGCACATGCATATCAATCATTTCCTGAAATTTTAGAGGATTGATATGAATTCCATGTTTTGAAATGAGATAACCAAGAAGTTGACCAGACCTAATGCAAAACAAAAATTTGTGAGGATTAACTCGAATATTATAATCTTTACACCATAGGAAAATAACCCTAAGATGTATCGAGTGATCATTATAATGTTTAGAATTAGCAGGAAGATCATCCAAATAAGGATCCACAATATGTCTAATTTCATGGAAAGTGTAATCCATGGCTCATTAAAACGTATCCCCAACATTATTTAAACCAAAAGGGAGTTTCTGTTAAGAAAAATTACTCCAGGGATATATAAATTTAGTTTTAGGTTGATATTCTGGGATAATGTTGAGTTGATTATAGCTGGAGAAACCATTCGTGAAGAAATATATCACACAATTGACACAAACATTAAAAATCTAATCAATAAATGGGGTCAGATAATTGTACCTTCGACAAGCGTGGTTTACATCCTGATAATAGACACATACATGGATTGTCCCATGTTTCTTCTTGACAGGAATTTCATTTGACAACAAATCAGTGAAAGGAACAGGGTATATGAAACTATCTTAAAGACGTTTTTCAACCTTAACTTTGATCACGACATCCTTCTTTGGATGGACCAGACAAAGGCGCTCCCAGATTTGTTTAGCACCCGGATACGTTTTAATCTCATGGACCACTATATTTGGGTCGATAGTTTGAATTTATTCATAAGTATAGGAAAAAACATATCAAAACTCCTAAAATAGGGCTTTATAGGCCTTAATATCATCTAGATAACAAGACACACCAATGTGTATATTTTCAACAATACCCAGTTTAATAGATATATCAAGAGGTATAGTCTCTTCAATATTCGAGAGGTTCTTTTCATATTTGACTTCATGAATAGAATAAAAACTTGTAGAATACTCCATAATATTAGGTAGATAAAAATAACTGAGATTATCCTCAATGAATTCTAGTAATGGGGAGAGATGGTTATGATCATCCCATGGTGCATCACTTGGCATCATGATCTCCATGATGCTCTCGTCGGTATGGAATACATGAGAGAATATATTAGAATACGTGCCATAATCCAATGAACAATCGGCCCAATTGAATGAAGAGGAGGAATCAAAACAAGTCATATAATCAAGATAAATGGCCTTATAATTAAGCTCGATGGGGCGAGGAAGCATTCAGTCACCAAAAGTATCAATGTGATTTTCATCTAGTACTATCCATGGATAAACTGGAATAGTATAAGATAATATCATATTTTTAGAAGAAATCAAAGTTCACTATCGTGGAACAAATATGAGGGAGCGAAAAAGTTCCCATGATTGAGGAATCCTAAGCAGTCCAACCCTGACATGGTGATAAGGGTGTAGAGTTTCTCCTAAAACAAGGAAAATTTTGTTAACATCAGAATGAGAGGTGAATAAGGTGATTTGGTAGATGGCCACAATTTTTCCCTTATGAGGAAAGGAAATCATATGAAAATAACTTGAAATGACAACACCCATGGCATAAACCCATGTGCAACCCAATATAAGATTAAAATCAAGGGGTCTGTCAATAAATTCAACGTCTATGGATACAGTTTTTCCCCCTAATTCCACTTTTAAGGAGTTCAAAATACTGCAAGGATTATATGCTCTTTCATCAAAAGCATTCGATATGATGGGTGACTAACTCAGTTGACGAGAACCAAGCCTTCCAGCAAGATAAATAAATGATACAGGTGGAGGCTCCCTTGTCCACAATAGAACAATGAATGTTCTAAGCACGGAAAACATCCTGGATCATAATCTCAAATTGAGCCAGAAGTCGAGGGGAATAATTCTCATGATTGAAAATGGCTAGTTTGGAATATGAAGGATCAACACATATAATAGAAGAAATAAAATCATTCTTCTTGGTAGGACAATTTTGCAGCACCTCGAGAGTTTACATATCTAATGGAGACTAAGCTTAGTTTACATTTAAAAATAACGCCCTTTGGAGGCTTAATGGTTAA
This sequence comes from Pinus albicaulis, assembly GCA_034641835.2. Taxonomy (NCBI): domain Eukaryota; kingdom Viridiplantae; phylum Streptophyta; class Pinopsida; order Pinales; family Pinaceae; genus Pinus; species Pinus albicaulis. Next base: position 1,304,861,010 of record CM076572.1, on the reverse strand, counting down.
TTTTGTAGGAATGAAAGGTGGAGTGGGATCTGATGGCAAAGGTGTCGAACTGGTTGGTTGATCAATAGCCTAGACGTTCTAGGGATTCACGTTACCTTAGTCCTTACTTAGGGTAGCCAACATAATATCATATTTTTGATTCATGGATGAAAGCATTAAAACCATGTTATAGGAACTAGGGTCTTGACAAACGATGTGAGTCTCCTAATTAGGAAACGAGTCGGTCAACACAGTGAGCAAAGTAGAATAGTTCAAGGATTGGTTCACTTCCGCACAACGAGTATATTCATGAGTAAAGTTCTCCTTGTTACAAATAAAACATGGATAATGAGGATTTAATTTCTCGTCACAGGACTAACTTGCTTGTTTATCATGCAGTGAATAATATTTCTTCCATTTTCCTTTACCTTTCTTCTTACTTCCCAGTTTTTGTTGAGATTTACCTTTATTAGAATGAACGTCATTTATCTCAAAAGTAGAAGTAACAGGAGGATTTCATGGAGGATTTTGGGAAGATACGGTGAGAGAAGCACTAGATGGTTTACTCATTGACTACGAATTGGAAAAACCAAGCACGACATCAGCAACATGAGATCCTTTACTAGGAGGTTGAGGAACGATGTTCAAAGGTCTCAGAGAATTTGGTATCTGTTAGTCATCAGTATTTTTCACCTGTTGTTGATGACTAGATTCCTAGCTGAGTTTTCTAGAAACTGATCTCCATATGTCAATTTGTCATCTAGAAAACCCCCAAACAAATTTTTTCTTTCCTAGCCCTTCCTGTTAGCCTATGATCAGAGCAATCTTAAGTTTTCAAAGTCATGTCTTGTTTCAACAAAATATCCCTATCTATAGATGTCTTGGTCTTGCTTGTATACTATCATTTTCCCCTTGGTTCTCATGAAACTCACTGTCTGATATTTGACAAAGTGTCTCCCTTCCTATCCTTGATCCTCTTGTCAAACACAATCAGAATCAATGAAAGTTGCCCCTACGTTAGATAGTGGTGCTTTAGAGAATCCCTTCCTCAAAAAAAATAGCCTGAGCCAAAATCCCTTGTTCAGTACCAACCAGCCCTGAATTAGCGCTTAATCTGCACAAGCAAACCTTGATATACCCCTAGGTCGCGCCACTAAGAGGTCTTGTTGTCACAGTCCAGAAGAAATTCTACGAATATCTAATACAAAAAGAGATGAGCATGTGCACAGTCTAAAATAATATGCTTAAGATTGGGCAAAATCTCCAAAAGGCACTAAACGAGCTTTCAAAGGTTCAAAGTCATATTTTTTGCATCTCTGCAGGGTGAAAATCAAATGACAAACTGTATCCACACAAGAATAAAGAGACAAGTCCAAATAAGTCTCTCATGTTGAAGAGATTTGCCATCAGTAAGCAGATGGAGAGCTGCAATGAAAAGAAAGCAGAAGTACATGTTTTAAAATCCAAACTGATATAATGATTGATCTATAGTTTTTCAGTGTCTCTCGTAGAAGCATAAATGTACCTTTGCAAACACAGTCAAAAAAGGTTAGTAAATGATGACTAGCAAGAAAATACACTACAAATACAAGTCATGAGGTTTCTGGTTTAAAGGTTCACAAGGATATTTTGACAAGAGGATATATATCTCAGAACATGACTCATATAGAAGAATGTCAAATTTCACCTTTGTTGCCTATTTAATATGATACCAAGAAGAGACATATGATTTACAACAGAGACGACACAGTTTTGAAATAGATAAAATGTCATGACTGTGTTGGCCTCCTTCAAAAGAGAAAATGTTAGAAGACATCATGCTGATAACCTCTTCCAAGCAAGAGCAGATGATTAAGTAACATGATAAGAACCTCCTTCATTTAAAAGCAGATGGTTGGGAAACATGCTAATAACCTCCTCTAGTTTAAGAGCAGATGGTTAGGAACAGGATCAATAAGACCTCCTTCATTTAAAAGCAGAGGGTCAAGGTGCTTTAAGTAATTTCAGAGTTGTTGTAGGCCACCTCCTTCCAAGGGATGAAACAAAATATGCATCAGCAGGTTTAGATTATGTTTAAGAAAGTTTTCAATTGGAAATTCAAAGTTGAAAATCAATGAGAACAATTGAAAGTTTATAATTTGAAGTTTGGTGTTACATCATCAACAAAGCAGTGATATTATGGTGTTAAAAAGCCTCGTTTTCTTCTGTCTATAAAGGTCTTCTTCAAAGGGTGAATCTCATGCAATTGAAATAAACCAACACATGAGCTGCTCTCCATTTGACATTAATATTAATAAAGACTACACATCTATTTTACAAGAAAAATCTTCACACGATATGGCTCAAGAATCAGATTCTCATATGATTGGTAATGCAGTTAACTGCAAAGAGGTGAATATATTATAGTCACTCGGTTCAACTAATAAAGTCCAGTCAGTGACAGGAATTGAAGATGGTAATCCTTTTTTTAAAAACCATCCAAGGAAAAGGCATGGAGAAGACTTGATTTCAACAAATGGCAGAGCTAGAAACTTTACTAAAGCATCGAAAGTTGCAAGATGTGTCTCCCTGGTAAACTTCAAAACCACTGAAACTCCATGTCCAAGTGCACAATATTAATGTCAGCCTCCAGAAGATTCAGTGAACTTGAAAGTTCCTAATGGTGCTGTTGACCGTGAAATAGACATGGATAATGTAGATGAACAACATTGTCAAATGACCTTTGAGGAGAATGATGCACATCACCTTAGTATCTATCATCTTAAGAGACCTACTAGTCCTAATGTCCCAGATGATTTCAAACTTGAATGTCATCTTGATGAGTCATATGCCAAAGTCATGACAACAGATGCTTTCTATTTGGAAGTAAGGAATGGTGAGAGTGCTGAGTGTCCAAACAATAATGAGGCTGGCATTAGAGTAACTCAAAACAAAGCTCTCTGGGCATCTGAATCTCCAAAAGGAGAACAATGTAAAATCCACAATAAAAGAGACCAGCATAATGAAGAAACTCCTACAGTGTTCATTTTTGATACAACAGTGTTAGAATGCCATGAAAAATTTGAATTTACCAAGTACAGTGATCAGAACGTTGGAAATGATAAACATGTTTTGACTTTGAGAAAGAAAACTCTGTCTAAAATATTAGATGCTTATCATGTGAAAAGCCTGGAAAAAATTATGTTAAACTCCATTAATTATTATGAATATGACATTCTCAAACTTGAGAAACAAAATAGCACCATTGTGGGAAGACAATATGATGGAATGAAACTAGAATATATTTTGGGTTCTAGGTTTGATAGTGTAGAGCGAAAAAGTTGTCTCCTGCCAATGAAGGTTATGAAGCTCCCAGATGGTTGTGAAGCCAAACAGGGTAGGCTAGCGGAGGTTGATAGACAAAATAAGGAAAGAGATTATAGAGTGGAGCAAATAGACAAGGAGCTTGAGTACAATTTTGATGTTTCACGAAATTATTGTTATTTGGGCAAAAGATCATCGAGACCACAGTGATATCCAGATGATCGATCCCATTGTCAAAAGTTATCAATTCAAAGGGGAAGAAGATAACTTGGTTAACTTCCGAAAAAGTTCATCTGCAATAGATCTTAACATTGTTCATGGAAAGGAGTCATCAGCTGCTCCTAAACGGGGTGCTACTTTACGGTCTTTAAAGAAGCTGTTGATTTAAAAGAAAAACTGAGTTTTTAAGGCGCAACATGCCTGTATACAGACACAGCACGCCTGTAGAAGATCATTGAAGAAAATTACACTAAGTGCAGCACGCCTAGGGATGAGCACGACACGCCTATTCCTGATGCCCGGTGTTACCTTTGAACCACCGGTGTTACCTCTGAATGCCACATCCTAGTGTTCAAATACAGTTTCCAACCATTTCATGTAGCGGTAAGCTTCCATTTCACCCGCAATTTGTTGTAAAACTCATCATCTTGCATTATTGATCTTCATTTTTCCATTTGTTTACCACTACACCGCTCAACTGAGAATGACCCGGGCCATTTCTGAATGGCCCGGTGCCCGTTTCCCATGGTTGCTGCTGAACAGCAGGGCTCGAGCATTTTTCTACATTTGCAAAGCCCTCCAAGCATGAAAGCATTCCATTCCATGCGCCAAATTCCCCTTATACATTCTTGTTCCAATTTCAATTTTCGAAATTACAAAAACTGCCCCTAACCTCTATTTTTTGACCCCTCCCGGTCTGCCCCTGAATGACCCACCGCCCAGGCGCCCGGGCCACCAGCAACCAAATTTCTCCAAAATGCCCAAACTTTCCCACAGTAATTTCATGTCTTAAACAGTTCGATAAAGTATCTTATCAGTGGTTCCAAAGCATCCTTTGTTTTCTAAAATCAAAGATGAGACAGTGAATTAAGGGATAGCAGCTTTTGTCAAATTTGAAAGAAGGTCTTTTGCTTAGAATAGTAAATGATTGAAACTGTGAAGGAAGGGAAGGTTCATGTGCCATATTGAAAGTATTCTTTGTGCTTTATAAAATAGCTAAGGATGCCCACAGCTGCTAGAGGAAAAATAAAACTTACATTCAAAGAACTCAAATCTGTTTAAAGGATGTTTTAACAGTGTTTAGAAAGGGAAAATTGTGTGCTATATCAAAAAAAAAAATAGAAGCAGTGTTGGAAAATGAACAACTTTGTCAAATCGAATGTAGTCTTTGAAAACATTAATTTCGAAGGAGCCTTAATCATCTAAAAACTCAAAGAAAAACAATGACTAGGGGATGAAGATTTTTGTCAGTTGAAAAGATTATTTTAGACATTGATTTCAAAAAGCACCATGATCATCTAAATCAAAGTGAAAATAGTGATTGAGGATAAGAGGGAATTCATCATTATTTTCCAAAACTCCTAAAAACAAAATAGAAATTGAAGGAAGAAAGTTATTTGTTTAGAGGCTTGTTGAAAGTTTATAAAGTGTTAGGAGGCAGTTAAAGGGAAAGCACAGCTTCTTTTTTCAAGACATATCATGTTTATTCAAAAGGAATGTCAGTGTGTTATTTTAAGAGAGTTTTCTTTCTTTGAAAAATTGAAGATTCATACAATCTCTAGAGGCAAAAACAGAGTTTTTTAAAATACTTTCAAATCAGTTTAAGGAGTCATCTTGAAAGTGGTTTCAAATAACATCTTGTTTATTAAACCAAAGAAGAAAAAGTGATAGAAGGGTAATATCCTTGTTGAAAGTTTGAAAGGTTGTTTAGAGACAGTGAAAGGAAGAAACATATCTTGTTTTTTAAACATACCATGTTTTTCATGATCAAAGAAAACAATGACTTCAAATGAGTCCCTTTTTGTTTCAAATAAACACAGAGAGATAGTGAATAAGGGATGAGGGTTTTGTTAGTTTAAAAAAAAAGGTCTTTTTGTGCTACGAAATAGTCAAGGATTTGCATAAACCTCTAGAAGAAAAACAGAGTTTGTGAGGGTCTCCTAATCAGCTTGAAGAAGTATGTTAAGACAGTGTTTTCCAAGAGCACCCTTTGTTTACTAAATTGAAGAAAAGTAGTGGCTAAAGGATGAAGACTTTGTCAAATTAAAAGGGGTCTTCTTGTTGCGGATAACAAGGATAAAAATAGTGATTAAGGGGAAGAGATTTTTGGTGCCAAAAACACAAGGATACTTCCCTTCAAAAACCACAAACATGTCTTGTTAAAGGCCTCTTGGATCAAACACAATACTGAAGAGATGACTTTAGTGATGATGAGGAACAAGGAAAAGAGGCTAAACATAGCAGTGATAATGAAGAGAAAAGTGATGGGCAGTAAGGCAGTGATGAAAAGGAACATTATGACAGCCAACACAGCAATAAGCATGAGGGTGATGAAGCACAAAACAGTGAAGGGAAAGAGCATGACAGTCATGAAGAAGGCAGTGACAAGGATAGACAAGATAGCCCTCAAGCAAGCCATGATGAGGGAAAGCAAACACAAAACATAGAGCATGGAGGGAATTATCCAAAGCATGTGCTACCTGCCTCTCCTAGGCAAGGGGCCATGACTTCTTCACCAAATCTAAAATGCCAAACAACAAGGAAGAAAACCAAGAAAAGCTCAAAACGGCCCAAAGAGGCCTCCCGGTGAGAAAAAAAGGAGAAAGACACCTCTAGGCTTGGAATTTTGGCCTGGGCTTGTAGACATGTTTCTAAAAAGCCTTGAGGGACTTTCTCACCAAAATTGAGAAAATTTTGACATGTTCTTGTTTCTTGACATTTTTGGGCCTAATTGCATAAAATCATGGGCGCTGCCATTTTGGTTTGGAGCATCCTCAAAGGATGAAAATGGTATCATTGGATGCCAAAATTTCAATGGAATATACTCAACTATTTTTAGATCATTTGAAGATGATTTGGTCCCCCAAAATGGTGAAAAACAGTCACTTTTTCAACACTCTGCCCCGCATATCATCAAAGGAAATTTTTTGGGTTTTTACACACAGGTCTAGTTTTTACAAGCTTCTATTAATCAGTTTCAAGAAAGAAAAGAACTTTCAGAAACTAGACATCCAGAGCTTTCCAACGAGCCATCACGAGCCTCGTTTTGACATCGGGAAGACCTCCAAAAGTTGACCGCAAGACAGGGGACTTTCTGCTGATATATTTCTTAAGTATTTTTATGGAAAATGCACTTTTCCGATGTGACTTTTCCTCATGTGCGTTTAGCTATTTTTGGCTATGGTTAGTTAGGAAAAGTCAATATATTTTCCTTTTTTATCATTTTTAGGATATTTCTATAGATATTTTGTGCCTTGGGCTTTGCAAAGCCTCAAGGACAAAATCAGATATTTTTGATGGGCCAATGAGATTGCAAGTTGCACTAGGAGGTTTTCCCTCATCTTGGCCTATATATTCCAAGAGAATTCATTGTAAATGAGGCTGAACTTGATGATATGGAGCAATATATGGTTATACAAGCTTGGAAGAAACACTTGTCTCATGCATTGGATAGTTTCTTGAATGTTTTTGGATGATGAAAGAGGACTGTTGTTGGATTCCTTGACTTGGTAAAATGGTATAGTGTCCCTCTCTGTTATGTTTCTCTTGTTTTCATTCATATTTCATGTTCTTGCTTGCTATAAGACAGTAGAGAATAGATTTGAGATATGCCCTTGGAGGCACCTCAAATTTCCTGTTTCTTTATAGCTTCTATGTTTTCTTCATTCTTAGTCATATCAAAGAATCCTTGATTGCTCTTTGATAACTGAATAAATTGTTTGCTTGTTTCATTTATGGTCTTATGAGTGCTAAGTATGATTCACGGTATGCCCTGCTTACTCATGGCTAGTCATAGCTCCACCTCTAAAACCTTTTTTTGATTGTTTGATTGTCATTTGTTGAACCAAGGAGGTCTTGTACTGATCTTGCCCTTTGCCTAAAACTATGCAATCTTGCTTCAAAGTGCACAATAGCTTGAAATACTATGCCTAGGCGTTTCCTCATAGTGATTTGAGTTGTTTGTTTGTCTTAATTGTCTTTCCCCAAAGTCTGATAGCAATTTCCTAAAGTTAGAGAGTCATATATCTATATGCATTGCTTGAATGTTTATTTCTATGCATTTATTAGTTTATAGTTACATTTATCATGATTAATGGTTAGCCCCACCATGTTTATGTCAGCTATTGAACTATTTATGTTTGAAATCCTTTGTTTTTCACAAATTTAGTGTCCATACCACTCCATTTTATCCAAAGATCCATTTTACCTCGATCAAATCGACCCTTCAACAACCTTGTATCACCATCTGAAAGCTTTCTTGACCTTTTCGACCCCATAGCCCAGTTAATCTGACAATATTTTTATCTATCTTAGTCTTTGATCAGTTCATCCCTCACAAACCTAAAAACAAAACCAAAAACCTACTTCATAACTAGCCTAAAATCAGAAACACAAGAAGCAAAACACATAGATATCCCTTACACAAATAGAGAGAGCCCTCTCTGAGTCCAGGAAGGCTAGGTCCTTGGGCTCCAAATATTGGTTTGATGTTACCCTGTCACTTGGCTTGCCAATCAGCCAAATCACGGGACCCTAACATAATGGCGAACACGGTGGGACTCTGACTAATAAAAAAACTTAGACTTCCCTAAACATTTCAGCAGCCTTAGGAATACTATTTGATTAACTTATCCCACCGCTCTCTAACATAATGGCGATCACAGTGGGACCTTCTGAGTTAGCGAAAAACTAATTATACCTTAGGACTTGAGAATCCCTCAACCTAGAAGTATTATCAAAGAGTAGAATAAAGTTTTCTCACCATCCTAGCAAAATGATGACCCAACTTTAGAAAACTCTTACAAACCTCAGGGCTACACATAGAAAACTTAGAAAACCCCAAAATATCTCTAGATTGGATTTTTATCAGTTATTGGTGGTGGAACATAAACACATGTCTCTAAAAACAACAAAAACATCCACCTGGCGACTCCACAACTCTCAATAGACCTAAAGACTCCATCGGAGGAAGAACCTAAAACATGACCAGTCATCCTAGAAAGAAAAAGCACTCAGGCCTTAGTTGGATTCAAGAAATTATTGTCTTTATCTATAACTATGTTCTATCCTACTTTGAGCCTGATCAAGAATACACCGATGAGATCTACATTGATCATTGGAAAGATCTCAAACCTTGAAAATCTAAGCCTCAAATTTCAGACCATGAGCAGGCTTATACACCTTTGCTTACCCCATATTCGCCTATGGAAAACCTAGCAAAACATGAGCCTCATGCTACCTTTCCCACTCTGGCTGAAACCTCAAACAGTCATAAATCTCTTTTTACACTACCTATATCCACAAAGGTCCCAGAAAGATACAAGCCTCTGGTTTTACCTCCCATCTTCCGAGCCCTCCCTGCAAATCTTCAAAATAAATTACCCAGATTTGATGGAGAAAGCTCCAAAGTCACCGCTGAAGAGCACGTCCAAAATCTTGAGGATTTACTTGACCTTTATGAAATAGAAGAAGATGATGTGCGTATTAGAATGTTTTCCTTATCATTACAAGGAAAAATTAAGAGTTTTTTTAAAGACCTTCTAGTTGCAAGCATTACCAATTTTCATCAGTTCACTCAAATCTTCCTAGATAGGTGGGTGGTCCTGGGTAATAAAGTTCTCATCATAAAGGAATACAATCATTTAAAAAGACAACCAGGGGAGACAATACAAAACTTTTCAGCCAGGTTCAATAAAGTATACCATGCAATGCCTGCTAACATAAAGCCACCCCTCGGATGTGCTCTCTTGCACTACCCAGATTCTTTTGACCCAGAGATGGTTTTCCGGATAAGAAATAAATATCCTTTGACCCTAGAAGAAATGCAAAGGATAGCAGTTGATGTAGAATTCAACATACTAAATAGGGAGGCACAACTAAGAATAATAGAGAAAGACAAAGCAAATCAAGAGAGACTAATATCTTCAGAGGAAAAGTTGGAAAAATTGGTATATATGTTCGGCAAACTAGAGCATCTACTTGACAGGAAAAGAGAAAGACACAAAGTTAAGGTTAACACTGCTTATTCAAACCAACCTACACTTCTTCCTCAGGATGAACACACTCAACTATTACAAGACAAGAGTTATAAACAAAATGTGCCTAATGAGAAAGTTGCAAATAAAAACATAGAGGAATGCTCTAAAGAAACTATCATCCATTTTGAAATCACAGATTCTAAAATGGAAGAAGAATCAAAACCTTTAGGTTCTCTACCCTTATTCTTTAAATAATTCCGGACTTTGAAAGAAAATTTGCATCCTAAAGATCTCTTAGCAGTTATTCAGGAAACCCCTGCTCAAGTTAACTCTCACCTAAATCAAGAAGAGTTGATTGAAGAGGAATTCAAATCTGAAATAAAAGACAAATCTAAACCTGTAGGATCCCTACCTTTATGCTGGGAGTCATTTGAGTTCATAAAATCAAATTGGCCTCCTAAGAATCCATCAGAGGAAACTCATGAATCCCATGTTTATTATCCCAAACATCAAGAAGAGTTGATTGAGGATGAATTCAAATCCGAAATAGAAGATAAATCAAAACCTGTAGGATCTCTACCTTTATCCTGGGAGTCATTTGAGTTCATACAAGCAAATTGGCCTCCTGAAAATCTATCAGAAAAAACTCATGAATTACATGCTAACTATCCTCAACATCACAAAGAATTGGTTGAAGATGAAAACAAGCAAGAAATGAAAGAGAACCCATAGGATCTCTCTAAGGGCATAAGTGATGATTCATCATCTCTCATAGGTGAAGCCCAAAATACATTCATCCTTCAAATCATATTTCCCAAGAGAAAGAGGATTATTGTAGTTATATCCAAAGAGAAATGAAAATGCCTCCCTTTTTAACTGAAGAGGAAATAGATCAACTTATAAACATGCAGAAAACCTCTGAAACTTCATATAACCAAAACTTTTCTGATCTTTCTCCTGTTAATCTTGCATATCATATGTCAAAAAATAGATTTGTAAATCAATTTGAAGAAAAAAAATCTGATAGTCCAATATGCATGGTTGGTGACATTAATTATAATGATGATTTTCCAAGGTTTGATAAATATGTTGATAATGATGATGATTTCCAAACAGAAGCTAACTTTGCAGAATACTCAGTTTTTGATTTTTGGGAGGAAGCTCAGTTTCATAAACTTGAGAAAAGTAACCAAACAAAACATAGTAGCTATGACAGTGATGAGGAAAACTCAGAAAATTTGGAAGCAAATGAAGGCTTGAAAATTGATGATCACAAGAAAGTTGATGCTCTTCTTTCTTAAGAAGATTTGTCGCCAAAGTGTATCCCTGCTCATCAACATGATGACCTTCACACAGTTTTTCAGGTCACTTAATAAGAGCACATCAGCTTGGAAAGAAAACTACACTAGAATATATGATGAGTCTGACAGTCCAAGTGATCATGAGCAAGGGGAAGAGTTTCTTTCCCAAGAAAGTCCCAAGCATAGCCAAGTAGAACAAAGAGTAGTCCTGAATGAAGCCTATATATCAAATCCTCTAGATTAGGTATTATTCCAAGATCCATTTGTTGTTTTCCTTGAGAAATCTGAAGGAGTAGTGGGTTCTATCATGAACAATTTGCTACCAAGAATGAGAAAAAAATTAAGCACTACTGTCCGAAAACAAGCCAAATGGAGGTGGCCTTTTCATTACTTCAGCATCATGAAAGAACTAAACCAGAGTGACCCATGTAATTAACTACTTGACTGGTTACATTGTAAAAGAGAGTTCACCAAATAAATGTCTATTGTGTATAGATTAAATTAGGATAGATAGACAACAGTGGAAAATAAGCTCAGCCTTGTGAGCATCTTTTCAGTTCTAGATTGTTTGAAGAAAAAGTGAAAAAGCAGAAAATACAAAAATAGTAAAAAGTAGAAAAATAGGGCAGTTTCTAAAAGCAATGGTACAGCCCCATACCCAAAAATAGTCATGCTGAAAGAAAGCAAGTCTAAATGCCACTACTAGTGCTCAAAGATGTCTTGTTCAGTTATCTAGCCTAATCATAACTGAACATTTTTTAAATTTCTTTGTTGATAAGTTAGTGAGAGAAGAGATAGTCAAATTGTGTAAGCTTGACTTGTCAAAGAAAATAGATTAGGAAAAGATACTGGTTCCACATGCTCAAAACAAAACCAAAGAGGAAAACAGGGATGAAAAACAAACTATGTATCCTAGCCCTGATTTTTCTAAATTTCATTTTCATGCAAAATAATATTTGTGTGCAGCTTGTCTTTCATGCCACAAGTACATGACAAATCAGACTGTCTAATCCTGATTTGGTCATTTTTCAATTTCGTGTTTTAGATTAGAGAAAGAAATCCTGTCAAACAGCTTAATCTTGATAGTTGGTCTAACATAGGTAGAGAAACAAAGGAGTTCATCAGTTTAATCTGAACTCCCGGTGGATATAAGTGTAGAATTAGATAGTGTCATTTTTCAAAAATATTATGCCAAAGGGTTGCTAGTCCAAATGCACCTGAAAGAAGAAAAAATGTTAGGGAATATAGCTGGGTAGGTAGAAATGTCTTTAATGCTAATCATGCTGTCAATTTTCAGAAATGGCATGAAGAAATAATGAAATTTGCGCCGATGGATAAGGCACTGGTCTTCATAAGCCAAAGATTTGTAATTCTGGACACCTCCTGAAAAAGAGCTGCCCTCCCCAAATCGAGCCACTGTTAGTCATCAATATTTTTCACCTGTTGTTGATGACTAGATTCCTAGATGAGTTTTCTAGAAATCGATCTCTACATGTCAATTTGTCATCTAGAAAACCCCCAAACAAATTTTTTCTTTCCTAGCCCTTCCTGTTAGCCTATGATCGGAGAAATCTTCAGTTTTCAAAGTCATGTCTTGTTTCAGCAAAATATCCCTGTCTATAGCTGTCTTGGTCTTGCTTGTCTAGTATCATTTTCCCCTTACCTCTCATGAAAATCGTTGTCCGATATTTGACAAAGTGTCTCCCTTCCTATCCATGATATTCTTTTCAAACACAATCAGAATCAATGAAAATTGCCCCTAAGTTAGGTAGTGGTGCTTTAGAGAATCCCTTCCTCGACAAAAATAGCCTAAGCCAGAATCCTTTGTTCAATACCAACAAGCCCTGAATTAACGCTTAATCTGCAAAAGAAAACTTTGATATACCCCTAGGTCGCACCACTAAGAGGTCTTGTTGTCACAATCCAGAATAAATTCTATGAATATCTAATACAGAAAGAGATGAGCATGTGCACAGTCTAAAAGAATATGCTTAAGATTGGGAAAAATCTCCATAAGGCACTAAAGGAGCTTTCAAAGGTTCAAATTCATATTTTTTGCATCTCTGCACGGTGCAAATCCAATGACAAACTGTATCCACACAAGAACAAAGAGACAAGTCCAAATAAGTCTCTCATGTTGAAGAGATTTGCGATCAGTAAGCAGATGGAGAGCTGCAATGAAAAGAAAGCAGAAGTACATGTTTCAAAATCCAAACTGATATAATGATTGATCTACAGTGTTTCAGTGTCTCTCTCAGAAGCATAAATGTACCTCTGCAAACATAGTAAAAAAAGGTTAGTAAATAATGACTAGCAAGAAAATACTCTACAAATACAAGTCATGAGGTTTCTGGTTTAAAAGTTCACAAGGATATTTTGACAAGAGGATATAAATCTCCGAACATGACTCATATAGCAGAATGTCAAATTTCACCTTTGTTTCCTAATTAGTATGATGCCAAGCAGAGACATATGATTTACAACAGAGATGACGCAATTTTGAAATAGATAAAATGTCATGACTGTGTTGGCCTCCTTCAAAAGAGAAAATGTTAGAAGACATCATGTTGATAACCTCCTCCAAGCAAGAGCAGATGGTTAAGTAACATGATAAGAACCTCCTTCATTTAAATGCATATTGGGAAACATGCTGATAATCTCCTCCAGTTTAAGAGCAGATGGTTAAGAACAAGATCAATAAGACATCCTTCATTTAAAAGCAGAGGGTCAAGGTGTTTTAAGTAATTTCAGAGCTGTTGTAGGCCACCTCCTTCGAAGGGATGAAACAAAAGATGCATCAGCATGTTTAGATTATGGTTAAGAAAGTTTTCAGTTGGAAAGTCAAAGTTAAAAATCAGTGAGAACAATTGAAAGTTTATAAGTTGAAGTCTGGTGTTACATCATCAACAAAGCAGTGATATTATGGTGTTAAAAAGTCTCATTTATTTCTGTCTATAAAGGTCTTCTTCAAAGGGTCAATCTCATGCAACTGAAATAAACTAGCACGTGAGCTGCTCTCCGTTTGACATTAATATTAATAAAGACTACACATATATTTTACAAGAAAAAGCTTCACACCATATGGCTCAAGAATCAGATTCTCATATGATTGGTACTACAGTTAACTAAAAAGAGGTGAATATCTTGCAGTCACTCAGTTCAACTAATAAAGTCCATTCAGTGACAGGAATTGAAGATGGTAATCATTTTTTTAAAAACCATCCAAGGAAAAGGCATGGAGAAGACTTGATTTCAACAAATGGCAGAGCTAGAAACTTTACTAAAGCATCAAAAGTTGCAAGATGTGTCTCCCCAGAAAGCTTCAAAACCATTGAAACTCCATGTCCAAGTGCACAATATTACTATCAGCCTCCAGAAGATTTAGTGAACCTGAAAGTTCCTAATGGTGTCGTTGACCGTGAAATAGACATGGATAGTGTAGACGAACAACATTGTCAAATGACCTTTGAGGAGAACGATGCAAATCAGCGTAGTATCTGTCATCTTAAGAGACCTACTAGTCCTCATGTCCCAGATGATTTCAAACCTGAATGTCATCTTGATGAGTCATATGCCAAAGTCATGAAAACATATGCTTCTTATTTGGAAGTAAGGAATGGAGAGAGTGTTGAGTGTCCAAACAATAATGAGGCTGGCATTAGAGTAACTCAAAACACAGCTCTCTGGGAATCTGAATCTCCAAAAAGAGAACACCGTAAGATCCATAATAAAAGGGACCAACAGAATGAAGAAACTCCTACAATGTTCATTTGTGATACAACAGTGTTAGAATGCCATGAAAAAATTGAATTTACCAAGTACAGTGATTATAACGTTGGAAATGATAAAAAAAATTGACTTTGAGAAAGCAAACTCCGTCTGAAATATTAGATGCTTCTCATGTGAAAAGCATGGAAAAAATTATGCTAAACTCCATTAATTATTATGAAGATGACATTATCAAACTTGAGAAAAAAAATACCACCATTGTGGGAAGACAGTCAGATGGAATCAAACTAGAATATATTTTGGGTTCTAGGTTTGATAGTCCAGAGCGAAAAAGTTCTCTCCTGACAATGAAAGTTATGAAGCTCCAAGATGGTTGTGAAGCCAAATAGGGTAGGCTAGCGGAGGTTGATAGAAAAAATAAGGAAAGAGATTGTAGACTGGAGCAAATAGACAAGGACCTTGAGTACAATTTTGATGTTTCACGAAATTATTGTTATTTGAGCAAAAGATCATCAAGACCACAGTGATATCCAAATGATCAATCCCATTGTCAAAAGTTCTCAAGTCAAAGGTGAAGAAGAGAACTTGGTTAACTTCCGACAAAGTTCATCTGGGACAGATCTTAACATTTTTCATCGAAAGGAGTCATCAGCTGCTCCCAAACGGGGTGCTGCTTTACGGTCTTTAAAGAAGCTGTTGATTTGAAAAAAAAACTAAGTTTTTTAGGCGTGACACACCTGTATACACACGCGGCGTGCCTGGAGAAGATCATTGAAGAAAATTACACTAAGCGTGGCATGCCTATGGATGAGCGCAGCATGCCTGTGCTTGATGCCCTGTGTTACCTCCGAACAACCAATGTTACCTTTGAACGCCACAACCCAGTGTTCAAATACAGTTTCCGACCGTTTCATGCAGCGGTAACCTTCGATTTCACCCACCATTTGTTGTAAAACTCATCATCTTGCATTGTTGATCTTTATTTTTCCATTTGGTTACCACTACACTGCCCAACTGAGAATGGCCCGAGCCATGTATGAATAGCCCTGCGCCCGTCGCCCATGGTTGTTGTTGAACGGTAGGGCCTGAGCATTTTTCTACATTTTCAAAGCTCTCCAAGCATGAAAATGCTCCATTCCATGCGCCAAATTCCCCTTATACATTCATGTTCCAATTTAAATTTTCAAAATTACAAAAACTTCCCCTAACCTCTGTTTTTTGACCTCGCTCGGTCTTCCCCTGAACGGCCCACTGCCCAAGCACCCGGGCCACCAGCAACCAAATTTCTCCAAAATGCCCAAACTTTCCCACAGTAATTTCATGTCTTAAACAGTTGGATAAAGTATCTTATCTGTGGTTCCAAAGCATCCATTGTTTGCTAAAATCAAAGATGAGACAGTGAATTAAGGGATAGAAGCTTTTGTCAAATTTGAAAGAAGGTCTTTTACTTATAACAGTAAATGATTGAAACAATGAAGGAAGGGAAGGTTGATGTGCCATCTTGAAAGTATTATTTGTGCTTTAGAAAATAGCTAAGGATGCCCATAACTTCTAGAGGAAAAATAAAACTTACATTCAAAGATCTCAAATCTATTTAAAGGATGTTTTAACAGTGTTTAGAAAGGGAAAATTGTTTTCTATATTAAAAAAAAAATAGAAGCAGTGTTGGAAAATGAACACCTTTGTCAAATCGAATGTAGTCTTTGAAAACATTTATTTCAAAGGAGCCTTAATCATCTAAAAACTCAGAGAAAAATAGTGAATAGGGGATGAAGATTTTTGTCAGTTGAAAAGAGTCTTTTGGACATTGATTTCAAAAAGCACCATGATCATCTAAATCAAAGGCAAAAAAATGATTGAGGATAAGAGGGCATTCATCATTGTTTGCCAAAACTCCTAAAAACAAAATAGAGATTGAAGGAAGAAAGTTATTTGTTTATAGGCTTGTTGAAAGTTTATGAAGTGTTAGGAGGTAGTTAAATGGAAAGCATAGTTTGTTTTTTCAAGACATATCATGTTTATTCAAAAGGAATTTCAGTGTGTTATTTTAAGAGAGTTTTCTTTCTTTGAAAAATTGAAGATTCATACAATCTCTAGAGGCAAAAACAGAGTTTTGTAAAAGAATTTCAAATCAGTTTAAGGAGTCATCTTGACAGTGGTTTCAAAGAACACCTTGTTTATTAAACCAAAAAAGAAAAAGTGATAGAAGGGTAATATCCTTGTTGAAAGTTTGAAAGGTTGTTTCGAGACAGTGAAAGGAAGAAACATATATTGTTTTTAAAACATACCATGTTTGTCATGATCAAAGAAAACAATGACTTCAAATGAGTCCCTTTTTGTTTCAAATAAACATAGAGAGACAATGAATAAGGGATGAGGGTTTTGTCAGTTTATAAAAAAAAAGGTCTTTTTATGCTATTAAGTAGTCAAGGATTTGCACAAACCTCTAGAAGTAAAACAGAGTTTGTGAGGGTCTCATAATCAGCTTGAAGAAGTATGTTAAGAAAGTGTTTTCCAAGAGCACCCCTTGTTTACTAAATCAAAGAAAAGCAGTGGCTAAGGGATGAATACTTTTTAAAATTAAAAGGGGTCTTCTTGCTATGGATAACAAGGATAAAAATAGTGATTAAGGGGAAGAGGTTTTTGGTGCCAAAAACACAAGGATACTTCCCTTAAAAAACCATAAACATGTCTTGTTAAACGCCTCTTGGCTCAAACACAATACTGAAGAGATGAATTTAGTGATGATGAGGAACAAGGAAAAGAGGCTAAACATAGCAGTGATAATGAAGAGAAAAGTGATAGGCAGTAAGGCAATGATGAAAAGGAACATTATGGTAGCCAAAACAACAATAAGCATGAGGGTGATGAAGCACAAAACAATGAAGGGAAAGAGCATGACAGTCATGAAGAAGGCAATGACAAGGATAGAGAAGATAGCCCTCAAGAGGGCCATGATGAGGGAAAGAAAACAAAAAACATAGAGCATGGAGGGAATTCTTCAAAGCATGTGCTAGCTGCCTCTCCTAGACAAGGGGCCATGACTTCTTCACCAAAGCCAAAATACCAAACAACAAGGAAGAAAACCAAGAAAAGCTCAAAATAGCCCAAAGAGGGCGCCCGATGAGAAAAAAGGAGAAAGACACCTCTAGGCTTGGAATTTTGGCCCGGACTTCTAGAAATGTTTCTAAAAAGCCTTGAGGGACTTGCTCACCAAAATTGAGCAAATTTTGACATGTTCTTGTTTTTTGACATTTTTGGGGATAATTGCATAAAATCATGGGCGCCGCCATTTTGGTTTGGAGGATCCTAAAATAATTAAAATGGTATCATTGGATGCCATAACTACAGGGGCATCTACTCAACTATTTTCAGATCATTTGAAGATGATCTGGTCCCCCAAAGTGGCGAAAAACAATCACTTTTTCAACACTCTGCCCTGCATATCAGCAAAGGAAATTTTCTGGGTTTTTACACACAGGTCCAATTTTGACAGGCTTCCGTTGATCGGTTTGGAGAAAAAAAATAATTTTTAGAAACCATACAAGCCGAGCTTTCCAACGAGCCATCATGGGCCTCGTTTCGACATCAGGAAGGCCTCCAAAAGTTGACTGCAAGACAGAGGACTTTCTGCTGATATATTTCTAAAGTATTTTTGTGGAAAATGCACTTTTCTGAAGTGAATTTTCCTCATATGCGTTTAGCTATTTTTGGCTATGGTTAGTTAGGAAAAGTCAATATATTTTCCTTTTTTAGAATTTTTAGGATATTTCTATAGATATTTTGTGCCTTGGGCTTTGCAAAGCCTCAAGGACAAAATCAAATATTTTTGATGGGCCAATGAGATTGCAAGTTGCACTAGGAGGTTTTCCCTCATCTTGGCCTATATATTCCAAGAGAATTCATTGTAAATGAGGCTGAACTTGATGAATAGAAGCAATATATATGGCTATACAATCTTGGAAGAAACACTTGTCTCATGCATTGGATAGTTTCTTGAATGTTTTTGGATGATGAAAGAGGACTGTTGTTGTATTCCTTGATTTGGTAAAATGGTATAGTGTCCCTCTCTGTTATGCTTCTTAGTTTTCATTCATATTCCATGTTCTTTCTTGCTATAAGATAGTAGAGATTAGATTTGAGACATGCCCTTGGAGGCATCTCAAATTTCCTATTTCTTTATAGCTTCAATGTTTTCTTCCTTCTTAGTCATATCAAAGAATCCTTGATTGCTCTTTGATAACTAAAGAAATTGTTTGCTTGTTTCATTTATGGTTTTATGCATGCTAAGTATGATTCACGGTATGCCCTACTTACTCATGGCTATTCATAGCTCCACCTCTGAAATCTTTCTTTGATTTTTTTATTGTCATTTGTTGAACCAAGGAGGTCTTGTACTGATCTTTCGCTTTGCCTAAAAATATGAAATCTTGCTTCAAAGTGCCCAATAGCTTGAAACAATATGCTTAAGTGTTTCCTCATAGTTTGAGTTTTTATTTTGTCTTAAATGTATTTCCCCAAAGTCTGATAGCAATTTCCTAAAGTTAGAGATTCATATATCTCTATGTATTGCTTGAATGTTTATTTCTATGCATTGATCAGTTTATAGTTACATTTATCATGATTAATGGCTAGCCCTACCATGTTTATGTCAGCTATTGAACTATTTATGTTTGAAATCCTTTGTTATTCACAAATTTAGTGTCCATCCCACTCCATTTCACCCAAAGATCCATTTTACCTCGATCAAATCGGCCCTTCAACAACCTTGTATCACCATCTGAAATCTTTCTTGACCTTTTCGACCCCATAGCCCAGTTGATGTGACATATTTTTACCGATCTTAGTCTTTGATCAGTTCATCCCTCAAAAACCTAAAAACAAAACCAAAAACCTACTTCATAACTAGCCTAAAATCAGAAACACAAGAAGCAAACACACAGATATCCCTTACACAAATAGAGAGAGCCCTCTCTGAGTCCAGGAAGGCTAGGTCCTTGGGCTCCAAAGATTGGTTTGATTTTATCCTGTCACTTGGGTTGCCAATCAGCCAAATCATGGGACCCTAATAGTATCATCATAAAGTGTGCTCAATTTAGTATAAAGAAGATCCAAATGTTGTGCATGAGCAATCACTTGTTCTTCATTCACATACCCACTTTAGCCACATCCTTTTTTATAGGTGCCAACAGAGACTTAGTGAATCATTCCTCTAACAATCTATTGGGAACATATTTTTTATCCAACTAGAGATGATGTCACCACTCATGAATGTGAGGTGATATGTGAATGGAATATGATTGCTTGAAATTTGTCAAAATTTTCATTTCAGTCTCATATTTGATGGGTAAATGAAAATGTGTGAAGAAGGTAGTGGCTAAGGAAATGAAATCATGGAATGAATGTTTAGGTAATTCAACATACCATTTAGTTGCGGTACATGTAAGTGTACGTTGGAAAAGACGTAATTTAATGGAATCATCTTTAAGGGAGTTCAAAGAACACCATATATTATACATCAGTACATGCATGGAACAGTTTTCTCCAGGATTCCCATTGAATTTGGGAATATCATAAGGTAATTTGGTATGAATTATTAACAACCAAGGGGAATGAGAGATTGGGTCATTTGTGAGCCAAGTCAAATATGGCATTTCAAGAGTAGCCAAAAAGGGAATTTGCCTCTCAAAATCTAGAGGAGGATAACCTAGACAAGATAAGAGAGCCTAAGAAACAAGTATTTTTGTTCCATAATAAGGATGGTTTTGATAAAGAGGAACCTAGGTACTAGAATAGGGAGGATCCTAATAACCAGTATAAGCATATCCTTTCTCTCCAGATCTAGGATAACCTTACAAATGTTGGAATGGATGATTTTGGATTTGTTGGTTTAAATAAGGTTTTCGAGGGATACCTTGAAAAGGTCAATATTTTTCCCATATGGGATTGTGTATAGTACCCACATAAGTTCAGGTCGGTGGTGGCTGCACCATACCATACGAAGTTTGTTCTACAAGAATGTGAGGGATACCTTGTCCAAGATATTGAGACTGTAAGTTTCCTTGTAAAGGCTGAGTGAGCAAGATATGGTAGATACTGGATACCATTGGAATATATTGAGCCATAGTAGTAGTCTGTAAAATTTGGATTACATTGATTTGAACTCGTAAAGGTATAGATTAATGAGTCAAAATTTGGGATGAAAATGGTATAGGTTGAGAATGTACAGATGTAACCACAACTAAAATAGGTTAGATGGGCAAGGTATATTTGAAAAATTAGCAGTAAAACCAATATAAGGAAGATTAAATAAAATTTGAGCACTAACTTGAGGTATAATGATGACAAATTTCCCCCATGCAAAAGTAGGAGGGGATGATGGAGGAAACTACCCAACAGATGGAGAGCAGGGATAATTTTAAGGATGCAAAATTATCTTGAAGTTTAAAAAATTGGCGAATCTCACAAGTCCCTAATATGAAAACTATAAAAAAATTATTGATGTATTTGTAAAATTTATATTCAAATTTATAATGATATTGTATATATTTTCTATATAATGTGGGCGATTTTTAATGTAAAATAATTTTATATTGTAAAATTTGGGCGAATCATTTTTATAGAAAAATGGAAATTGGCGAATCTTTTTTTTGGAAAAACCATGGAAAATTAGCCCACCTGCGAATATTAGCCCCTAAAATTTTCCATGATGGAGAGTACCAAATATAACGATAATTGGTCTGCTGAAGGTGTCCACTAAGATTAGGACCAGTCTTTTGTTAAAATGTAGGTGTATGTGGAGGAGAATGAGAAGATCGTATAGTTCTCATTATAGAAGTGCCATATGGAATTCTAGACACATGTGTCATGGGAGAAGTCAAAGGACTGGATGTAACACTAGAGAAGGTAAAAAATAATGACAGATAACCAAGGGGATGGACGGGCCACCATAGAAATGAGTCTCCGGTGATGTCGCAAACATGGATGAGGAATAAAAATTTGATGCCCCAACCATAGTGGAGAGAGGTTTGGAAACCATTTAGGATTCAATCATGGCTAATGATCCCCAAGATGATTGATACAAGAAACTCACAGGTGAATTGAAAGGAAGAGAATCAGATAAAGGAGCTTCAGATGGAGTTTGAAGAGGAGGAAAAGGATGATCTTGATAAATATTTAGCCCTATAAAATGAACATGAGAGGAGGGAAAAGGTTCTTCCTGTGGTATCTCTTAAATACTCATAAGATCGTATGGAAGAGGCTCACCATCAGGTCCAAGATATATAGTCTGCAGTTGTGTCTGAGACAAAGGAAGAGAAGAGGAAGGTCTTGAAGTAATAGGTGAAGATGACTTAGATACCTCATGTTGAATAACTTCAGGAAATAAGGTATTAGACACAATAAAGTCTGGTTCAATGACATAAGGAAATGAAGAATCAGGTACTTATATTTCAATTTTTTCATATTCATCGATAACAATAGATGTAATCTCAAGCTCAAAACTCAAAGGGAAGGATGATTCTAGCAAATCAATTTTAGGAAGAGGGCCAGAAGTTGCTCCTAAAGTTCCTGATTCAATAGTTTGTGTGTTCTTATGATTCTTACAATGTCCAGGGGCTTCCTCTGGTGGAAGAGGAGGGTTATTTTTCATTCTATGCAAATGACAAAGAGAGGTTGTTTGTTCTTCCACGTTGGATTAATAAATTTAACAATTAACAAAAAAAATTAATAAAAAAGGGGAAAGCTACGCAATAAGGAAGAAAGGGGTAAAACTCCAATATGCATGTTGGTGAACAACATAATTAACAAAAGTGTAGGAAATCTTCCCAAATTTTCTGTTCAGTGCATCACGGTATACAAGATGATCGAATCAGTTGCCCATGGAAAGGATAGCAACCTATAGGAGACTTCCAAAATATAATCGATGGTACGTTGAAGTGCATTCCGTAGTAGTGTTTTCTAACACATAATTGTTCTATGAGAGGATTCACAGATAAATTTCATGCCTTGAGCACCATCCAATATAACCAAAGGTACGCAAAGTATGATATTATACACTGACATACATGGAATGGGATATCACCCACGAGATACAACGCTATAAATCAATGACATCCCCTTCATTTAATGACGTCGGAACACGGCTCTAGCCTAGAACTCTAAATTGTTGTGTTAATGTTAAAAATGCTCCTGGGGTTGATTAAGTAAATTTTAATGTTTATCTTCAATTAAGTTCAAGTTTCAGGGCTCACCACAAATTTCGCCTAAATTCGCTAAAATTAAGGTTAGCATGAAGAAATGAAATCTTTCTCTTTCAATGAAAATATATCTAAGGAAGGGAAGAGACAAAGATTATGCAACATACAAAATGCAAAAAACAATATGCAAAGATAAATTCCATTTTAATGAAACTATTCCAAATTCGATGCACACACAAAACCATATATGCCAATGCAAATATTTTTCTTGTCAATTCCTCTAAATATTAAAATATTTTATAAGATTCACATCTAATCACGAATTAAAACAAACCTTTCAAAATGATGAGTAAAACACCAATTCATTCAAGAAAACAATGATCAAAGAAAAGATGTTCCCTAATGACCTAAAGATAACAACAAAATAAAATCTAAATAAATCCTTATCAGAGGCACTAAAAAAAAAAGTCAAACTAAATGGAGGCTTTAGAGAGGACCCAAGAGACTCAAAGACTTATGGAAGAGAAGATAGGATAAAGCTGATGAAAGAGAAAATCAAAATAAAATCAATTTTATTCATGAATAGGCGCCAACGCAGGTGCAGAAGAAGCACAAGTTCTGTGCAGCGCATGCAAAAAGGAGGCTCTACAAGGGTGCAATTCTTTGTGCCTCTACTAGAGGGAGCATTGGTAAATAAATAGAAAGTTATGGCTAAAAAATTGAAATTGAAACACAATGAAAGGTATTCCTCGGTATTTTCTTCACTGAGTATGACAATCAAGGTCTGAATAAGAGGTAGAGCAAGCACTAAGGACAAATAAACCACCAAGGGCATACAATGCTCCCTGGTATGGTCACCAATTTGTTATACAGGATCTATGACTATAGATAGAAGTATCTTCCCTAAACTTGGTGGCCTAGCCTAGAACAACAAAAATACAAAGAAGCTAATTTTTCAATTAAAGTAAATAGATAATGGAATGAAGCCTACCTATAATCTGTAGTATTCTTCACTCCTCTCTTGGCTTGTATGCTCCAATACTAGCTGTGATCACTATAGATAGAACCTACATAATAAAACAACACAATACAATGATCTATGTCATCTATTGATCCAGGCTGACATTGGTGGCCACCCACCTATTTCATTTGAAGCCCCGCCATCAATTCTTCCAGTTTTTCAGTTTTGGCACAACTTAATATTTTTAGCAGGTTTTCAGGTCCTGAACTTCTGAAACTGTTTGGAGGCCCTAATGATCCAGGTCGATATTGGTCACCACCCACCTATTTAATTTGAACCCCCACCATCAGCTCTTTTATTTTTTTTAGTTTCGGCACAACTTACTATTTTTAGCAGTTTTTCGGGTCCTGAACTTCTCGAGTTGTTTTGAGGCCCTAAATGATGTTTTTTGGGAAAAATGGGAGGAACGTGCGTCCATGGATCAATGTTGCACACACTACAATTTTTACTCCTCGGATACATATTTCTAACAAAGTATGGTGCAGGTCAAACAAAGATAGTATGCCAAAGTTACGTCCCCAGGAAGTTGAAACACCAATTTACCCGAACGGGGCCCATATTTTTGCCGCTTCATCTCCTAGGGTTAGGTTTTTGGATGTTTAGGAGTCTCCATTATTTCTCAATAATAAATAGGCCCTCGAGCCTCATTGTAACACAGTTCAGAGACATGTAGCCACCATATCTATCCTCAGTGATAAGCTACCATCACTGTAGCTAGTTTATTTCCATTCTGTCTGTAAACAGATTTCAGTTATTTGATATTAATGAAATGAAGTATTATTTCCACTGAATCTCTCTGTTTATGTCTATTTATGTATTTTATTGTGTTCCTGCATAAATCTGGATCAGTGGTATCAGAGCATTCTGCTCTTTCTTTGTTTTTGTTTACATTTCCCCAGCGATGTTAGGGTATAAGGAGTTAGGGCTCAATTTGGGTGAACCCCTGAAAAATCAGCCTCCCAAACCCCGATGACCCCCCATGACAGAAGAAAAGAAAGACGAGGGAGCAGGATCTCCTATCAAAATTTTTCTTGAGGAGGACCTCGAGAAACAAAGGAGCGTGATGATTGATAAATTTTCTTAGATCCTTCAACAAATGTCCACCTACGACACATCTCTATCCAAAAATCACTCTGGAGGCATGACTCCTGATCAACAGATCATGTTCACGTTGAAAAAATGCTCAAAAATGGAACTGATCAGAATTGGTTGTAATCTAAACGACCAGAAAGGCCTCATCACTGTGATTCTGGCACTATGAACGGGACTAAAATCAGATGTCATATGTGAAAGATATTGAATTTTGAAGTTACCCATTGACCTTCACAATAGGACTTTTGAACAAAAACAAAATTGTCATCTTTAGAAATTTTATGTGGAAAATTTCATTTTTAATTAAAGTTTTTATATGCCTATCATAGGGTGGCATATGGCCAGCCTAGAGGCTACCACGTGGCTCGAAGCCATGGGTTAAAATTTTTGTTGAAGGTTGGAGGTCAAGTTGGGTCGAACCCTCAACCTAACACCTTAGGCAAGGTCGACCTGACCACTTCACTGCAGGCCACACATTGAACCACGGGTGAGTCGACTCGTTCATAACCGAACGGTGGTAGTGTTGGGCGAGTCAGTCACATTATATGCACAGTCGGGTCGTGTGTGGTTAACGAGTAGGATTTCAGATTTAAGCCCCAGGGCTATGGGTTGCAGGCTTGTGACCATGCGCCATAACCGTGGGCTAGGACCTTCACAAACAACGAAGTTATAAGGCTTTAGCCCTTAGGGCTAAGCCCTGGGGTCATGCAACCTGAAGCAGGGAAGCGAGGGCTAAGCCACATAAAACTATTGTAAAGTTCTGGGTTAAGCACTCAGGTGCTAGCCCCCTAGCCACGTGACCTGTAGCCTATGACCATGAGCATGGTATTTAAAACATTAACTGCTAGTGCTAACCATTTCCAGGTTTTCTGCATGTGAACATGCCAGGGCACTAACAGTCAAATTTATTGCTGCCCCCAAACTTAGCATGCAGTTCCTCCTTTTAAGCCATTCCACCATTTTTGTCGAAGTTAACTGGATCAGTTTTAGAGGACGTTTTATAGTGCCACTGGGAAAAAATTGTTTTGGTCATAACTTTCTCAATTTTCAACCAAACAAAGGCACAATTTTAGTCAATTTTTCTATTCTGAGAATTTTGCAGAGTTTGGGATAGGTTGTAGAGTGAACAGAAGTGATCTACAGCCATTTTTTCTTCAGGGAAGAGGAAAGGGCCATCAGGGAGATGGAGCTGTATTGGGTTGTACTTCACTGTTTGAGGTGAAACAAAATCCATTTTTAGCTTATTTCTATCTTCTGAAGTCAAATTCACAACTTTTTTTTCTTATTTAGGCATATATTTCACTGTATAACCATTTTGAGAAACTTAATAGAGCAAGGACATGCCCATTGGAAGCCTTGGACCTGACAGATGTAGCTCGGGAGGGGTGAACTGCCTCATCAGTTTGTTGTGTTATGCTATGGTGAATTTCTCTTGCAGTTTATTTATGATATAATATGTAAAATAGTAAACCTAATTAACGTTTCCTCATACATACACTCAGAAACAATTACCAAAAACACTTTGTTTAACGTGCAAGGCATGGAGAATACTTTGCGCACTTAATTAAATGGAAATGGATACTTTGCACAACATTTACAAATAGTTCCATTTTTAGATCAGTTGGTATCAGAGCTAGAGTTTTACTCTGCATTTGTTCTTCTGCAAAGATATAGTTGATTGTTTGCAAGTTTTGATGCTTACTAGGCTTAAAATCAAAAGAGGGGAAGGACAATTGGTTAGAGCACAAATTAATCCTCAACCAAGGAGGGCCAGAGAGCCATTACCTCCACCATCTATTACACCCCCAAGAGTTACTGAAGAAGCCTCAAGCATGTCTTCAAGAGAAGGAGAAGCTCCTGAAGAAATTAATCCCAAAGAAGAAGGCCCCAAGAGTTGTAGGGGGTTTTTCCAGGGTCAAGTTGACCAAAAATCTCAGTGTTCAAATGTGTTGAATGACTGTTTCAGCTTGCTGTGTATTTTGTTTTATTTCTGCAGCTTCAGCATTCTGTAAAAGTTTTTCGTAATTTGTGTTTCAGCAAAGTAACTTGTGTTTCAGCAAAGTGATTTCTGTTTCAGCAAAGTGATTGTTGTTTCAGCAAATAAAAATTATTTTTTCTGAGTGTTGAATGTAAGGATATGGGAAAGGGCATTTAACCAAAAGGAGAAATAAGTGATACTGAAACCGGGGTTGGGAAAAATAGGAAATTTCTACAAAATGTAGGTGGAGGAAATGGTGATCCACCATCTTCATCTTCATCATGTTCCTCTACATCATCATCCTCTACTTCAGTGAATCAATATCACAAGTCTAAAACCACTGGTAAAGGTCCATTTTTAAAGCTTGATGTTAAATTTGAGTTGCCTATGTTTAACGGTGAAGTCAATGCAAAGAAACTTAACAATTGGATAAGGTAGTTGGACATTTTCTTGAGGAAACAAAACCTTCATGATGACAACACCAAGATATAGTTAGCCACTTTGAGAATGGATGGAGCAGTATTGGTATGGTGGGAAGCAAAGACCAAGGATGAAATTAAAAAACACGGCAAGATAACTTTATCTTGGGCTGAATTTATTACTGCAATTAAGAAGTAATTTTATCCATTAGCTCATTTACAAAAGGCTATCATGAACTGGCAAAACTTTAGACAGCTTAAGGGACAAAATGCAGAAGACTACACCCAAGAGTTTAGGAAAAGAGCACTGTTGTTAGGGGTAGACCTACAAATTCAAGATACTTGGCTGAAACATATAGG
This sequence comes from Pinus albicaulis, assembly GCA_034641835.2. Lineage (NCBI taxonomy): Eukaryota > Viridiplantae > Streptophyta > Pinopsida > Pinales > Pinaceae > Pinus > Pinus albicaulis. The sequence continues at coordinate 1,304,833,433 of CM076572.1, read as the reverse complement.
TGGTCTACACAGCTACCTTATACATACTATCCTTATGTTCAATCCTACTAGTCTAGACGAAGTTTGTGTACAAGCTATGCATTTAGAGGCTAGAGGGAAAAACTCTTTTGATTGGGGTAGAAACAAGCCTTTTAAGGGAAAAAACGAAGATAAAACCTCTAAAGGAAAAGGAAAAAAGAATGCAGCTATCATACAAGAGGGTGAGAAAGTGATATGTAAAAACTGTTCAAGAGAAGGCCATGAAGAGAAAAACTATTGGAAACTTCATCCTGAAAAAAGAACTCAGTTTAACAAAAACAAAGGAAAGAAGAAAAATGTAGCTACTACAACTACACCACAAGACATAGGTGCTGATTCAGGTGACGAAACCAAAATTGCAACCATGGGTTTGAAGAGTATGAAGGGAAAGGACACTAAAACTAAGCCAAGAACTAGTACTTCAAACTGTCATGTACAAGCTCCAAATGAGGAAGAAAGAATTGAATTATTCCATGTGAGGGTAGTCTCAAAACATACAAAAATTGACACACTGTTTGACAGTGGGTCACAAGCAAATCTCATATCAGAAGACTTGGTCAAACAACTTAAAATTGAGACCATTCCACATCCCAAGCCATATCCACTTGGATGGATATGCAAGGATGCAAAATTACAAGTCTCAAGAAAGTGCATATTTCATTTTGCGATTACTGCACACTTTATTGACACATTTGAACTTGATCTAGTGCTGCTTGATATATCAGGAATTGTTTTGGGAAGTACCTAATTATTTGACAGGAAAGCAATCTTCCATTTCCGTGAAAATAAGTATCATCTCTTTAAAGATGGCAAGGAGTTCATTGTCAGAGCACATCGCAAGAAGACAAATATAGCGATGGTGAATGTGGACAGGTAAAAAGACTAGTGAATTCTAGGAAGAGTTTTGTACTTCTTATGGTTAAGCCCAAGGTTGATGTGAATCATTAGTCACTTGAAAATTGTGATTCCAAGCTTAAATCAGATTTATATGATGTAGTTGATGCACATCATGAGATGTTTCAAGAACCGACAGGTTTGTCCTATTCCTAACATAGGCATGTACCGCATGTCTATCATGGGGAATGATGAAATAAAGAGGAAAATTAAGGACTTGTTGGACAAAGGGTTCATAAGACCAAGCACTTTTCCATGTGGGTACCAATAGTGTTTATTCCAAAGAAAGATGTAACTTGGCGCATATGTGTGGACTTTAGGGCATTGAACAAAATAACGGTAAAGAATCATTACCCACATCCAAGGATAGATGATTTTTTTGATCAGCTGAAAGATGATAAATATTTCACTAAGTTAGACTTACGTAGTGGTTATCATCAAGTTAGAATTGCAGAAAGTGACATTTGGAAGACAGTATCTAAAACCAAATATGGACTCTTTGAGTGGCTTGTTATGCCGTTTGGTTTATGCAATGCACCTTAAAATTTCATGCAGATAATGGATGATGTATTATGTCTTTTTCTTGATGATTTAATTATTGTCTACTTAGATGACATCTTAATTTTCAACAAGACTAGAGAATAGCATGTCATGCATGTTAAGAAAGTACTTGATGTTTTGAAGAAAAATCAGTTATTTCTTAAAATGTCAAAGTGTGAATTTGGAAAGACTTCTTTGGTTTATTTGGGACACATAGTAGGAGGAGTTGCTTTTAGAATTGATCCTTCTAAGGTAGAATCCATTGTGAATTGGCATACTCCCAAATCCATTACTGAGGTAAGAAGTTTTTTGGGTGTAGCTCAGTATTGGAGGAAGTTCATTTCTAACTTCTCTTCCATAGCATCTCCTATGCATGCAGTGAAAAGCATGAAGCATTATTTCCAATGGGGAGGCAAGCAACAAAAATATTTCGAGTCTTTGAAAGAGAACATAATTTCAGCTCCAGTCCTTGCATTACTGGACTTGAGACAGACATTCGAGATTTAGACCGATGCTAGTGATTACGCCATGGTCGCAGTTCTCGTACAACATGGTAAGCCTATCACATTTCATTCTGAGACATTTAATGGTGATGTTGTGAATTATCCTACATATGATAAGGAGTTGTATGTGTTGGTACAAAGTGTCAAAAATTGGAAACACTATTTGATGATAAAAGTAACAGTTGTTCATACCGACCATCAGCCTTTACAGTACTTGCAGTCGTAAAGTAAATTACAACAGTCACGACATTTCAGATGAATGGGTTACCTACAACAATTTCACTTGGTAAAAAGGTAAAAGAAAGGTATTTTTAGTAAATTTTCCGATATGCTTTCAATGCCTATTATTAGTGCTACTAATTTACTTAATAATGATTCTATTGTACATGAGAGCTGCATAGAACAGTATGCATCAGATGTTGATTTTAAGGATGTGTATGCTAACTTGAGTGAAAGGAATCATGTTGAGGAGAATTTTTATCACTTGCATAATAATTTGTTGTTTCATATGGGCAAGTTATGTATACCACTGGGGGAGAGACTAAGCATCATAAGAGAAGCTCATTGTTCTCTTATTGCTGAACATTTCAGGGTAAGCAAAACGGTGGCACATCTATAGAGGTATTGTTATTGGCCTCGCATGGTAGATAGTGTTTCACATTTTGTTAGAGGTTGTTCGTTATGTGCTACAAGAAAGCCTAGCAATAGGAAGCTTGGTTTATATACGCCATTGTCGGTTCCTTCTAGACCATGGGAAAGTGTTTCTATGGATTTTTTTTGAGGTCTACCATTATCTAGAAAGAAGCATGATTATCTTTATGTAGTAGTTGATATATTCAGCAAGATGTGTATTCTTAAGCCATGTAAGAAATCTATAACTACTGAAAAAAATTTTGATTTATATTTTCAACATGTATGGGTTCATTATGGCTTGACCACTTCTATTGTTAGTGACAGGGATTCTAAATTTGTTGGGAATTTTTGGTCCAATTTATGGAAGATGATGGACACCAAGTTGAAGAAGAGTACTACTTTCCATCCGCAAAAAAATGGCCAAATAGAGGTAGTGAACATAACCGTTGTACATATTTTGAGAGGTTATTGTAGCAAGCATCCCAAGCTTTGGGATGAGCACTTGCATTACATTCAGCATGCTTACAACCGGGCCAAGCACTCTTCTACAAATACTTCACCTTTTGAAGCTTGTTTTGGGTATTTGCCTAAGTCACCTTTAGATTTCATTCTTGAGAAGGATGTTTCCATTAATGAGCATAGTGACATTGACAAAGCTCGCATGTTCATTGAAAGTATTCAACTCATACATCAGCAGGTTCAAGAACAGCTTGAAGAAAGTCAAGGTAAGTACAAGGAGAGGCGTGACAAACACAAAATTGATCATAAGTTTCAAGAAGGAGATGAGTTATGGCTGGATATTAGTAAGGAAAGAATGCAAGGAGAAGGTAGAAAGCTGAAGCCTATTCATTATGGTCCATTTAAGATCCTTAAACAAGTTGGAAATAATGCTTTTCAACTAGATTTGCCTTCATATATGAAAATCTATTCTGTTGTGAATGTGGAAAATTTATGTTTGTATGAACCTCCTTTAATTGATGATTATGAAAGTGACATTCAGTTGCCATCCATAGATGATGTCTCGCTAGAATTTTTGATTGAGTTGAAAGAGGATGTTACCCTTGATATAAGGACACACCCTTCGAGGAGGGGAAATGTCAATTATGTTCGGGTTGGTCTAAAAGGCAGAAAAACGAGTAAACCAAAATGGATGGAGGTGGAAAAGGTGAGGGATTTGTACCCTCATCTTCTTAACAGGTAATTGAAATCTTTTGGGGTCCAAAAGCCTCCCAATGGGGAGGTGTGATCAGGAGATCATGTCCAAGTTGAAAAAATGCTGAAAAATGGAACTGCTCGGAATTGGTTGCAATGTAAACGACCGGAAAGGCCTCGTTGCTGTGATTATGGCACCATGAACGTGTCTCAAATCTGATGTCGTATGTGAAAGATATTGAAGTTTGAAGTTGCCCAATGACCTTCAAAACAGGAATTTTGAACAAAAAAAAATTGTTATTTTTAGAAATTTTATGTGGAAAATTTAATTTTTAGTTAAATATTTTATAGGCCTATCATAGGCTACCACGTGGCCAACCCAGAGGCTCCCACATGGCCCTAGGCCATGGGTTCAAATTTGTGTTGAATATTGGAGGTCAAGGTGGGTCAAACCCTCAACCCGACACCTCGGGCACGGTCGACCTGACCACCTCACCGTAGGCCGCACATTGAACCATGGGCGAGTCGGCTCGTTCATAACCGAATGGAGGCAGTGTTGGGCGAGTCGGGAAAATTATATGCACAGTCAGGTCGTGTGTGGTTAACGAGCGAGATTTTAGGTTTAAGCGCCAAGGCTACGGGTTGCAGGCTCGTGACCATGCGCCATAACTATGGGCTAGGACCTTTGCAAATGGCAAAGTTATAAGGCTTTAGCCCTTAGGGCTAAGCCACGGGGTCATACGACCTAAAACGGGGAACCAAGGGCTAAGATCCATATAGCCAGTGGAAATTTCTAGTTTAATCACTCGAGTGCTAGCCTCCTAGCGAGGTGACATGTAGGCTATGATCATGAGCGCGATCTTTAAAACATTAACTGCCAATGCTAACCATTTTCTGGGTTTTCTACATGTGAACGCACCAGGAAACTAACAGTCACATTTATTTCTACCCCCAAACTTAGAGTGCAGTTCCGCCTTTTAATCCATTCTTCCATTTTTGTGGAAGTTAACTCGAGTTCCTCCAGTTTTGGAGGAAGTTTTCTAGTGTCACTGGGAAAAATTAGTTTTGGTCATAAATTTCTCAATGTTTGACCAAACAAGAAAAACATTTAGTCAATTTTGGCTATTTTGAGAATTATGGAGATTTTGGGATAGGTTGCAAAGCAAAAAAAAGTGTTCTATAGCCATTTGTGCTTCAGGGAAGAGGAAAGAGCCACCAGGGCCATTAGGGAGATGGAGCGGTATTGGGTTGTACTTCATTGTTTGAGGTGAAACAAAAGCCATTTTTCGCTTATTTATGTCTTTTGAAGTCAAATTTACAGCTTGTTTTGCCTGTTTAGGCATATATTTCACTGTATAACCATTTTTAGAAACTTAATAGAGAAGGGACATGCCCACTGGGAGCCTTGGACTCGGCAGATGTAGCCCAGGAGGGGTGAACTGCCTCATTAGTTTGTTGTGTTATGCTATGGTGAATTTCTCTTACTGTGTATTTCTGATATAATATGTTAAAACAGTAAACCTAATTAACATTTCCTCGCACATAAAGTGAGAAAAATTACCAAAAACACTTTGTTTAACATGCAAGACATGGAGAATACTTTGCACACTTAATTAAATGGAAATGGATACTTTGCACATCATTTACAAATAGTTCCATTTTCAGATCAAATCCCTTTAAGATACTGGTAAACTTTGACATTACTGTATTTGAAGGCTAGATAGATGCAGACGTCATAGATATATGGTTGTATTTTCTAGAAGAGTATTTCTTAGTCCATGATTTCTTCGACTGAGAAAACATTATTTTTAAACTCCTGAAAGTCGCCCCAAATGCCAAAGACTAGGGGGAAACCTACTGTGAGAAAAAGGACGAGGGGAAACCCTCTATGTTCTTGGCTGCACCCACTAGGAATTTGTTCCGATAAAACATCAAGGAACAATATTACCTCATTGGGAGCTATGAGGACAAGTACATCCAATGGACCACACTGCAGTAGCAAAGGGATCAAGATGTGCATGAACTAATGAATTGTTTCCATACCCTGTGCACAAAGTTGGGTATTAAATATTCAGAGAGATATTTTTTCCTCAAGTACTGTGTCTATTTGCAAAGACACATTCAAGAGGAAATGGAGTTCCTCAACATTACCTCGCTTGGCATGACATATCGCTATGCCGCCAAGATTGAGCAGAAATTTAAGAAGATGAAGTGAGAATTTGGATCCGTGAATATGAAGTGAGGGAAAGGCACCCGCGAACCATAGAATAGTGGATAGAGCCAAAGCAGGGTGACTCAAAACACCACAAAAAATCCAAAGAATGACACGAGGAAGTGGTTTGAATTTTATAATAGCCCCACTCACAACAAAAATGAGTGTCGAGCCAAACCGTTGCTGGTGGCCGAACTGAAGGCACCCGAATGAGATGGATGTTATGATCCTAAGTGAGAAACATACAAGAGAGATGAAAAAGGGAATCAGATCATTGATGCAGACCCTAGTTCCATTGTTTCCACCACCAAGCTGTAGAGGGAGGATCCCAAGGATCCAGAGGAGGGGGAGCACCTCTTCCATTCGCAGATTTGGGTGAAGGGTTCTCCACTGTAATTTCTTGTCGATAACAGAAGCCAAAAGAACCTCATTTCAACAAAGGTCCTAAATCAGCTCAACCTACCAGCCATAGCACACCCACAGCCTTATACCATCGGGTGGATTCACCTAGGGAGAGATATCTGTGTCCACCAACAGTTTCGCCTTCCGTAAATCATCAAGCCATTCCTGGATGAGGTATTGTGTGATGTTGCTACTCTTGATGTAGTTGATGTATTATTCGGCCAACCATATTTGTGGAGCTGATATGTTGTGTATGAGTCTAGGATTCATTCCATTGTTATTACTTTCAGAAAAAAATTATACAGGATACCAGAGGTAGTAACACCTCGTACCATCTCCTTGACTATTGCAAAACAATGCAGTAAGATTGTTTCCTAAACCAGGAAATTTATTTTCCTTACAAGTAGCTCACAGGGAAAGAATAATATTGTGGCCATAGCCTCGAAAAAAGGCTCCCTTGCATGGCTGCAGCAAATGGATAAAGTCGTGGAGAAATACGAGGACATTTTCTCCTCACTCACAAAGGTTCCTCTACACTGTCAAGACAAGCACTCCATCAATTTCACCCCCAGCACACCGCCGCCTAATATTGCCACACCTCATGTGATTACACAGACAAAATCCACACATGTAGTGTATGAGGAAACCAAATTTATTGAACGCATTTAGCACGTCCACCAGCAGGTCCACGACATCCTGGACAAATCCAATACCAAGTTAAGCATAATTTACCTCTCATGGACGAACTTAACGCAATGGGGGCCATTTCTTCCTAAGGAGGGAGGAATGATCCAGGTCGACATTGGTGGCCACCCACCTATTTCATTTGAACCACCACCATTAGTTCTTTTAGTTTTTCAGTTTCAACGCAACTTACTATTTTTAGAAGGTTTTCGGGTCCTGAACTTCCAGAGCCGTTTGGAGGCCCTAATGATCCAGGTCTATATTGGTGGCAACCCACCTATTTCATTTGAACCCCCACCATTGATTCTTTAGTTTTTTAGTTTCAACACAACTTACTATTTTTAGCATTTTTTCAGGTCCTGGACTTCTGGAGCCATTTTGAGGCCCTAAACGATGTTTTTTTGGAAACCTGAGACTTTTTATGCTCACCAAAAAAGTTTTTCTCCTTGGATAGATATTTCTAACGAGGTATGGTGCAAGTGAAACAAAGATCGTATACCAAAGTTACGTCCCCGGGAAGTTGAAACACCAATTTACCCAAACGAGGCCCATATTTTTGGCGCTTCATCTCCTAGGGTTAGGTTTTTGGATGTTTAGGAGTTTCCATTATTTCTCAACAATAAATAGGCCTTCAAGCCTCATTTTCACATATTCAGGGGCTTGTAGTTGTCACATATCTTCTCAGATATATGTTACCAGTGCCCTAGCTCATTTATTTCCATTATTTCTCATTGTAACACAATGGAGGGGCCTGTAGCTATCACATCTCTTCTAAGAGATACACTACCAGTGCCCTTGTTCGTTCATTTCCATTAGGTATCATTGTAACATAGTTCAGAGGCATGTAGTCGCCACATCTCTTCTCAAAGATATGCCTAAGATCACCCTAGCTATTTATTTTCATTATGTGTATAAGCATATTTCAGTCAATTGATTTTAATAAAATGAAGCATTATTTCCACTTCATCCCTGTGTTTGTGGTTATATGTGTATTATGTTGCAGTCCTGCATAAATCTCTATCATATAATGACTTAATTCAATGGATCGACACAAAATTGAAATACATGAAATCATAACATCATATATAGGAAAAAGATTAACTCTTTGCATTAATATAAATTGAGTGGGTTACAACCAAATATAGGAGTTGATTGTAGAAGAGATCCTCCAAGTTGACTTGTCATTCTTTGCCACAAATTGTACCTCTATGTTACCCGAATGCATGGAATAATGAATATTCACAGAAACAACATGATTGTATAATATATCCCCAAAATCCAACCCCTAGCTTGTGGATGGCCACAAATATATATAAGAGGATGATAAGTTTGGAGTTCTTATCCATTTACCAATCTAGGCTAGAGATCCACACTTGATGGTAGGATGAGCCGAAGGGATAAGGAATGAAAACTCCAAGGTAGGATAGGATCGGATTTGAGACTTTTATCTGAGGTAATTAGTTTTAACGACTCCTAGAAGCTTCCGGAAGAGGAATTTTTACAAATCTTTGTATTTTTCCCTAATTTCTAGAATCAACACACCCCCAACATAAGGCAGCCTCTAGGTGATCATCCCACCCCTATAAAGGAAAAATTGTAGGTGAACACAGGTCTCTAAGCCTAGAAAGTGCATTTCTCCTTAAAAGGACTCAAATGAAGCAATTTCGGGCAGAAACTCAGGGATTATAAAAATTCATGCTTATGGCTTTGTGCAAGGATGATGACAAGGCATAAAAGGATGTTTATTGATCCCATTTGTAGGTCGATTGACCAGATGTGACAAAATGTCCTATAACACCTATGTTGAGGGACTTTCATGTCAAGCCATATTTAGGGCACCCAGAATACTAAAATATTTCGACAACTATTAATAAGTTCTATTATTCTCTAAATCTAAAGAAAGAGGTGGTTGAGTTTTTCACTAGATGTTTGGACTATTAGTAGGTGAAAGCTATGTGTAACCACCCAAATGCTCTAATAGAACCGATTATGATTTTATAATGAAAATGGGACTTCATTTCCACGGACTTCATTAAAGGTTGGCCAAGAACATTGAAGCATCATGATTCCATCATGGTTGTTGTTGAAAATTTTAGCAAGGTATCTCACTTCATTGTAGTGAAGTCTACAAATTCAACTAGTGAGGTAGCTCCGATATTTGTCAGGGAGATAATGATATTACTTGGTGTTCCAAAGAATATCATATCATAAATATATTATGAACTAAATTCCAAGCTTTGGAAGGATTTTTTGTAGGATTAGGGACAAAGTTAACCTTCATCACAACTTATCATCCACAGAAAAATGGACAAAAAAAGAGGGTTAACAATATTATTTAGGATATATTGAGGATGTATGTCACACATCAATAAAAGAGGTTGGAAGAGTATCTTCCTATCGTGGAGTTTGCATATAACAATGGATATCATGATGAGTCCATTCAATGGGTGCAGTTGTAATACTTCTATCAACTAGAGTGATCTAGTGAATAAAGTTCTAATTGGACCGAATATGTTGGCTCAGATGGATCAGGAGATGTAGGTCATTAGAAGGAATTTGAAGGCAAAAATGGAGATCAAGAAGACTTATGTATATAAACATAGAAAATTCAAGGGGTTTCAGGTTGGGTAGCATGTGTACTTGTGCATAAAGCCCAAGAGTATCTGCTTGATGTTAGGTCATGTGCCAAGTTGGCACATTGGTATTGTGGGCCTTTCAAGATCTTTCAGAGGATTGTACCAGTGGCCTACAAACCTGCACTACTTCCAACAGTAAAAATCCATCATGTTTTCCTTGTTTCATTGCCTAAGAGATATGTCCAAGATGTCAATCATGTGATTGAATGGTCTGTATTGCAGGTGGAACGAGATGGATAATTACAACCAAATCCATAGTTATTTTGTAGCATAAAAAACTCATTATCTCGGAATGAGAAATAGAGAAAGTTAAAGTACACTAGAAGTACTTTGGGCCTGATGAAGCTACATGGGAGATGGTTGACTAGACAAAGGCTTTGTATGATTTTTTATTTGTTGGTTGAGTAGATGTGTTTGGTTTATATTTATATATGCATATGTTTATTGTAAATACTATAGCGAGCTATTTTATAAAGAACCAATAAGTAGTGTGTTGTAAATAATGCATTGATTTATGTTATAAAACTCCAATAAGCAGTATGGTGTTCATGGTTTCAGTTTTTTGGTATGATGTAAATGTTGCATTGAGAATTGTTATAAAGCTCCATGTGTAGCATTTTTTGTTGCTTATAAGTTTCATCTAACACTGAGGATGGTGTTCCTCCAAGGTGGGAGGGGTTTGTAACAACCCCTAGTTGATTTCCCATGTATATAAAAATAAGACCAAAGTCAAGAGACATGTATTCCAAGAGAAATGGTGGGTAGATATTATAATGGGCATCACTTATGGATTAATAATGGCTATGGAAATTGGCAAAGGAGAAGAGGTAATAATTTACATTTAATCATGAAAATAAAGGAAAATATGAGAAAAGTAAGGTGAAGAGAGAGAAATTTGCATGCAAGGGAAATTAGCAGAAAAATGAAGGAAAATGAAGAGAAAAGGGTACATCAATGTTAAAAATACATCATAGAATTAGTTCACATATTTTGGTTTTTTTTTTTTTTTAAATTTAGCATTTGTATCTCTTACACTCTTGCACACTTGGAGAATTATTGAAGCACTCTAGAATTCACTTGGATTTGGAGAAAAAAAGCAAAGTAAAGCAAGGAAGTGGAAGAGAATGGTTGATCAACACGTAAAAGAAGGATACATTTTAGGTAAAATGTTTAATGTGTGATCTCCTTGTTGGTTTTTGGATGCACTGTATATGCATGTGGTTCCTTGGTTATTTTCCCTCATTGGAATGGATATTTTCCTATATTGATAATGGTTTTAGCCTTTTCTTTCCATTTCTCGAATAGTCATAGTGTAGTGGATTTCCCCATTTTGTTTTATGATTGGTTCTCAAGTTACCTATGGTTGTGGGTTGGAAAAAATTCTCTTGAGCCCTATAACAGCTTGCGTTCCCTAGAGGTTGTGGGTTGAGCTACTAGCCCCTAGAGCATGTGGGTTAAGAAAAATTCTCTTGAGCCCTAAAACAACTTTAGTTACTTGGAGGCTGTCGGTTGAGTTACTAGTTCTTGGAGCCCTAGATAGATTGGGTAGAGACCAATCTGGTTTATGTTAGTGATTTCTATACCATATAGGTGAGATCATTGTGGTTGAGGGTTGAGGTGGTTTGGCCTCTGGAATCCCTAGTTGGTTTTATTTTGGTTTAACCGATATGATCCAACACTCATGCTTGGAATATGGCGTAGAGGTGATTAGATGAAAGACAAATTTGGTTCAACCCAATTTATGGTCGAGTCATATGTGGACGTCCCTAGCTTCGTTGGAATTTTCATATGTTAATATGAGATATTTACCTATTGTGATCTATGAGCACTTATATTAGCTATTATGGCGATCTGATGGTTAATTTGTCATAGTTTATATTTTGGTTATATGTTGTTTACATGCATGGGTTTGTGATGTGGTCTAGATATGGATATTGTTCATCATTTGATAAGTTATTGAATGGTTGATGAATACATGGGATAAAAAGTGTTGTTCAAGCTAGCTTGAGAGGGAATTGAGCCTTCTTGGTTAATTTAAGGTGAAGTTCAGAAGCTTATGATCATATATGTAGGCATGACCTGGATCTTATATGTTTATTATCTATTCGATGAAATGTATATCTATTATTACACATGTATAGGTCAATATATTTCTCAACTTTTGATTTTTGAGCATTGTAATTATCATTTTCACGAACCTCGAAAGTTATGGGTAGTTCTAGGCAGTGGTCTAGAGGCTAGCTTGAAAAAAAGTATAAATCTTGCGACTACATGTTCTTAACTAAGGAATTTAGGTCATAACTACATGTAGGTAGGCCTATGGGTATGGTTGTAGCCTCCCAACTACCTGAAAAAAGTTTCAAGGGTTAATTTTGGGAGTTTCTCTTGTGAAAATGAGTTCAAGCACAATGATTGATCACTTGGGTTGGTTTCTCGCCTCTTCAGTGGTATGTTGTTTCTAAGGGATGGTTGTAAGTTTTCGGCTAGCTAGTCCCACTTCCATAACTATAACTTGGATGTATTTTCATATCATAGTGAAACTCAACTAATTTTTACCCTAGAGATATTATTAAAGTAGGTAAATTTGGGAGGACGCATTACCATTCTATAGTATGCAACTGTGTCGGCTAAATTTCAAATGAAGTTATCCTTGTTGTGGAATAATGTACAATGTGATTCCAAATCCATACTTACAGACGTATTAGAGTTAAATATGTGATATGTTGTAGACCTTCCAGTCAGGGTGAAATTCATTACAATAATTTTTAGAGCATGACACTCATATATCAAAAATGAACTCCATCACGAAGTTATTAATTTATCGCCCTCCCCTATGTGAAGACATTTTGTCCTATTAGATTTTTTTCTTATATAAAACCCATCTTATATGTACATTTTCTTTTGTAAATAATAATTCCAATGTAATGAATTCCAAGAGACATATGTCGAATATGAAGAGACACATTTGGAATGCGAAGAGTTATATGTGGAATGTAAATATTTATATGTAGAATTTCAAAAATCCTATGGAAGCTGATAGGCCATAGAAGTTGAAGAGTCATGAGGAAGCCTAAGAGTCATTTTCATTTGTTATAAATAGGTCCTCACATCTCAAATGAAGGGCTTGGCTTATTATATATTAGGACTTGCCTTGTCTAATGGTGCATATGAGGGACTTGACAAAAATTCTTTAGAGAAGCAAGTTGTAGCTTCATGTTCCATTATTGGAGCTAGTGTTTCATCGATGTAAAAATGTTCTTGTAATTTGATCCATCACTTTTTCATAAATGTATCATGAATGAATTAAGACTATTATTTATATTTTTGTGGTATGTTTATGTAATACGTACTAATTATGCTAAACTATTTCGTTTCTTTGGATATGGAACTTGTTGGATGAGTTTTTTTTATTCTTTCATGATTATTGTTTATCTTATGAAATAATTTGCACATTAATAAAAAAAATTCCTTCTCTTTCGCTCGTGTCTCCCTCCTATAATAGTACTATTAGTTCCACACTAGAGGCTCATCTCTCTCTTGTTTGTGGAATATCCCTTTACACTCTACATTTAGTGTTACAGAAAGCTTACATGCTTGTAGCCCCAAATTTATTCCTACGATCTCTTTTATATGTGTTGTGGCCAAGGAATGCCTCTAATTCACTCAAAATGGTGGCTAGACCATATAAGTGGATGGTGAACCTACTCCAAATAGTGTGAATTCTAATTGGGACTTCACATTGGGGAGACCCTGTCTATGTTGGTGGAATCGATCAATTTCAACATTCTGGAACTAGAAGGAGGGCTACATGGAAATTTGATCACTTTAATTGTATTTGAATATCTTATCTAAAATGGCTTCATCTGAGATCATAATCTCAAGTTTGTTTTCATAAGATATATATTTTTAAATCCCCGTAAAGTTCCTATATAGTTTGCTCCATCTAAATTTCAATAGAAAGGGTCCAATAATTATTCTTGATTTTGTGATTGAATTTGTTCAATTATTCTTTAAAATTTGAGTCTATTCTGAAGATATTATTGCAAGGTTGGTAAACCTTAAGTGGGATGGTTGTTCAAAATAGTGATGTTATTATTTACATGTTGCTTCCATATTTTATTTTAAATAATTGGTAAATTAGCTTCATCGTGTCTTCGACAGATATGTAACAACCCTGGTCAAAATTCCATGTAATAAAGTTAAAAATAATAACCACAGTTGATGGGACACTTATTCCAAGACGAATTTTGGGAAAAAAATCCTAGTGGGTGTTCATTTGGTTTAATATGGCAAAGGGAAAGGCTTTGGAAAGGAAAAATGACATTTTTGGCACAAATTTATTTATGAAAATAATGGATATTAGGAGAAAAGGGAGATGAAATGCCACAGGTTGCATGTGAGGAGGAAAATGAAGTAAAATAATTGAAAATGAAGAAAAATAATGGAAAATGAAGAAAATAGAGTCCTCTTGTATAAAAAGGCTTATGAGGATGAGTTGGTACATTTTTCGCAGTGCTTTTTTTGGAGCTCTATCATTATTCTCTCTCTCTCACTCACTCTTGGACACTTACCGTTTATTGTAGCACTTTGGAATTTATCAAGAGAAGAAAGAAAGAAAGAAAAAGGAGGAAGCAAGCAAAGAGGAGAAGGATTCAAGCATGTAAAACATGATTCTTGGCAGGTATCAATTTACATGTGTATTTTATTTGCTATATCTAGCATGCATGGTATTGCATGTGGTTCTTTTCTATATTGGAATGGGTTATTCCAGGTATGAGAGTGTTTTCAAGCTGGCCCTACCATTTCCAGATAGCCATTGTGTTTCAGAGCTCTCATGTTTTGGTTTATTTGGATTACAAGATGGATTTGAAGTTGAGTTGTGTGGATCTCTGAATTAATATAACACATGCCTTAGTAACCACTAAACTAGGCTATGGGTTTTGGTAAAGTTGGATAGTCTATTGCCTCACTAGTCCTAGGAATCCTTGAACGGTGAATGGCGGGATATATGGTAAAGCCTAGATTTATGTCTCGGTTTAGTGCCTAGTGACCAATGATTCAGACTGTGGATTGTGGTAAATCCTGAGAGAATAGGAGATACAAAAATTTCTCATGGTGTAAGCAGAGAGAATCTGGTGATATCGATGCTTGTGTTGGCCTAGTGACTGGGTGCAAATCATGGTAAAGCCAATTATGAATTGTTTATTGTGTTGGCCTAGTGATCCGGTATGTATCATGATAAAGCTTGATTTTTATTGATGAGGGCGAGTTGGTTTAGCCTCGGGATGCCTTGGTTGGTTCTTTCGGTTTGAGTCCCACGTGCATGCTTGGAATATGGCACGAGGGTGATTGGATGAAGAGATTTTTGGCTCAGCCAATCTATGGTTGGGTGGAATGTGGTAGTTCCATCTCCAATTGGTTTTTACATTCAATAATGAATAGCTCATTCCTTTGGAATTTCGTATGAAAATGTATTGGTTTAAGCATGGGATTTACTATTGTTTTATACATTGTGTTTCTTTGGTTATTATCTTGGTTAGAAGCATGCATTTTCTTAGTGGTGATCTATGGTTCTATCCATATTTTTACTTGTAAATGAATTCACAATGTATCTATGGTAAAATAGATTGTATTATAGATAATTGTGTAAGGAGTAAATTCTTCTTATGGATTCTCAGATAAGTATGAGAACCCTATGCTTGAATCTATTTTTTACACCTGTAGATTCAATGTTTGTGACATGTTTGAAAATATGTATTTCATGGCTAGGAGGGGTCCAAATTATTTCTTGTTGATGTCATTGCTTTTGTATCATTGTCATATTTTTATTTATCATCCCTTAAGTTTTCATGAAGTTCTAGGCAGTGACCTAAGCTCTGGGCCTAAAATGGTGGCTCAAATCCTACAGCCGCAGGCACAGAACTGAGCATTTGGGAACCTAACCACTGGCATACAGTGTTATTCCTACAACTATAGCCTTATAACACCTAGAATGAAGTGTTTTTCATGTGTCTATGGCTCAAAGGGGGTAAAAATTTCAATGTGGCCCAGGGGTAAAAGGCTTGAGTGATTGGGTTACCTCCTATAGGTGTTGTGGTTGTTGTACAAGGTTTGTATGTTCTATTTTCCATTGGTTCCACTTCTTTAAGTTCACATAGGAGGTTGAATCTCGTTATATTAACCTCTCATCACATGTTTACCCCACTTGGCCAGTTGCTTGGGAAGATGTGCAAATGGGGTGTTACAAAGCAGTATCAGAGCATGGTTCAACCCTTGGACTAGATGGACGGTGTCTTGGTCATACTTTTGTTGATTTCCTATGTGTTTCTCATACCTATGGTGTATGCTTTTGTTCATCCATGTTGTGCTGGCCATGGTGGTAGAGGTGTCGCCATGAGAGGACTGATCATATTGTTGTCAACATGTTTTCATGTGTGTATGAATAATTATGTGTTTTTTATGCTTATTTATTGTTCATGCACGCTTGCTTACATATTGTTACATGTAAAATGCACATTGTTGGTTTATGCTAGGTCACATATTGGTCATGCTTGTGGGTTTTCCATATAATCTTGCTTGTGTGATGTAATGTGTTGAACATGCATGGGTCATTCATGCTTCGTTACATGTTTCTTATATTGGTGTGTTGCCCATGGTTGTGATTGTGTGTGGTCAAGTTTCATTGGTATGGTTATGCATTAGGTCATGTTGTGTATTTCATATGGGCATCCATTAATGTATGGACTACAACTAGAATGATGTTTATGTGATATAATACCATGCGTTATGAGTTTATATGTTGTTATGATTATGTATATACATATAATATGTTAATTGGTTGATCTTTCAAGATGTATCCTCCCCAAATTACACTAAGGTAAATTAGTTTACTGTTATTTGGTTTAGCTGACATCTTATGGCTGGAAGGAGAAAGATCCACATGGATAAAAATATGGTATACTACAAGGACTCACCCTATGAGTCATATGAGCAGTATGGTGGGAAATCTTCTAAATTGGAAAACACATTGAGAAGCCTAAAGGAAGAAATTAGGAGTTGTAAAGAAGACAATGACAGAATCATACATGAACAAGAGAAATGTGATACTTCTTCAAAGCTTGTCAGGTTTGTAGAAACAAGGGCCACTTAGGATCAGTTATAGAAAGGAGGAAAGAACTAATGGGGCATATGGTAGTGGTTCTCCTAGTAGAAACATGTCAGATAAATATGATAGAATGAGAGATGGAAGGTTGTTGGAAACTCCAGATAGGTGGGGTGATGAATATAGGTACCATTCTAGTTCTTGTTGGGATAAAAACCATGATCTTCACGAGTATCATCCCTACAGGAGGAATGAAAGGGGGTACTTATGAGACGAATTTAGGAAATAAAAGCCACCTACTTTGGATGAAGAATTGAAGAAAATAGAAGATGCATAGGTTTGGATAGTTTAGATGAACAAATTATTTGAGTTGCATGATTACCCAAAAAAATGAAGGTCGAGATTTCTATCTTCATTTTGAAAGGTAAAGCAAACATATGGTTGGAAGATGTGAAGCGGGTCAGAGACATCAGGATAGAGGGATTGAGTTATTATGAATTTGAAAGTATTTTCAGGAAGAAGTACTTGTCGGAGAGGTATTACAACAACAATGCCAAGAATTGATATGATATAAGGATGGGATCAATGATAGATGAAGAGTACACAACAAAATTCTTGGATCTATTGAGGTATGTACGATATCTTAAGGATGAGAAGGATAAATTTCAACAATTTGTCAATTGTTCAACATTATAATTTAGATATTGGATTGAGTATGATGAGCCTCGACCACTTGAGGAAGTCATTGGGAAGCTGAGGCATTGCTATGAATGGTCAAATTGTAAGAATGAGTCTCAACAAGGATGGAAAGAGAAGGACAAAGGTAAAATTGAATGGTAGCCCGAGAGAGAGATGCCTCACAATGTAGATAAAAAATAAAATGTTGCAAGAAAAAATAATTTTAATGTATCTGTACAAGGTCAGAGGCCACAACAATAGCGTGGAGGTAATGGTATGATACGGTTCATGTGTTGGGCATGTGATGATGAGCATCTTAAGAGAGATTGTCCATAAAATCAGTGTGCTAGGCCTAAGATATACAATGCACAGGAGGCATGGACTGTTGGGGATATTGGGCACATCATTATTCATATTTATGCACTAGTGGACAACAAGATGGCATATCACTAGGCTTCTATATTTTAGATGGACGATAAGCTTTGTGATTAAGTTATTTCCATTTTGATTGATCCTGGATATAATGATAACTATGTTAGTCCTAAATTGGTGAATAAGTGTGCCTTGAGTAAACAATGCATGAAAAATATTTTTTAGTGTAGTTGGCTATAAGTACAAAGAAAAGAGTTTACCATTGGCTAAGAGCATGTGCACTTGAGTTAAATGGTATGCTTAGAATAATGCAGTTGAAAATATTATCATTGGGTTCCTACAATATGATATTGGGTATGGATTGGTTATATCCTCACAGGATCAAGGTAGATTATTATGCTAATGCTATTGAATGTTTGGATGACAGTGGGGAACTAAGAGCCTTATAAGGAAAGAATAAATCCACATTAGTTATGATGGTGACAACTATGTAGGCCAAGCATAGTCATAAGAAAGGGCATGTGCTATTTGTATATAATATCTCCAGTGACAAAGTTAAGGAAGTTGAGGATGCAGATGCGTTGAGCATGTATCCAGTTTAACAGTAGTTTTAGGATGTGTGTGCAATAGAGGTTTCAGAGTTTCCACCTCACATAGAAGTATACTTTTCTATTGAGTTGGTGCTAGCAAAAGCTCCAACATCAAAATCACCTTAGAATATGAGCACACCTGACTTAGTAGTGTTAAAGTTGTAGTTGAAATAAATGCTTGAGAAGGGGTACATTAGACAAAGTGTATCACCATGGGGTGCACTAGTTTTGTTCATAAAGAAGAAGGATGGAACTCTCAAAAGATGCATTGAATACAAGTAATTGAACAAAGTGACCATTAAGAACAGTTACCCACTACCGAGGATCGATTATTTTTTTTATCACTTGAAGGGAGCAGCAATGTTCTCTAAGATCGACTTGAGATCGGTATATCATTAGGTACGTATCAAAGAGTAGGACATCTACAAGACCACATTCAGGACTAGGTATAATCATTATGAGTTTTTTGCAGTTCCATTAGGCTTGACTAATTCCCCAGCTACATTTCTGTGTTTTATGAATAGTATGTTGCGTCCTTATTTAGACAAGGTGGTGATTGTCTTTATTGATGAAATATTGGTGTATTGTAAAAATGAGGAAGAGCATGTCAAACATTTGGAAACATTGTTTAGGTTGTTGAGAGAGCATCGGTTGTATGATAAGCTCAGGAAATGCAGTTTCTTCCAGACTTAGGTACACTACCTGGGACACATTGTCTCCGAGGAGGGAATTGCAGTAGATTCATAATAGATAAGTGCCATCATGGAGTGGGTAGCTCCTAAGAATGTAGATGAGGTGAGATCATTCATGGGACTGGGAGGTTATTACAAGAGGTTCATTACAAACTTCTCACAAATTTCTTATCCTATTACATCATTGCAGAGGAAAGGTAGGAAGGTTGATTGGACAAAGGAGTGTGAGGTTAGTTTTGAGCAGCTTAAGAAGTTGTTAACACATGCTCCAGTGTTAAAGATTGCAGATCCAGACAACGATTTTGTAGTGTGTACACATGGTTGCAAGAGGGGGATTGGTGGAGTCCTTATGCAATATGGAAAGGTGGTATGCTACAAGACAAAAAAATATAATGAGAGTGAACAAAACTACCCAACACATGGTCTTGAGCTAGCAACGATCATTCATGCAATGAAGATGTGGAGGAACTATCTTCTCGAAAGATGGTTTATATTGATGCATGACCACATTGGGTTGAGGTACTTTTTTGAACAGGCAAATTTGAATGCCAGGTGGGATATATGGTTGGGAAATATTAGCGAGTCTGACTTCGAGATCAAATACATCAAGGGAAAGGATAACATGGTATAGGTAAATCACATAGTAGCTATGAGCTCTTATGGGACAAAATTATAGGACAAAATCCTGCAAGAAGGTCATCAGGATCACAAGTATATGGAGATTATGCACAGGTTGCAATAAACTACAAGTACAAGTGTTGGTATAGGTACAGGTACAGGTGTTTGCACATGTACATGTACATATCATACAAGTACAAGTACATGTAGATGTGTATAGGATTTGGACAATAATTTCACGATAGATGAGCTGGTTAGATTTAGAGATGGGATATATTTACCAAAAAATAGTGAGATCAGGAAGGAAATATTGAGGGATTTCACGTGAAACAATAGTCGGGTCACCCAAGATACCAACAAAAATTTACTGCAGTGAAGATATACTATTATTGACCAAATCTAAAGAGGGATGTGGTAGAGTTTGTAGCTAGATATTTTGATTTTCAGATGGTTAAGGCAAAGTGTAAACAACCAAGTGGATTGACTAATTTCGATTACATAGTGGAAATGGGAGGTAATTTCCATGGACTTCATCATAGGTTTTCCTAAGAAAGTTAGAAAACATGATTCCATCATGGTTTTTATGGACTGGCTAAAAAATGTTGCACATTTCATTTGAGTGAAGACTACTTATTTAGCTAGTGATGTAGCACATGTGTTGATCAAAGACATAGTCTCATTGCAAGGTATTCAAAATAATATTCTTTCCCAGAGGGATACAAAGTTAATTTCCATGTTTTGGAAGGAGTTTTTTGTAGGTTTCAACATTGAGTTGGTCTTCATCACAACTTATCATCTGTAGATAGATGGACATACAGAGAGGGTCAATACGATACTAGAGAATATGTTGAGTATGTTGAGGATGTATGTGATGCATCAACATCACAAGTGGGAAGAATATCTTCAACTGCTAGATTTCGCTTACAATAACGGGTATCAGGATTCATTGAAGATGATTCCATTGGAGGCTATGTATGGGCAGAGTTGCAACACTCCTATCATTCATAGTGGTATGATTAACAAGGTATTGATTGGACTGGAGATGTTAGAAGATATGGAACAGGAAATACAGGTGATCAAGAATAACTTGAAACTGCGGGATAGGTAAAAGAGTTATGCAATAAGGAAGAGGTGTTTAAGGATTTTTGGGTTACAGGTCAAGTGTACTTGCATATCAAGCCCAAGAAGATCTCATTGCAATTTGGATCATGATCCAAACTGTCACCATGATTTTGTGGACCCTTCAGGATCATTGAGAGGATCAGACACTGGTATATCAACTTGCAAAACCTTCCACAGTGAATGTATAAAATCTAAGAATGGGATTCAATCTCATATTGTAATGTACTAAAAAAAATATTGAATCCTTGTACAATTTACAGAAACAAAATTCGATCACAAAATCACATAACAAGAGAAAGAAATAATCAAGCTCACAAAAAAATATGTATATGGGGAAAGAAATTTCTCAAAACCTTGCTATATATATATATATATATATGATAAAGACCATAAAACAATACAATGCTCTTTCCCATACTAAGAAACTTCCTGCACTCTGTTGATTGTCTCACTTTGATCTTGCTCGAATCTGGATTTCAATATAAGAAACATCGGTCCAATATTTAACCTTTTTCTTCCCTCTGCCTGCATAGACTTCCTTAAGAATCCTAGGGCTAATTGAGCCCCTATTAATTAGGAAAATTCCAATTAATGATTGTGTGATCCTTCCAAGGCTTCTCGATGACCTCATGCATGACCTATACAACTTTCTAATAGTACAACTGATTTTTATCTTCCCTTTAACCCCTGTCTCAACTGGGCCTTCCTTAGAACTCACATGCAACAGTTATTTATAATGAATTATCAGTTAACTGATTGATCACTCATTGTGAATTATATAATATTGAAATCATGAGACCTCTTACTATCTCATCTGCAAGTTAAAAAGAGTTAAATTGATTTTAAATCAAATACTTGAGTTAACTAATTACAAATTACCAATAATTGTAACTGGACTCCCTAAAATCACGGGAGAACTCTACTTGCCTCCTCCTTGAACCTCAAATCTAATTTCCTAAGCTAACTAATTATTTCTGACTTAGTTAACTCATACAAGTTTTCATGTGATGGAATTACAATTTCTCTTCCAATTTAAGTAAATCCAAAGCCCTATATGGTTCCATTTTCAATATTTCTTGTTTCCAATTTCAACACTCCCTCTAAACAAGAAAGGAATTCAATCTATCCCAATTTGGTACCTTTATAATGTTATTCATTTAACACTTCTCTAATTTTATTTTCTCCTGCAACTTATGAAATTGGAAAGCATCCAAATTGAATCAATATGATGTATCTGTCATCAAAGTATCTAACTACTACTAGTTATTGCATGGTTTGCTAAAAAATCCACAATTTTTATTACTATACATTTTTGGCATATGCACTACTCCTAACTCTGATCTGTGCTTTAGTATCTGACATATGTCACTCTAATTTTTGTCTTTCTAACATCTGACTGCATCAATCTCTACTAATCCTTCCTTCTACTATGTACTATGGGCTCCTCGTAGCCAAGTCTAATCCATGAGACAATCCATTTCAATGGATCATGCCCAAATTTATTTTCTTGGGATTATTTCTTCAAAACACCCCACCTCTCACCTGGAGGTATAGTTGCATGTTCTCCCTCTTCCCATCTGGATCGAAATTTCCCCCTTCTGGAGGTCTTTTCTTGAGTGGATGCCTCCACTCCGTCTCCTCTCTACTTCTCCAATTTGGTTGCCTAACAACCTTCTCAGACTACTTCTGAGGATACATGTCGAGAGGTAATTTATGCTCCCTTTCAAACACCAAGCCACTAATCTCTTCTTTTCTCCTATAATATTTTCATGCATCTTTAACCTCAAAATAATATAGGTTCTTGAATCATACACCAATCTGTTTCACCTGTCCCGTGGAGATGTGTCTAAGGAGCACCTTTCCTTTTATAAATATCACATCATAACCACGATATTTCAATATCGCTATGGAAACAATATTATTATCTAGTCCTGGAACAAACAAAAAAAAATTCAGGCTAAGAGGGGAGCCATACTCCCTCTGAAAGGTAACTATACCTATTTTGGTTGTGCTATACCTCCCATTATCTCTAAACTCTATGTTCTGCTGGAGGTCCTTCTCCTCCAAGTCACTAAGGAGATATCTATTCCCCCTCATATGGAACGAGGAATTTCTCTCAAGATACCACATGCATCCCATTATAGTGCTGGAGATGTATGTCATGAAAGTAAAATCAAGCTTGAGTCGTCAATCTAACGCTTCACTCGCTGCTTTAACTACATACTCCTTCTTGCTTGCATTTAGCGGACATTTTGAAGCATAGTTACCGTGACCATAAAAATTAAAACACTTGACCTTGGACAAGTCTGCCTTTCCCTCTTTTCCTTGGGAATTATTTCCTTTGGATTTATTTCCTTTTCTGACCAATAAAAAATATTCCCCTTTTTCTTTGTAGGAGGCCCCATATCTGGTGCTCTGCCTTATCTCTCCTTGTACCTAGTTGGACCATAATCGATCCCAGTCTCGTAACTTCTCCCACACATTCACCAACTCCTGGTAGCTATGCTAGCTCTGGGGAAGGCCTAGAAGTTCTAGGCTCACCAAATCACCCTAGGCTACTATCAGACCAAAACATCCGAGCTCATCTCTAAAACGAGTGAAATTCATCAAGTATTTTGGTATCATCTCGCCCTCCTCAATCTTCATATTTCTGAGTGTTTCTTTCGGTGCCATATTCCTTTGGTCGCTCTTATTATGAAATAGATATATTAAGGCCTTCCACATATAATATGAAGTTTCCTTTCCATGGAGACTCGAGAAAATATGATCTCAAACTCCCTTTAGAAATATCCTTATTGCCTTCACTACATTCTTCTTCCATACATCAAGAACTTCAGAATTTTTTGTTCTGGGTTGGGGAATATCACTATTTATGAATTTCTTAAGTATGTTACCCACCAAAATTTCCTCCATCTTGTCCTTCCATGCTATGGGATTCAAATTTCCCTCGAGTTCATATTTGAGTCTCAAGCTATTAAAATACATCTTGATCTGTTGCTTGTCTCATAGAATGAATCTGCAAATTTGGTGTACATGTTAAAAAAAACTCAGTTTCTTCTCTTCTATTGTAATTCCTTGCACTCTGATACCATGTAGAAAATATAAAAATTGGATTCAATATGATTTTGTAATGTACTAAAATAAAATACGAAATCCTTCTACAATTTGTAGAAACAAAATTTGATTGCACAATCACAAAAAAAGTAAGAGAAAGAAGTAATCAATCACACAACACAGGATGTATGTGGGGAAAGAAACTGCTCAAAAACTCTCTATTTGTATATTGCATAAATTCAAGACCATGAAAAAACACATTTATCTTTTTCTTATTGAGAAACATATGGCACTCTACTGACTATCTCACTCTAATCCTGTTCGAATCTTTCTTATAACCTAGGTAAAATCAGCCCAATTTTTAACATTTTCCTTCCGTCTTCCTTCCCATCCTTCCTTACACATTCTTGGGCTAATTGAGCCCCTATTAGTTAGGAAAATCCCAATTAATTATTGCGAAATCCTTCCAAGGCTTCTTAATGACCTCATGCATGACCTGTAAAATTTTCTTATAGTACAACTGATAGTTATCTTCCCTTTAACCCCTATCTCAACTCGGCGTTCCCTAGAACTGACATGCACGAACTATTTATAGTGAATTATCAGTTAACTGATTGATCATTAATTTTGAAATAAATCATATTTAAATCATCGAACCTCTCACTAGATCATCTCCTAGTTATAACTATTTAAACTGATTTTAACTCATATACTTCAGTTAACTCATTACAACTCACAAATAACTGTAACTGGACCCCCTAAAATCATGGGAGAACTCTACATCTCTCCTATTTTGCCCTCAACTCAAATTTCCTAAGCTATCTAATTATTTTTGACTCAGTTAACCAATACAGTTGTCATTTGATGCAATTCAAATTTCTCATATAATTTAATTAAGGGAAAATTAAATTAGAAGACCCCTATGGTGCTATTTCTCGGCATCATTTGAAATATTTATTATTTCCAATTTCAACAGTGAAACTCCATGATTTTTTTTGTATATCATTTCTTAAGAAATATGTTAAATATGTTGATCATGTGATTGAATGGTATGTATTGCAAGTGGAACTCGATGGAGAATTCCAACGGGTCCCTCAGTGTATATTGCATAAAATGTTTTTCATGCTCCGGAACTGATCAATAGAGAAATTTAAGTGAAATGGAATCACTTTGTTCCTGATGAAGCTACATGGGAGTTGGAGGATTGGATGTGGGCCATGTATACTTCCTTATTTTTTGGTTGAGGAAAAACAATTTTGGTCTGATGTTGGTAGATGTTTGGCATATGTTTTGGTGATGTTTTGATATATGTTTTGATGTGATGTTCAGGTATATGTACATATTTATATGGATGTAAATAGCTCCATGAGATATGTAATAAATCTTCAATAAGTAGTATGTGTGTCATGTCATTATAGTTTTCCTGTTGTTATGATGTCATGTTGGTTTTCTTTTCAATAGAGTAATCATTGTAAATAATGCATCAAGCTATGTTATAAAGCTCTATGGGTAGTATGGTTTCTTTTCAGTGGTTTTGATGAGGTATATGTGTGGTTTAACATAAAGGATAGTGTACCCCAAGGGGGATGGTTCTGTAACAACCCTGGTGAAAATTCCATGTAACAAAGTTAAAAATAATAACCACGGTTGATGGGGCACTTATTCCAAGGTGAATGTTGGGAAAACCATCCTAGTGGGTGTTCATTCATTTAATATGGCTAAGGAAATTGGAAGATGCAAAGGATTTCGAAAGAAAATGGAATTTTTTGCACATTTATTTATGAAAATAATGGAAATTTGGAGACAAAGGAGATGAAAGGTCACATGTTGCATGTGAGGAGGAAAATCAAGGAAAATAACTGAACATGGAGAAAATAGAGGCATATTCTATAAAAAAAAAATTTGAGGATTAGTTGGTACATTCTTGTCAGTGCATTTTTTGGAGCTATATCATTATTCTCTCTCTCTCTCACTTTGGGACACTTCGAGTTTCTTAGATAATTTTGGAATTTTTGAAAGAAAAGAAAGAAAGAAAGAAGAAGGAAGAAGCAAGCAAGGAGGATCAGAAATCAAGCAGCTACAATGGGATTCTTGGAAGGTATCAACTAGCATGTGTATTTTCCTTGCTAGATCTGGTATGCATGGTATTGCATGTGGTTATTTTTTTATCTTGCTATGTGTTTTTATAGGTTGGAAATTTTTTTAATCCTAGCCTTGCCCTTTCCAAATAACCATCGTGTTGTGGATGTATCATGTTTTGTTTTAGATGGATTACTGGATGGATTCGAAGCTGAGTGGGGTGGATCTCCAAATTGATATAACACGTGGCATACTAACCCCTGAACCAGACTATGGGTTGTGGTAAATTTATATGGTGTTTTGCCTCAGTAGGCCTAGGAATGCTCGACCAGTGAATGGAGGGATATATGGTAAATCATAGAGGTGGTTTGTTATCCATCAGGCCTACGAATATCAGGTTTAAGATATATGGTAAATCCTCAAGAGTATGTATCGATTTAGGGCCTAGTGACCCCTGATTTGAACTAGTGTTTGCGGTAAATCCTAGGTGACTAGGAGACAGGAAAATTCATGACGGTGTAGGCTAAGAGAATCTGATGATATCCATGCTTGTGTTGGCCTAGTGATCTGGTGTAGATCATGGTAAAGCCGATTATGGCATGTTTATTATGTTGGCCTAGTGATTGGGTATGGATCATGGTAAATCCTTATCTATATGGATGAGAGTGAGGTGGTTTAGCCTCATGATTCCCTAGTTGGCTCTTTTGGTTTGAGTCCCACATTCATGCTTGGAATATGGCATGCAAGTGATTGGCTAAAGAGAGATTTGGCTTATCCAATATATGTTCGAGTGGAATGTGGTAGTCCCATCTTCGGTTATTTTCTACATTTAGTAATGAAGAGATAATTCCTTTGATATTTGGTATTCAAATGTACTCGTCTATGTATGCATTTTATTTTTTTGTATCGATTGTATTTTTGTGGTTAATGTGTTGGTTATACACATGTATTTGATTAGCAATGATATATGGTTCTATCCATGTTTTTAATTGTAAATGAATGCATAATATATATATATGGTCAAAGATAATGTATTGCAACTAATTACGTAAGGGATGAATTCTTCTTAGAAATTCTCAAATAAGTATGATACCCCTATGCCTAAATATGTTGTCTACACCTATAGATTAAATGTTTGTGAGATGTTTGAAAAAATTATTGTCATGGCTAGGAGGGTTGCAGAAGAGCTATTGTTGATGTGATTACTTTATAATCATTTTCCTATCATTATTTATCATCCCTTAAGTTTTCATGAAGTTCTGTGCGTTAACCTAGGATGTGGACCTAAAAAGGTGGCTCAAATCTTGGAGCCACAGGCATAGACTTGAGTATTTGGGGCCCTAGCCACTAGGATGTAGTGTTATGCCCATGGATATAGCATTATAGACCCTATAATTTGGTTTTATTCCTACGACTATGGCTCCAATGGGGTCAAAATGTCATTGTGACCCAGGGGTAGGAGGCCCGAGTGATTGGGTTACCTCCTAGGGGTGTTGTGGATATTGTACAAGGTATGTGGGTTGTGTTTTTTATCGGTTCTACTTCCTTAAGGTTACATAGGAGGTTGAATATATTTATATTAATCTCTCGTCACATTTTTACCCTGGTTGGCTAGATACTTGGGTAGATGTTGGAAGGGAGTGTTACAAAATATGACTATCAATTTGTTTTTAATGAAATTAATAAACTCAATTTTGAATTGAATGAATCTATAGAAAAATTTACTAATATTTCTCTTCACCTTCGCTATCATTTTCTTGATTTCGAGGAGGAATCTTTTGGATGAGAAATTCTTGATCCTTTTCCTCCTTTTCATGTTTCATGTGTTGATCCTATTCAGATCTGAAACCAGAAAATAAAATTTATGGATCTCATTCAACAACCATTCCTAATGCTGAGGAATTTTATGATGAGGAACTAATTTTCCTTTCTTCGCATTCTCCATATAATGATTCTCTATGTTCTATAAATAGTTCATCTTATAGTCTTGATAATCATCCTCTCTATTTTGAACCCATTAACTAAGTTGAAACCTTGGTCAAACATTATCCCGATTATATAGTTTCTCTTAATTTTCATGATAATGGTTGTGCAAGTGTAATGAGTGAATCTTTGTTTCTGCAAGAAGATTTGGATTTTCATAATTTTAAAAAGGAGTTTGATCTCATCATTAAAGTATTTCTTTCAAGTATATATATTCTTATTTAGTAGGATGATATGTTGATAATTGAAGATTTGTCTTACAACCTTGAATGTATATCAAATGAACAACAACCATTCCATGAATCTTGTGATTCAAATAAATATTTTTTTTATTGTGATGAGTGTATCAATGAAACAAAAAACTGATCGTTCTCTCTCAATCCAAGTTTCCACGTTTCAGCGTTTCATAGTTTTGTCGGAGAGATGGGGCACTTCGTTTTATGCTGATGGTTATGCCAGGTCCCCTCTTTCTCGACATCATATTTGAATTAGGTGAGTTTAAATTATATTCACAAAGTTATCAATTTTATCTCATGGGATGTGAATTATTTCTTGAGTGAATTTTCTTTCCTTCATGTTCAGTTTTCTAACCCTCGATATAGAATGTTTGATTTGACATGTAAACCCCAATCAATGCATTGGTCCTCATGCAAATATTTGATATATAGTTTAGAAATAAAGAGTGATCTTAATGATTGCCGAATCTTGCAATCATACACCATTTCATCTATTAAAGAGTGTGACCCACACAGTAGCATGTATTGTTTCTGATCTACATGTGATACACAACCATATATTGATATTGTATATGATGTAGACATGACAATGGTAAAAATGTCCTTGCAAGGATTTTGAGATGGTTGTTTTTCGGACCCTGTTGCGGATTGGTTGCATTTATCCTGCTTGTCGAGTTACATGGATCATAGTTAGTTCCTTCATGCATTCAATTGAACTTGTACAAATGTGAGTGTAAGAAGTGATGTTGTGGTACCTTTTTTCAAAAAAATCAGTTAGTAATTTCACATCATTGTCCTTGCATTGTATGCATTAATTTTTCCTTGCAAATGTTTTGGTTGTTTATATTTTTCAATATATAGTATGTTATGTCAATGATACACGGTCATACCTTTCAACGCAAAGGTTCAGGGTAGCTTATACGGTTGCATTGGAAATTACATTTCACTTAGTCCTAACCTTCTAAGTTGTTAGTTTAGGTTAGGCTAGATTGCATGTATTTAGCTGCATTGCATCATTTTCTTTGTGTCATCTCGTTTGTCATGCTTCGTCTCATTATTTTTTTCACTTTTGTTGGTTTCAATAAGACCATGAATGGATGTTTGTTTTAATATTTGACATGACATGGCTAATTTTGGGAACGGAAAATTGTATTAGCGTGCAACCCTTGGCTAACCCACTACTCTTCACCTTTGACGTAGTATTCATATATTTTAAAAGTAGATGATATTTGAATAGAAAATATAATCCTTATAGTTGGAAAAACTTAAGAAGAATATTGATACATGTATCTATTTAGGATATTGATTTCTAGAGCTAGTTTTATTTATTGAATGGTGTTTTCTTACCTATATATTTGACTAAAGAGAGGTAAGGGAAAAAAATATAGTGAACAAACCATCATCAAAGGTTTATATATACTTGTCTGAAGAGAAACCTATCATGCTCTCAATAAGTGAGGATCAATTTTTTGCCCCAGTAAAATAATAAGTGCTTAAGCACAATTATAAAAATGAAACAAAATAAAGGTTAAAATAAGAGAATGGTTTCTTGTGCAGAGAGGCGAAGAAAGCCACTTTGACAGGGTAGTGTCTAGGCTCACTCACAATGAACCAACACTTATGTTCTTGAAGTGACTCTATCAGGGTACTGTCAGGGATTGTTGGGAGCAATGCAACACCAAAAATGAAAAATCATACTCTAATAATATTTAGCTCAGTATTTTTTACTACCCCTACCCATGATCACAACTATTGCGATGTGGTAAGCTTTGTGTTGTGCTATGTTGAGTAAAGGAATGGGATAAATTGTATCTCTAATCAGGTGGAATGGGGAAGCTGAGATAATTTTTTATATGAATCAATAGTTATTAGAGAATTGAGACTTCATTCATAAGATGGGACAAAAAATAGAACCTAGGATAGTGTGTCTACAAGTTTTTAAATGCAACAACGACCTTCCCAAATTTGTTCCTAACACAATTTTGGAGCTTACATGAACTATTGTTTCAAGCCATATTTTGTTGTCTTTTTATTTTCTTGTGTTTTTCTAAGTGACGATGATCATTGCAAAGTCCCTAAGTGTAATTTTCATCCTAAGTCAAATTTTCGTAAGTTTCATCATCATATCTTCATAAACATTTGAGTTATATTTATAAGATAGAAAAGTGCTAGATTTTTTTCATTTAGTGACTAGATTTGTGCACTAGAAATTCATGGCACCCAAAGGTAATAAAAATACATATTTTCTCTTAGATAAGTAAAATTTAATTAACTTGGAAGTCACAAAATCCACTATTGATTGGAATTGTGCTCTCCTTAGGAAAACCCAATCTTACATATCAATCACCAGACTCCTAGTCAACAACGTGAGGGCACTCATTTTTCTTAGTAATTGTGCCATATTTTTCCTAGTTGGAGTGCACTCCTTAGAAACAGTGAATGCACCCTCTTGTGCTTCATTCATGCACCCTCACTTTTCACTTGTTGGACGCACTCCTAGAAAATAGGAACCCACTCCACTTCATGCAACTAGCTAACTCAAAACTTGACAATTGGTAAACAAGTGTGAACTCAATTTGCATGTAAAATTTCTTTGTAATCACCCCATAAATATTTCATTGTCATGATAATTCATGATTTTAGCCTGGGTGCACTTCTTTACATCAAGGAGCTTTCCGTTCAATTTGGGAACACAAGTAAGTTTGCATGTTGCTTTTCTTGATTGTATTGGTTATTTTGCTGTCACTTTTGTTTTATTTGCTAGAATTTCAACAGTGTTCCAGTTTCTGTAGTGGATTTTCATCCATTCTCCTTATTTCAAGTGTAATTTTTGTTACACCAATTTTTGGTCATCTAACCTATTATCATTAGATGGACCCAAGTACACCATGTAAGACCAATTTTTTCCCTAAGTAAAATTTCTTTCACTATGTAAAATAACATAATAAAACACATTTATTAGGTTGTTTATGGTCTAAAGAAGAAACCCCAAGGGGAAATATTAAACAAATCTATATTTGTTTGGTTTTCCTCATGGAATAATTAATTAAACAGTAATTTAATTATTATTCCTAGTCATATTTAACCCAAAACAAGGAAATTAATTAGATAAATCCTTATTTATCTTATTATTTTCTAGGAATAATTATTTAAACCTTATTTAAATAATATTCCTTGTTAAATTTGACTAGATCATTTATAAATAATTGAATAAATCATTATTTATTTAATTATCATTCAACCACTTCCTTCAAATAATAAATAAATCATTTATTTATTTATTATTTACAAATAAATGGATTTGACCCAAGTCAAATTCCTTTCCCTCCAACAAATATAATAAAATATTCCATAAAAGGTGGATCTAGATTTGGTTAATATTATTTAAATCATGCACCAAGATCTAGAATGACTTAATATTTTGCTATAAATAGAAGGGTCTTTCCTACCATTCATCACCTTTTGTTGCCTATTAGATCACTCTAGATCTATGCTCTTGCTCTTGGTCTGACTTTGAGCCATTATCATTGTCAAATTTTCCATTATTTCACTTTGTGAGCTCCCTTTGAGTTCTATGTTTGTCTTGGTTTTCTACCCCAACAAGAGAGAGAAATTATAGATTTGAGGTGTTGAGGACTTTCAAGAACCCATCCCATTGAGGAGAATTGGAAACACCTTTCTTGTTTTCCTCCCAGGTGCCCTTAATATAAAATTCTTTCAAAAATATTGTTCTTGTCTTCTCTATTGGATGTATGGGGCAAAACTTATTTTTACTACTTAATGTCTTTTTATGCATAGATCTGGATTTTTTGCAGCATTTGTCTTGATCAACTAACTGCAGATCTGAAGATATTGGCAGCCATATTTGATGTTAGGGATATAAGTTATGTGTAGCTAAAGTGGTATTTTTTCGTACACTTCGACAAAAGATTCATACTAACAATTTTGTTATCACAAGTGGTATTTCTTGTGACTCTTCACATTACATGACCTTCCATCTCCTGGTCATGACTGTAAAAAAGTTTACAGATACTTGCAGACTCTTCCTCTCATTGTTTTTGTAATCGAAACTTGTAATTGGTCTTCACTTAGCAATTTTTAAGCCCATATATATCTTGAGCACACTTCTCGAAGTCAGAGCCTCACTGTCTTGAAAACATGTACCCATAAGGCCAAGTCTCCTATCAGAGCACACTCTAGACAAACAAAGACCCCTTCTTCCTGAAAATTATGTCGAACAAGGAGCTGTCTCTTGCTTAAGTACACAACGCATCAAAAAGCCTCAATGTTGCCCCTATTTTCCACTAATTGTGTTCCCTACTCCCTCAGTGGCTTCCCTTGATCACATACCAATTCAAAAGATTTAGTGTGCATCCCTTATGCCTTGACACTACTTCTTACTCCCTCCAGCCTATCCCTCTCTTTCTCCTCAAGCATACAACACACCCTTAAGCCTCAACCTGGACTTGTCTATCCATAATTGTGCCGACATGCATCCTCCTCTTTTCGTGATCCTTATTTCACTCCTAGTGGTTCATTAAGTCACCTCTTCTCATCACTCATAAGATAGTATATCCATCTAGCTCCGATCTCCCCTTTTTCACTGTCTTTTGGTAAGGATGTATATGCTAGATAAGAAATTTCTTGAAAATAATTCTTGTTTTCCATGAATGGATTTCCATCTGGAGGTGTTTCAAATATAAATTATATTTCTCTTTCATCATCTAACGATATAATGCCTCCTATTAACCGCTAAAATATTTCTAAATAAACCTCAAAAAAATGTATTGATGAGGCATTCGAAATTGTCAAGCCTACAATTCTTATTCTTGTAAATACACAGTTCTTTAGAGAAAAATTTCGTCAAGTCAAATGGAAATATATTAAAGATCATTTCACGAAAAATAAATTCCCTAAATATTTGGAGGATAGGAAAGTACACATAAGCATCAAAGGTCAAGAATACATAGAGTTTGATGTATCTTCTGAGTGATGCCATGTGATGAAGCTATTGAATGGATCTTGTTACAAATGAACAATAAAAATTTGGGCTTACAAAATCAAAGTGGTAATGAGATTTCCACTTACCATAAAAAAAAACATGAATTCTTGTTATAAGATGTTAAATCCTAGAGAATATGAAAACACTTAGTTTTATGCAACATGGGAAAATATCAACACTAAGGAGATCACTGATCCTAGTGCCAAGAACCTGCAAGATTTTTTAAGAGGCTAAGTGAAGTATGCCCAACAAGAACCTTGAGAAATGTCTATGAGTATCTCATAGCAATGTGTTATAGACTATATAGGCAGAAGAATGCATAACACTTTGAGGGGAATTTGATATTCTTTCTGAACTTGTTTATTACCAAAGGAATGGTTTTCAATTGGTAATATATCCTCTCTTATGAGCTACAACGTCATGTACAATAGGCCAAAGATGCCTTACAAGAAAATCAAGCACCAAAATTTCACATGTCTTCATGTATGTTAGATGGGATATGTGCCAAATATGCATTGTAGAGAATGAAATCGAACTTGATGTCATAGAAAAATCTACCTATATATATCCATTATAAATTAATTTGAAATATCAATTTCAGAGTATTTATTTTTAGTGATTTTTTAGATGGTCTATGAGGTTGATCCTCCTTGCATGATTGACCAGGTAAAGGAATAACTATATGAATTTGCATATTTGTTTCCACATTATATGAAACATACATTAGATGTTTTAGGTGCTATAAAACTCCTCACATTATGCGAAGGTATGTGGCCAACAAGGTGGACTTGCAAGAGCTAGCCTCTCATATGAATATTGGATTGTCTACACAACTCCATAGGAGGAAAAATGCTCCTTCAAATACTCTCACTTTGTGCATTGGACTCTATGAGCTAAAGAGCCTTAACGTAGTAGAAAATAAATTTGAAGAAGTCAACTGCCTTCATTTTGGGACTAGTAGTTTTTATAGATATGATCTTAGAAATTTGTGTAGTCAACATTGTGATAGGATACATCAAACTTGGGAATATGTACCAATGACTAATTTAGAGGAATTTTTTTTTAAGAATTGTTATAAATAATTGAGTAACACTATCCAAGAGATGAGGAAGGTACCTCTAATATCCCACAAGTTCCAAATGCATAGATCAATGAGACGCAACATGTGGCAACTACTGAAGTGAACATAGTAGCACCAAGGAAAAAGATCAAACACAATCGAGTGGCTAAACGTTGTATAAAGTTTAAATTTTATCGCCTCTGCAAAGGTTACATAGAAGAAAGGAATCACCAAGAGGAATAGTGAAAAAGAGAGACGGAACATTCATAGAAAGATGAAGAAGAAAGGAAAGGAACAAAAGAATAAATCAAGAGAGGAAGAAGTTATGAAAATAATGGAAGAAAATATGGCCCAACAGATGGAAGTAAGATTTTAAGAAGAGGATGTTATAGAACTTATTGTAGATGAAGCAGAAACTCCATCAGAACCTCCACTTATAGTTTATCATCTCCCATTCAAAAATATGGGAATTGTCACTCCACCAGAAAATAGGGTCATGGATGCATGCAATGTTACCTTCGAACAATTGAATAAAAGGATTGTGTAGGAAATGTGAAGGTATTTCCCAAATGACCCTAAACATATGATATCCATATCAACTAAGAAGGTAATAACAATTAATACTAGGAGAAATCATTTGGCGGTCATGGAAGCAAATATTTATTTTTCAACAACAAAAAAAGAAAACTCGGAGTATTTGATGAGTGTGAATGCATGGCTAATAATGTAGTTACTTGCAACAAAGAGACAAGTAGATCACCTCACTACATAGAATGAAAGGTTGTTTTCTAATAGTCTCAAGAGAATGGAATCCCAGTCATCTATACTTGAAGAAATGGGTCCAATGGAGGACACTATGAAACAATTATATAGAGACAATTCTCTTGCATGAGATGGTGGCGCCCTTGATCAGAACAGAAAACAAAGCTCAGGAGATCTTGAGGCTCCTAAAGGTTGCAAAAAAGGTTGTGGATTTGATACATGAGTGGGGTGATAAGTATCCATATGTTTTAGAGAAGTTGGTTAGGAAGGAACAAATTTATTCTCAGGTGGAAAAAGTACAATTAAGACTCCATATTTATAACTACACTCATTCGCTAAAGAACTGACCAACATATAGCTCTTCATGGTCCACAACATAGTGGTTTGGAGTCCCTAGAATAGAAACGTAGAATGGCATTTTTGGGTGCACTTGGAGAGATAAGAGAATGACTGCCATTATGTGGGAGATAAAGTTTTTCATTGAGCAAATGAAGCAAGAAATAGGTTAGGAATACTTCGATATCACCAAGGAGATTATTCTATAGTATGAAACTCAACCTTGCTGTGGAATAGTGTACAACATGCTTCCAAATCCATATTGATAGAGGCATTTGAGATAAAGATGTGATATGTTGTAGAGCTTCCAGTTAGGGTCAAATTCATTTCAATAGAGTTCATAGCATGACACCCATATATTAGAAATCAAATCCATCACGAAGTTACTAATTTATCTCTCGCCCCTATGTGAATAAATTTTGTCCTATTATATTTTTGTCTTATATAGCCATTGTATTATATGTAGTTTGTATTTTATAAAGAATAATTATAATGTAATGAAGTCCAAAAGACACATGTTGAATATGAAGAGACGCATGTGGAATTTAAAGAGTTATATGTAGAATGTGAAAATTCATATGGAAGCCCATAGTTCATAGAAGTTGAAGAGTCATGAGGAAACTCAAGAGTCATTGTCATTTTTTATAAATAGGCCATCATAACTGAAATAGAGGACTTGGACTATTAGAGATTGAGACTTGGATTCTGTAGTGCTACATAGAAGAGAGTCATTTTTGGAGAAGAAAGTTGTAGCTTCATGTTCCAGTTCTAGGGGTAGTGTTTCATCGATGTAAATTTTTTCCTAGAAAATTTTATTAATTATAAAAATCTCTTCAATCCATCACTCTTTCAGGTATGTATCATGAATGTAATAAGACTATTATTTATATTTTATGGTATATATGTTGATGTAATACATACTAAAGATAATGAAATATTTCGTTGTTTTCGATATTGAGCTTGTTGAAGGAGTGTTGTTTATGCCTTCATGATTGTTGTTTATATTGTGAACTAATTTGAAATTTAATAAAAAAGTATCTCTCTTTTGCTCGCATGTCTATCCTTCGATAATAATATTACTTACCTACTAGAGGCTTGTCTCTCTTTTTTCGTGGAAGTTCCCTTTACACTCTACATTTGGTGTTACATAAAGTTTACATGCTTTCTTTCCCAAAATTTATGCTTATGATCTCTTGTGTATGTGTTGCAGCCAAGTAATTCCTCTAAATCACTCATAATGTTGGTCATAACATGTTATATGCCATTTTTCCATAACTAGTCAACAAGATTCCTAATCGGATCAATCAACATGCTATTCCCCCTTGCCATCATCATTGCATAAATCCCTAACCATGACTCTTTCATTCCCTACATTTTTTGTGAGAAACTGCATCACCTGAGCTAGTTTTAGCACCAATGCTCCCCGACCTCTTGTTAGACAATGTTCACCCAGAGGTTGCTCCACTGTGGCTTGTGTTGATCACCTACATGCTTCTCCCCTTTGCACGTACGTTGCTTCTACAAAGTCAGGAAAAAGAGAGAAACTTTGGAAGCTTCCTCTTCCAAAAGCTTCCAAAATATGTTACAGCCATTTACCTTAGATAAAACATTCAGATCCTATCCTACCCTTCTTTGGAGTTTCCAACCCTTATCCTTTTACCCCATCTCAAATTATATTAATAACTAGATAAGAACTCCCATCTTACCACAGTCCTCTATATATCCACAACCTTCCATATGCAAGAATTTGGATTTTGGAGAGTGATTTTACCCTTATGTTGTTGTTGTTGTGAGAGACATGATTTCATTTATTTAGGGTAACTATTGCAGGTGCACATTGTGACAAGAAAATGACAACTCATCATCGGGGATATATTCTACAAGATCAACATCTATTTATTGTTGTAATTCCTTCCATTTATATTAATGCAAATATTTATTTGTTTTCTTATATGTGATGTCATTATTTCATGTATTTCATTACATGTTAATATATTGAATAAAGTACTTAGATGATACTGCATAGATCTAGTAGTTTATTGGCTTGTGTTGTCTAATTGTGCAGGTTCTAATTTTGGAAATTGGAGCTGGAATTAGATCATTCAAGCTAAAAGAGTGAGGCATGCGAAGGATTCCAAGTAGGCTTCATTCCATCATATTTTTACTTTAGCGAAAGAATTGGGTTCCTTGTCTCTCTATTATTCTCGGTTAGCCATGAGACCAAGGGGAGATAATTTTGTCCACGATCGTAAATCCCACATAAAAATCCATATAACCAGATGGGGCTCGTAGTTCATATTGTTGAGAAATAAATGCTAATAGAATTAGGGTTTGATTCCTTTTTCTTGATAATTACTTGTGAATTATGTTGCCCTCTTTTACTTCTTTATTTGATTATATTTCATCAAGGAATTACCAAATTATATGTGTATAAAGATCACAAGAACAAGAAATGCAATATATAGGAACATAGCCAAGGAAACAACCCAATGAGGGGAAAATCGAGTCAAACCTCTTTCTTTGGAAATTTCATAAGACAAGACAAGATAATCCAAAACTCTTTGACATAGACACACACTTTCTCCAATCACCAAGTCAGCCCTTCCTTCCCTCTTTAGATGATAACCTTCCAACAACAATTTCAACCTAGAACTTTGATCCTGTAGCAACATAATGTCAACCTCTTGCTACAAAAAATTGACTTGTAGTAAATTTTAGAATTTCGACTTCCTCTAGTTTCCCAATAACTTCGCACATGTGAGAGATAGATGGCCCAAAAACTTCGATCTTGCCCTTCCCAGCAATCCTTGTCCTTCTCCTACAACTTCACACTGTTTCTGCTTCTTCTTCTTGTGTATCAAACTTGTGTGAGAGATACTCCAAATGAATCAAATTGGACTTCTATATATAGCCTTTTTTGTGGACCAAATTTCCCTTATATAGGTCGACTTCATCATGCAAGGGCCAACTTGGTGTGGAGGTGACAAATGACTAATTTGAATCAATAATAATTCTTTTTACATTATAAAAAATCCTCAGAAGAGTCTAATAAAATGGACAATGACTCTAATAAATCCAAATAAAACCTAGAAGTCCTCACCGGGGACTTTGACCTAGAAAATGATAATCCAAGCATTAAACCCATGCTTTAATAAGTCATTTTTAAGAATAATAAAATTTATTTTTCTTTGTTTTGATAAATACATTTCATTATGACTTATATACAATTATGAAAACCGACCCCGTTACATTCTTCAACACATATGGTGTGAGTTCTAATTGTGACTTCACATTGGGGATACCCCTCTACGTTGGCAGCATTTAGCACCATCAATAAACAAACTTTAGTCTTCCCACATGAATTTTTTGTCTAATTTTTTTTGATGGGGGTATAGGTGGAAACTTACCATGTAGTTTGATGAATGTAGCGCTGATAGAACCTTTTCTTGTAATGTTTGATGTACTTGGGCTAGGAGGCCATGTGAGGGGGAATGGGGTTGTTAGACTAGTAGTCAAGCCATAGTAGTCAAGCCATTGATGATCATCATCATTTCTACCTAAAATCATAAGATTTTCCTTTTCCTTGGTATCATTAAGGTTGCATATGGAATTCAAGTCTTGTGGAGCGAGTTTTTAACATATTGCAAGGTTACAACTTGAGCATTCAAATTGGAGGAAATCAATGTTAAAACTCAGATCACCATGGCTATTGATTTCACTTAAAACATAATGCATGTTATAATAATTGCAGTGTTTGTTTGAGAATATTGGATCATGGGACCTACATGGAATGAAGAGATTTGGGTCTCCCGGATTTGATCCCATTTGAGTGTTGTCATTGTTGACGTTGTTGAGTGTTGTTGTTGTTGATATCAATTTTAGTGAAATGCTCACACAGTTTTTGTTTTTTGGTAGATACTTAGAGAAAGGTTCTTGGTGACTTGGTGGAATCGAATTGTGAAATAGAGGGAGCCTATCTAAGGACTCAACGAAGGTCAAAGATGATGTAAGAGAATTGATATCTGAGAGGAATTATTAGTCGAAGAACAACTCATGGTGCTGGTGTTATTGGCTTAACGTTATCATATTAAGCACGTCAGAGCCATTGTTGTGTCCCATCATCAATAAACAATTGCGAGCACTAAGGTTAAGCTTCATATCATATTGGTGGGCTTTGGCTTCTAATCAAGCTTTCTCCCACTGTTTCTTGTGCCGTGAGGTCCTAAAATCCTTCGACTAGCCATCCTTCAAATTCAAAGGGTCAAATATGGCCTTGTGGATTATGGGATGGATTCCCATTTTTTGCAACATATTCATTAGAAGCATGTTCCAATAATTGTTGATTTTGTTGTTTGTTCTCGACAACCTACATCCCAAGAGAATGTGTAGCTGGATAATGGTATGCTCTTCTTGTACACTGAATCTGCGTTGCTTGACATCTGGTCTCAGATAATTCATCCACTGCAAACAACATATTTTTCTACAATATTGCAGACCTGCACTCACTGGAATGGATCTGTAGTTGCCAAGATTGTGTTGCATATTTATGTTTATGATGAAGAACATGATATTAATATATTATCGAGCAAAGGAATATGGAGATCTTGAACTTCCTTTTGATGACATACACATGTTTTTGTTTACAATTCCGTGAGAAAAATAAATCATTTTTATTTATTAAGAAGTTATGTTTTTTAACAGAAAAAATCATGTTTAGAGTAGTTCTCAATTCTCAATCATCTATAGTCTTGTTTAGGATTGATTTAAATATCATTGATTTGTGAAGACCAAACCTTCCCACTAACTATTTTGTGAATACTAAACCTCTCACCTAATTATTGGACCACAACAACAGACTGAACATAATTAAAGCACACCTTCAAATTCTTGACAATGACTGATAAAATTAATGAAATGACTCTCCAGGTGAGAACCTAGAGAGTGTACAAACACACTCACACACTCTAATACATCAATCAAGAGAACAACCTAGTACATATAGGCTTTCTCACACTCGTGTGGTTTGAACCACTCCCTGAATATTAGGATCTGAGATCAAGAATTTGAATCTCAATCCTATCCTAACTTAACTTTATCCATTAATTTCTAACACTCCCCCTTAATGGAGAAAGGGTACAGAACAATAAAATATGATAACATACGCCTGCTGGTCTAGTCTCAGCTAGGCTTACGATGGTAAAAAGAAAATAAAAACTTGGTAATAGAGTTTTCATCTTGGTCTTTATGCTTGTGAAACCATATTTGTTCATTCGTGGATGAGGCTTCATCTTCACTTTCTTTGTCATGAGATAGTGATGTATCTTCGCCTCATTTCTTCCCCAGTGATGGAAATCTTGAACGCTTATCCTCACCCTTTTGAAAGTTATGATAGGCTTAATAGGAAACTGTTTTCTCTCACCATTTCTGGGGTCATGCATGTAAATTTCAGCAATGTTGTCATCTGCACACACATAAATATTGATGAGATTATCACATTTTAAATTCTCTCCAGCTCTGTCTTCTTCTGCCACGTCTTTGCCATCAGCTTCATGTGGCTTATCGAATTGATCTTCAACACTTTGTTCATCTTTACATCCTTCCTGAAGATCAACTTTTGACTCTTCAATATCAATATCTTGCACAACGGATTGTGCCTCTTGTTTCTCGTGGTCATAAAAAAACAACATTGTTTTTCTGAAAAAATTTCAGACTTAAAAATACTACTCATGCAAATGCCTCCAAATGCCAACATGAGAATGTCATCATCATCATTATCAGAATCAAAAATATCTAAAAATATAGACATGTTGTTAAAAGGTCTAGCTTATCTGGTTTTTTCTTGCTTCCATATTTCGACTCCACTCGATTCTCTTATGAGCTCCAACAACCCCGTTACCACGCAGGTGGGAATCCTCCCTTTGGCAGGTCTTCAATAATAGAACCTTGTAGACTGTGGCTTCTATGCCACGCAGGGCTTAGTGCCCTCAGCTCTTGCAATGAGCAACAAATGACCTCTCAACAAACTAACAACGCTATCAATGTCTAATTCTAATGCATGTAATTAACAATTTCTCATATGAGACACATATTTCTGATAAGATGGGTTGTTTTTCAATCAATAAAATTTCACAGTGAATCTGATAGACCACACAAGCAGATCACACAAGCATTAATATGCAATCTCGTCCTCTAGGTGCTTCAGATAACGCAATAATAAGGATTGCTATCTACACAGCCAATTCACGAAATGCAATCCTCCACCTCAATCCTCTCTCATGGACTTATACATCAATGTTGACTTTGTTACAAATTTCAACATTGGATTCATAACTGGCGAGACGGATATGAGCAGGAGGCCTCGCGGCAGGTCGCAGCGATTCTCAAGCCGACCGTGCTCGATGTATCATCGCGTTCACCATTTTCGATGAATGTGCAGATTCCATTGTGCTTGCTTGATTTAAACACAGCAGCAACGATGCTCCTCGGCCAATAGTAACAATTTAAAAAAAATGGGTTTGACTTGGCATTACCACCTCCAACTGTGGGTTCGCATTTGCTTTCCCAGCAGATAGCAGGTTTAAGAAACCGTGATGCCAAAGAGCTAAAGGATCCGAGGATTACAACAACCTAGGATTAAATTAACTATCAAATAAATAAATGCACAACAAACACCAACAACCTGTCGAGGGGCAGATCTGTGAGCAGATGGAGGCAGCGAGACTATGGAGTAAGGTTTCTTTTCGAATCAAACAAGTCAAGCTCGCTCTCTGTCGATGTCGTGGCGCCTTCTACCGAGCAAATGTGCAGTGTTGACACAGCGGAAACTAAGTGCATACATCAATGATCTTCACAAATAATTCGAAGTGGCTAAAATCGCTGAACAGACTATCGAGGAAGTCCTGGATATGCCAAAGATTCTGTAGTTGGGTTAGAGACTTGTATCAATGCTGCCAAAGGCAAAATCAAGTCTTTGTCACAGACAATGCCGCAGGCTCCTCCTCGCTGCTCTCACACAACCACACACAAGTGGACAACAGCCAGCATGGCTCCTCTGTCACATGATGGAAAACGATGCTTGGTCACAGCCCGCAAATGAGGATGGCTCCTCTCTCACAGCCCACAGATCAGGATGACAGTGTATGCAGGATTCAGGCAAACATTTACTCTCGGCCTCAAATAACAGATAACAAAGGCCTCAAACTCTTAGCTCTGATACCATGATAAAATTAATGAAATGACTCTCCAGGTGAAAACCTAGAGAGTGTACAAACACACTCACACACTCTAATACATCAATCAAGAGAACAACTTAGTACATATAGGCTTTCTCACAATCGGGTGGTTTGAACCACTCCTTGAATATTAGGATCTGAGATCTAGAATTAGAATCTCAATCATATCCTAACTTAACTTTCTCCATTAATTTCTAACGATGTCAAAAGATTTGATAGAGGCTATTCCTTTCAAATGTCTCCTCCAAATAAATCAATGTGGATCTAGTGCATCAAAATTAAATCCTGGCCGGGAAAGCTGTCTATTATTATTCCTCATCATGACCACAGCGCTCTCGCTAACTCTACAGTATTTATGTTTATCCCGTAACTGTTCCTTGGTCCATATTTTGGTCATCACATCAAGGTATCAAACCAAGGTTCAAATAGACATTTTTCGAAAACTGATTTCACCGACAGTGCAAAAATAATTTGTAGATCCGAAATCTTACATCCTGATTGATTTGATTATTTAAATTAAAATTACAATTACATCGAGGAGAGGAAACACATGTAATCAGTCCAATAGCATCCAGATATATTGATAATAGTGCTTTTGATTTTAAATTGCAAAAATGATTTTGAAGGTGAAATATACCGCAAAAATCTAAGAACGCTAATATTATTCTCCGTGAATCTGATTTTTAAACTTACAGGCCTCTGATTGAGACATCAGAGTGCCCATATGCCTATACTTCAAATTTTAATTAGGCCAGCAATGGACTCGTCTACATGCCTCTAAGGAGGCATATAAATGCCTAGAATTTCCTTCACACACATTCTTTTAAATAAAATTTTAGGAACGGTGCAATGTAGCAGGAAAAAGAACAATCATTGATCCGATTAGGAAATGTTTGTGAGTATATCGATGGAATCACATTTTAGTTATGAATTTATAAGGTATTATCACAATGTTTTGGCAATTTAAAATAGTCGTAGGTTTGGTTTTGCAATAAACTTTTGGGGAAGGGCATGATAATGTTGAAATCAGAATAAATCCTTAATAATAATTTATTGAGTTCATGATGCAATTGCATTAGTGGTAATAATAAAGATTTATGTTCCAACTATATATATTCTAGCAAATAATTAAGAGTGATGTTCTAACGAATAACTACATCATATCGTTGTAAATGATATATGTGAATATCAATTACACATTCGTTATCCAACGGGTATTACATTATATGTTTCAAATTATAGGTGGATATAAATCAATAAACCCATTCAATAATTTGATCCTGTGACCCCAATAGAAGAAAGAGAATGATAAACCAGATTTAAGCTAATAATAATTATCATTCTAGTTACATAGAATCTAAATAAAGTGTAAAATATATCAATATTTCTTTTTTTCGTTTATAATCTCTTTTGAAGTGTTCAATTTTGTTATACTTCTAACATTGTCTTTTAACGTTGTGTATACTCCCTTTTCTTCTTCTTGTATTTACTTTTTTCTCTATTTTTGCATTTATCTTTTTCATCTTCATGAATAGTGAAAGCTTGATTTGAGGATTCATGAATCACCTCTTTTGATAATAAGAAAGCTCCAGTTTCACTCAACACTAATTTTTTATAATACATCCAATAGCTATTATCAAGTTGTCACATGAATGAGGTAAACAAAAGAAATTTGTCATAAAATAATCTTTTTGATCCATCATCACTCCAAAAGAAAACAAGTACGTCACAATGGTATTAAATGCATTCAAAATCAAATTCTTAGTTACAGAATCAACCTCACTTATTCTTGAGAAAAAACAAATTTGCATACAAATATATTGTGGGTTTGGCGTGAGTAAAATCCCATAACTAGCTTCGACAGTAGCTATACTTTATTTTTAGAAACATTAAATAAAATTTAATAAACCAAACAAATCCTAATGAAGCTCCTTTCCCTTTTCTAGCTTATTCGTAAATATGATTTTATATATTTTTAGTTAAAATAATTTCACATCCTAAAAGTTTGATGTAGATCACTTTTATTATTTTATAACCGAAAATATTTAATTAAATATTTTTTATGCTCTCTCCATGCTTATTGGGAGTAAATGAAATGAATTTACAGTAGTGCATTGGAATGAATATGGTATCAAGAACATGAACATTGAGATCCTCAATTTCCATTTGAAGACATACACATGCTTATATATTTATGATGTTGATGTTGT
The DNA here is from genome assembly GCA_034641835.2 of Pinus albicaulis. Taxonomy (NCBI): domain Eukaryota; kingdom Viridiplantae; phylum Streptophyta; class Pinopsida; order Pinales; family Pinaceae; genus Pinus; species Pinus albicaulis. The sequence continues at coordinate 1,304,788,631 of CM076572.1, read as the reverse complement.
GAGCAAATGATAACCATTTATTTCTTAAATTTTTATAATCTTCGACCATGAACGTAGCATCAACTTTTCCTTGCGAGACATGAACATACGCCTTGAAATTCTCAATGATTGTTGGAATTTAATTCCAACTGCCCCCACAGAGCAGCAGGACAATGAAGTAATTGTGATGGGAATGAAGAAGTAGCAGGATGACAAAGTAAAGTTTGATGAGAGTTTAAAGAGCGGCGGCATGAATCCAAAGGCGGTGCAAGCTTCATTCTTATCTGCAGCAACCACCTGCATTAAAACTCCACCAACTGCATTTAACACAGAGGCAGAAACATTCCGGAACGAGGCAACAAGCTCAAGCAACAGGGGGAAGGGAACTCCCAGAGGAGCTGGCGTCAATCCTCCACTTGACCCACCTCCTCACAAAACAAAAGAGTTCTGGGGGGTGGGGGAACTCACGTGAATGGGCTTCATGAAGGCCCCAGAAAGCACAAACGATATAAGGTTTTAAAATTTAGCATATAGTTTTTTATTTATTTATTTAAGTTTTAAACTTCCGCATGATATTTTAGTTTGAACGTTGGTTAATTTTGTTTTACCGCGGTAGATTTATTTTGACTTTGGTTATATATTATAAATATGAGATATTTATGATATATAATATTGTAAAGTTCCATATATAGATGCCATGAGAATTAAAAAAAAAATATTGAGAGTATTGTTACTGTTGTGTATTTGTTACTCTTTTCCGGAAGGCTGAAAAGAGAGAGACAGAAGAAGGAAATTCCTGAAGCGCTGTGTGTGCAACAGCCAGTGAAGTCTCTGCTGTGAATCTAGAACTTCGTTCTGAAGAATTTTATTATGTAACAGAGTTTGTTTAATGAAATAGAATTCTATATTTCATCTCTCTATGTCTGTAAATTAATTTTTATTCTCTGTGTTGTGGAAGAAGAATTGTTTTTATTCCTCTGTCTGTGTGTTAAGGAATTCTCCAGAAATTCCAACATGGTATCAGAGCTAGTCTAGGCGCTCAGTGAAAGAAGCAGAGATTGCTCTTCACTGTAGAAGCTGTAAGAAGGTTTCTTTTTTAAGCGGATTTCTCCAGCAGAGAAAGCTTTTGTTTGTTTAAAAAAAAAAACAGTCAAGGAAATTGTTTGGTTTGCACAGTCACGATGGTAGCAGCAGGTACCAGTCTGACAAATCCCCAAATTCCACAGTTTAAAGGGAAGAATCATGAATATTGGGCTATCAGTATGAAAGCTCTGTTTGCTTCATAGGACATATAGGAGCTAGTTGAGAATGGCTACCCAGAACCAGCAAATGCAGCAGTGTTGGCTGCTTTGACAACAACAGAGAGAGATTTGTTAAAAGATAATAGGAAGAAGCACTCCAAAGCCCTCTTCTATTTTTTTCAATCTATATAAGAGGTTATTTTACCAAGGATTGCAGTAGAAGAAAAGCCTAAGGAGGTGTGGGATATTCTCAAGACAGCCTATCAACGCATGGAGGAGGTGAAGACAACAAAGTTGCAAATGCTGAGGAGAGATTTTGAAACTCTCTATATGAAAGAGTCTGCAACTATAGACTCATTCTTCACTCACGTTATTGGGTTGGTTACCTAGATAAGCTCTCATGGAGAGACAATTGAAGACAAGAGAATAATGGAGAAAATATTGAGAAGTGTATCTTCAAGATTTGATGCCATAGTAGTGGCAATAGAAGAGACAAAGGATCTCTCAATATTTATAATGGATGAGCTGAGTGCATCCCTACTGTCTCATGAACACAGAATGAACAGAGGAACAAATTCCTCATAGGAACAAGCTTTCAAGACTTAAATGTCTTTTGGCCGAAGCAGAGGTCAAGGCAGAGCAAACAATAGAGGAAGAGGCAGAAGCCAAAAAAGAGGAAGAAATAGCCCTAAAAGTTCGAGTTGAAGAAGCAGCAATCAAAACCAGAATCAAGGCTTAAGTCAACATCAAGCTAATGGACAAAGGTATGATAAATCCCAAGTCCAGTGTCATTTTTGCAAGAAATATGGGCACTATACCAATGAATGTAGGAAAAAGAAAAATGAAATGAATAATAGGCAGAATGCTATTTTTGCAAAAGAAAATAAGAACCAGAGTAATGTGCTGTTAACATGTAATGTAGCACAATATAGAAAAGATGATTTATGGTACTTAGAATCAGGTTGTAGCAACCACATGACTGGAAACATAGCAATGTTTTCTAATCTGGATGAAAATGTTAAATCCGAGGTAACAACAGGAACTAATAGTAAGATCTTTGTCAAAGGAAAAGGCAGAGTTAGTATCCTGGCAAGAAATGGAGAACAAAAGTTTTGCCGGATGTATATTATGTACCTGGATTGAAATGTAATCTTTTGAGAATTGGAAAGCTCATTGACAACAACTATAATGTATTTTTTAAGGATGCTGTGTGCACAATCATGGAAATACCTCCAAGCAAGAAAGTCATTACAGAGGTGAAGATGACAAGCAATAGGATGTTTCCTCTCAAGCTCAGAGTAGAATTGAAGGAAAGAAGAAATGTTGCAGCTGTAACACAAGAGGTCTTTCAAGAGGAAGTGAAAGATGAAAACTGGTTATGGCATTTGAGATTTCGACATCTCAATTTCGGAGGCCTGAACTTGTTGCATAGAAATAGAATGGTAAAGGGACTACCATTGATTGAGAAACTAGAAAGCCTATGTGAAGGCTGCATCTTGGGCAAACAATAGAGAGAAAGCTTTGCAGCAGGGAAGAGTATAAGGGCAAAGGCACCCTTAGAAATTTTCCATTCAAATTTGTGTGGATGAATGCAAATACCATCTTTAGCTGGAAACAAATATGTTTTGACATTCATAGATGATTACACCAGAAAGACATGGGTGTATGTATTGAAATAGAAAAGTGAAGTGTTTGAAAAGTTTTGCCACTTCAAAACGCTTGTTGAGAAGCAGAGTGGGCACTACATCAAAGTGCTAAGAACTTGTAGAGGTGGAGAATACAACTCCAAAGAATTCCTAGATTTCTGTAGGGAGAATGGCATACAAAATCAGTTTACCACAAGGTACACACCTAAGCAAAACAATGTTATAGAAAGGAAGAATAGGACCATCATGGACATGGTCAGAAGTATGTTGAAGGAAAAACGTTTGCCAAATGAGTATTGGGCTGAAGCTGTCAATTGTGCAGCGTACATATTGAATACATGCCCAACCAAAGCTGTCATGAACAGAGTTCCAAAAGAAGCATGGAGCGGCATAAAGCAGCACTTCACCCACATGAATTTTTTTGGATGAGTGGCTTATGCACATGTTCCAGTCCAGCTAAGAAATAAGCTTGACAGTAAGGGGGAGAAATGTATCTTTGTTGGATACAGTGATGAGTCCAAGGCATACAAACTCTATAATCCATCCACCAAGAAAACTATAATCGGCAGAGATGTGCAGTTTATTGAAGAAGAAGCTTGGGATGGAAGCTCAGAGAAAATTGTGAATGTGAAGACATGTGTGTCTCACGAAGAAGAAGAGGAAGGGACAACAACAAATGATCCCTCCTTGGTGGTTCCTCCTCCACCACTGCAAGCACAACAAACCACACCACAAGCTGAAAATAGAACAACCTTGAGAAATCAAGGAAGTACTTTTTCGAGCACACCACGGGGAATTTAAACTCCATCGAGTTCAAGTGGAACTCCAAGTACACCAAGAAGATCGAGATTCAGAAATCTAAGTGAGATTTATGAACACGGAGAGGTAAATAATAATACCTGTATGAACTCTTTATTTGCTTTGTATTGTCATGTTGATGACTCAATTCATTTTGAAGAAGCTGTAAAGGAAGAAAAATGGATTGAAGCAATGGATGAAGAAATTGGTGCAATAGAAAAGAGTAATACATGGGAGTTAGTGGACCTACCTAAAGGAAAAGATGCCATTGGAGTAAAATGGGTTTATAAAACCAAGAGCAATGCTGAAGGCAAGATTGAAAGGTACAAGGCTAGACTTGTTGTCAAAGGATACAAGCAGCAACAAGGAAGAGATTATGAAGAAACCTTTGCACCAGTTGCAAGGATGGAAACAGTGAGAATAGTGTTGTCCATAGCAGCACAATATAAATAGAAGGTTTATCAAATGGATGTGAAATCTGCATTCCTGAATGGAGTGTTAAAAGAAGAGGTATATGTTGAACAACCTCCAGGCTATGATATTGAAGGCTAAGAGCACAAAGTATGCAAATTGAAGAAAGCTCTTTATGTGCTGAAGCAAGCACCAAAAGCATGGTACAACAGAATAGATGCTTACTTGATTGAAAATAGATTTGAGAAATGTGACGGAGAACCCACACTCTACATAAAAGAAAATGACGGTAAGATTCTTATTGTTGTTTTATATTTAGATGATTTAATTTTTACTGGCAATGAAGTTTCTCTCATTGATGATTTTAAACTAGTCATGAAGAGTGAATTTGAAATGACTGATTGGGGTTTTTAGAGATATTTTCTTGGAATTGAAGTAGAGCAAAATGAAAATGGTATTTTCATTTCCCAAGAAAAATATGCTGAAGAAGTGTTCAAATGTTAAGCCCCTATATTAATAGTGTAGTCCCTTATTATGTTAGTCTAACCCCACTTATTGTTATTGTTGTACCCCTATAACCCCCATATTGTTATTATTGTGCCCTTACATTATTATTGTTAGGTCCACTAGGATTACATTATGGCCCCATGGACTCCTATATATAGAAAGGAGGTTTTTCATTTGTATCATCAAGAATTGTTCATTTTTATGTAATGTATTGGAGGTTGCCCCCTTGAAGTGGCTTATTTCTAAAGCGATGGTATCATACTGCTATTTTGGGAAGTGGTTACACAACATTTGATATGTGAGCTTTGGATTCTAGGGTTTATTTGCTCAAATAGGTCATCGTGGAATTTTCGCTATAAATTTTTCTACGAAGTTTCAGAAGCTGAAATTTTTAGGGTGTGAGTCAAATCCTGAGGAAGATTGTCTAAAATTTTCAGAGCTTGGTTCGCAATATTTTCAGAGATATCATCTGTGGAAGTTAGGTCTTTTTTCAAGCTCCTAAACAGGTCATCGTGGCATTTTCGCTATAAATTTTTTTCTACGAAGGTTCATAATCTGAAATTCGTATGGTGCGAAGCTAAAATCCTGAGGAAATTCGTCAAAAAATTTCAGAGCTTGGTTCACAATATTTTTGGAGATATGATCTGTGGAAGGTAGTGCTTTTTCAGGCTCCTGAATTTCATCTCAAAGAGGTGATCGTGGGAAAAGTTCAATAAATCTCTCTCCGGGCAGTGGATTTGAGTGCCGTAAAAATTGGTCGCAATTACATGGGCTGTAGTTTCTTGGCTATCAATTTCAGAGACAAAGGACGAAACAATGACACGTGGCAAGTCCTACAAGTTTTCTCTACTGAACCAGTCCAAAATTAGGTCATTGTGGGAGATTGGACACAAATTTGTCTTGGGGAATCAAAATTAGATCAGACCTATGGCATTTTAAAGAAGCTTTAGAGGGATACTACAGGGCTGAATTTCAGATATTGAAGATTTTCAATTACAGAGATAATTCAATTTCAATATAGAGAGGTCCTCAAAAGAAAGCAAGAAAAAATGAAACAAGGTTCTAGCCTTGCATCCAAAAAATAATTCCATACCCATTAATCCCTCAGAAAGCTACACTATGACGCATGAAGAGGAAGAATTGCAGTATGAGATATCAAAATTACGGTACCAAGTGCAACAAATTTCGATCTTACGAAAAGCAACCGAAGATGACATAGATGGTTTAAAAGAAAAAAAGAAGGCTAATTTGGATGGTTTGAAGGATCAAATAAAATCTACTATGGATGATAAAGTAGTGGAATATCACATCAAGCATCAAAAACAAGTTCTCCAACTCTCAAAGGATAACCTAACTTTGGTACCAAATCAAATGAAACAATCGAAAGATCAATATCACATCGAAATAAGTTTTGAAGGAGTCACAGAAACAAGAATGAGACAAGTAAAATCAATTTCAGATTATCTTAGCAAGTGGAAGAACTTTCCTGTAGAAGATTCCACATGGGAGGATGAGAATTTTATACAGAAGCATCAAGAAATAATCAAGCGTTGAGGACAACACTTGTGCCCCGGAAGGGAGAGGGAACATTTTAAGGCCCTATAATAATCCTGATCCTTATTATCTGGTTTCTTACTTATTATTGTGGTATACTTACTGTAACCCCCATATTGTTATTATTGTGCCCTTTCATTATTATTGTTAGGTCGGCTAGGATTACATTGTGGCCCCACTAGGATTATATTGTGGCCCCATGGACTCCTATATATAGAAGGAGGTTTTGTTCATTTGTATCATCCCAGAATTGTTCATTTATGTAATGTATTGGAGGTTGCCCCCTCGAAGTGGCTTATTTCTAAGGTGTTGATATCTCTTTTCTTCTATTTTTGGAGCTGGTTACACAACATCAAAAGATTCAACATGCAGAACAACAAAGCAACTGTAACTCCAACTGTCATGGGGTTGAAATTGAGCAAAGAAGACAACAACAAGGATTTTGATCCGATATTGTACAAGAGCATAGTTGGTAGCCTCATGTATTTGACTGCAACTAGGCTTGATATTATGCACGCTGTGAGTTTAATCTCTAGATTTATGGAAAGGCTGAAAGAGACTCATTGGCAGGCAACAAGAGAATTCTAAGGCACGTGAATGGAATGAAAGGGTATGGTATTTTCTACTCCTCATCTAAAAATTTTAAATTAACTGGTTACAATGACAGTGATTGGGCTAGAAGTGTAGATGAAAGGAAGAGCACATCTGGATATGTGTTTCATTTGGGATCGGGAGCCATTTCATGGGCTTCTAAGAAACAACCAATTGTGGCTTTATCAACAACAGAGGCAAAACATGTGGCAATAACAACAACATCATGCCAAGCAGTATGGACAAGAATAATGCTCAGAGATTTATGTCATGAGCAGGACAAAGGAACGACAATTTATTGTGATAGCAGCTCAACGATAGCTTTATCAACAAATTATGTCTTCCATAAGAGAAAAAAGCTTATTGATGAAAAATTTCATTTTATACGTGAACTAGTTAATAATGGCGAAATTGTTTTGAAGTACTACAGGACAGAGCAACAATTTTATGATATATTGACAAAACCATTAACGCATAAAAGTTTCAATTTTTTAAGGAAATGTCTGGGTATCCAAGAAAACCCAGCAGTTGAAATTAAGGGGGAGTGTTGGAATTTAATTCCAACTACCCGCACAGAACAACAAGACAACGAAGTAAATGTGATGGGAATGAAGAAGCAGCAGGATGGCAGAGTAAAGTTTGATGGGAGTTTGAAGATCGGCGACATGAATGCAAAGGCGGTGCAAGCTTCGTTCTTATCTGCACCAACCACCTGCATTAAAACTCAACCAACTGCATTTAACACAGAGGCGGCAACATTCCGGAAGGGGGCAGCAAGCTCAAGCAGCAGGGGGAAGGGAACTCCTGGAGGCGCTGACGTTAGTCCTCCACTGGACCCACCTCCTCACAAAACAAAAGAGTTTCAGGGGGGTGAGGTAACTCACGTGAATGGGCTTCATGAAGGCCCTGGAAAGCATAAAGGATATAAGTTTTTAAACCTTAACATATTGTTTTTTTTTATATATATTTAAGTTTTTAAACTTTCCGCATGATATTTTAGTTTTAACGTTGGTTAATTTTATTTTACCGCGGTAGATTTATTTTGAATTTGGTTATATATTATAAATATGAGATATTTATAGTATATAATATTGTAAAGTTCCATGTATATATCCCATGAGCATTAAAAAATAATAGTGAGAGCATTGTTACTATTGCGCATTTGTTACTCTTTGCCCAAAGGCCGAAAACAGAGAAAAGAACAGAGAGACAAAAGAGGGAAATTCCTGAAGCGCTGTGTGTGCAACAGCCAGTGAAGTTTCTGCTGTGAATCCAAAACTTCTTTCTGAAGAATTTTATTGTGTAACAGAGTTTGTTTAATGAAATAGAAGTCTATATTTCATCTCTCTGTGTCTGCAAATTAATTTTTATTCTCTGTGTTGTGGAAGAGGAATTTTTTTTATTCCTCTGTCTGTGTGTTATGGAATTCTCCAGAAATTCTAGCAATGATGGCAATGGAGTCAATAGAGGATATTATATTAAAGGTGTTTTGCAATTAAATGGATGCAGATTTATTTCAAAACAATTTAATGAAGGCTGGGAAAATGGTCTACTTCATGACTTATGCATCTCTAGACGCTCTCAATAGCCCTACCTAAATATTCTCTAGGTTGCGGAATATATATATATATATATATATATATATATATTTGCAACTATGCCTTCCATAGCCCTACCTAAAATATTCTTGAGGTTGTTGAATATATATAGATATATATATTTGCAACTATGCCTTCCATATTTTGAGTTCACACATATTGTACATGACTACTCACATCAACGTATCAAAACCATCTTTAAATAATTGTTTTCTGAATCCCATTTCACTGACAATGTGAACCAAATATGCTACCTACACTGATTTATTTTGTTGAGTTGGGTAGCAAAGGTATAATATACAAATAGATTTTATTAAAGAAAAAAATAGATTTCAATGTAGAAAATAATGGAAAATAAATAAACAATATAACATAATAATTAAAAAATAGATTTCAATGTAGAAAATATTGGCAAATAAATAAACAATAGAACAGAATAATTAAACATGAACATATCTGGAAAAACCCTTATTGTGAGTGAAACATTAGCTTGGCAATGATAATCGGTATCTTATGCTGAGTAGCAAAAGCATAATATTATTGCAAAAAATAATGGAAAATAAACAAGATAACATAATAATTAAATATATAAATTAATATAGTGTTTTATATGGAAAAATCTTTAGTGTGAGTGAAACATCTGTAGGGCAATGATAATGGTTATTTTTAATATTGAAGGGCGATTAACAAGAAACATCAGTAGACAAATGATAATTGGTATATCCAACCATTTCAACACACTCTCCTTTTGTGTATGTGTTATATTATTGCCTCTACATGCTTACATGGATAAATAGCAACCTATTATTATTGTCTACATCTATCCACAAGGTTAAATCGTTACATAAGAAATTATTTACATAAAACTTAAATTTTTCTTTTAGGTATTTTTTTCCTAAACAAATTAGAAAAAAAAAACCCAAACCATATGAAATTGTTTTCCCCACTATCCCATGAATATAGGGAAATAGTTGGCAACTTCTAACAATCTCCACATTCACAACAATTTACTTGATATATCATACTCAAAATATCCATCACCTCCCTTGCAAGCCAAGAAAAGCAAGGAACCATTTCATTTCTCTAACAAAACTCATTTTCTAACCTTGTCATACATCCTACCAAACTCTCCGAACAAACCTTTTAACCAATTTTTCTCTTTGTAAGAAAATGAGACAAATATGTGTTCTGCCTCAATAGTGAATAAAGAAATTGCGTTTTGAGTCTTTGACATCCAACTAACAACTCCACTGGCAAGGTAAATACATATCCATGAGTGGATCTCCTCTTTTCCAAGTCACTTGCAAAATCTGAATCAACATAACCACAAACTGAATCACTACTACGATTATAGGTGACTTAATAATAACTTCCCAGCAAGATATTGAAGCACCAATTTCACTCCTTCCCAATCAGGGAAAACTTTAGGGGCTAATATTAGCAACTGGGCTAATTTTCCATGTACCAATTTCCATTTTTTTGAAATTGATTTGCCCAAATATTATAGTATAAAACTATTTTACCCTAAAAATCACCAAAATTTTATCTATACTAATAGAAAGTAATTAGAAACCTAAATATTTTTACAAAATAACATAAAAAAATTTACAATTTACATATTGGGGAGTAGTAAGATTCGCCAAGTTTTCTAAACTTTAAGATAAACTTCCATCCTTAAAATTTTCATTCGAAATATATAGCCTTATATTCATCATCACATACATTAACACAACCCACTACATTAACATATGGTACACAAGAAATATACTCATTTTCTTCATCGCTAAAAGGACACAAAGTTGAAGAATGATTGAAATAGGAAGCTAGAGGGATTTGAATAGGTTTCACATCATTCATAGTGAATCTCAAAATTATTTTCTTCACATTCTTATGTTACGATAACCATAGCTTGCCATTTTTCCTATCTTTGTATACCTCCATGCCAAAGATTTATTTTGCTTCTCTAAGATCCTTCATTTCAAAAGTCCTAGCCAACTAACCATTTAACATGTTGATTTCAACAATGTTATTGCCTGCTACAAGGATGTCAAAAACATATAACACCAAAATAATCAATAATTTCATTTTCCAACATTTGAAAGTAAGCACAGTAATCATACTCACTTCTGGTAAAAATTGTAGCTCATCATGAAGGAATCAAACTTCTTGTACCATTTCTTCGAAACTCGTTCAAGCGATACAATGATTTCTTGAATTTGCAAACAAATCTCTTGTTGTAATTTTGAACAAACACTTCTAGTTCTTCCATATATATATATATATATATATATATATATATATCCTCATCCAAGTCTCCATGTAAGAATGTTGTTTTAACCTCTAGGTGCTCTAACTCCAGATCAAGTAATGCAACTATTGCTAACAAAACTCAAATTGAAACAAGCTTAACAACTAGTGAAAAAAATATCATGGAAATCAATAACTTCCTTCTTAGAATATCCTTTTACAACCTATGTTTCTTTGTGTAGGTTTTAACCCTGAACATAAATTATCTACACACGAATCTTTTAACAGAAAATAAACAATAGCGAGAGCTTAAAACATAAAACAGATAAACACAGAGATTTTCCCCTGGATCCCAAATCAGGATGACCAGCTTGATTTTTCATTATATTCCTTTTAGTGTTACAACACATATATATATATACATGCCGAAGCATACATAAACCCCAATCCATTAACCCTGGATTATAACATAACCATAGTTCCATTGACCGGATCTAAAAAAAATACCAGGGGCCGAAAACCATCGTACCCCAAAATCATGTGCAAAACCATGCACAAAACCATGGGCGCAGACTACCCACTAGAAATTAAGGACCAAAAATTTTCGCCGGGGCGCTGCCTCGGATCCCGACAAAGGGGGCTACCACCCCCATGTGACCCCATTGTTTCTCTACACCAAGAGAACTTCTGAGTGCTCACAGACTTTGTCAATGCATCTGCAACATTCTTCAAATTGTCCACCTTTACCAGCAACACCCATTTAGCCTCAACCATATCCCTAACAAAGTGATATTGAACATCAATGTGCTTTATCTTTGAATGATAAGCAGGGTTCTTAGCCAAGAAAATTTCACTTTGGCTAGAACAGTCTATCCTTATAGCTTGCTGTACCAACCCCATACTTGAACACAATCTCTGCAACCAAGATGTTTCCTTGCTTGCATGAGTGGCTGCTATGTATTCTGCCTCTGTAGTTGAAAGAGAAACTACAGACTGTCTTTTACTCATCCAAATGACTGCGCCTCCAAATAGGCTAAACACATACCCACTTGTAGATCTTCTTTGGTCCAGATATCCAATCCAATCTGCATCAACAAAACCACAAATTTTCAACATTCTTTCCAATCCTGGTCTTCTGTCATAGCACAAGCCATAATCACTAGTGCCACATAAATATCTGAAAACCTGCTTCACTGTTGTTCAATGCTCCTTCCCTGGGTTTGACATAAACCTGTTCAATACTCCCACTGCATGTGCAATTTCTAGTCTAGTACAGACCATTGCATACATTAGGCTACCCACTGCACTTGCATATGGAACACAGGACATATTCTCCTCTTCTTGTTATGTCTTGGGACACTATTCAACAGACAAATTTACACCTACAGGGATAGGAACATTCACTGGTTTACTATCCTGCATATTGAACCTCTGCAATATAGTCTCAACATACTTCCTTTGGTTTCCCCAAAGCTTCCTCATTGCCCGATCTCTCTTAATTTCCATGCCCAAAATATAGTTTGCAGCACCAAGATCCTTCATGTCGAATTTGGAGAACAGTTGAGTCTTCAAAACTTGGATAATTTCTTTGTCATTTCTAGTCAACAAAATATCATCCACATACAAGACCAAATAAATAACACAGTCACTAATTAATTTAAAATAAACACAGTGATCCTCCTTGCTTTTGGTGAAGCCAAGTCCCCGTATATAGGTATCAAATTTCTGATACCACATCCTTGGTGACTGTTTTAACTCATACAGAGACTTCTTCAACCTACATACCAGTTCTTTCTTACCCTTCACCATAAAGCCTTCAGGTTGCTTCATGTAGATCTCCTCTTCTAGATCCCTGTGAAGAAATGATGTCTTCACATCCATCTATTCTATCTCAAAATCAAATGCAACAACAACAGATAAAAGTAATATAATAGAATTAACTTTGGCAACAGGAGAAAAAATATCACCAAAATCAATTCCCGACACCTGGGAATAACCTTTTGCTCCCAACCGAGCTTTATATTTCTCCACCTTGCCTTCTACATTCATCTTCTTCTTAAACACCCATTTGCTCCCGATGGGATTTCTTCCAGCTGGTAACTTCACCAAATCCCATGCCTCATTTTTGTGCAAGGATACCATTTCATCAACCATGGCCTCCTTCCAAAGTTTTCCATCATCTGAATTTACTGCCTCCCTGACAGTTCTAGGATCATCATCAATTATAGTTAAAGAAAAATTTGAACAGAAAATAGACGGACTATACCTTTCTGGTTGTCTTCTTTCCCGAGCTGATCTTCTCACAAATGGAGGTTGTGGCTCTTCCTCTTCTGAGTCTTCTTCTGTTGTAGAGTCTGATTCATCCTCATTTAGCTCAAACTTTATTTTCTTAGGTTCCTTTGGTAGGACTTCATGTTTATCAACATCTTTCACCTCTCTAAACATCACATCTCGGCTGTACACAACCTTCCTTGTTTCTGCGTTCCAAAGCTTGTAACCCTTTAAACCATCCTTATACCCAATAAAGATGCACATTTTATATTTATTATCCAACTTGGTCCTTTTCTCCTTTGGAACATGTACATATGTATCACATCCAAATACCCTTAGATGTGAAAGAGAGGGTTTCTTACCAGTCCATACCTCATGTGGAGTCTTATCCTCCAACACTAATGAAGGTGATTTGTTAACTAGATAGCATGCAGTCTCTACTGCCTCTGCCCAGAATTCTTGTCCTAAACCAGAACCATTGAGTCTGCTTCTTGCCTTTTCCATCAGTGTTTTATTCATTCTGTCTACAACTCCGTTTTGCTGAGGTGTGTATGGAGTAGTCTTCTGCCGTGCTATACCACACTTCTTACAGAACTCTTCAAATTCCTTCTTGCAGAACTCCCCACCATTATCTGTCCTCAATGTCTTTATCTTCTTCTCTGTCTGGTTTTCCACCAGAGCCTTAAATTCTTTAAATTTGTCAAAGACTTCAGATTTCTTCCTCAAGAAATATATCCATGTATTCCTTGAGAAGTCATCTATGAATGAAACATAGTACACAGACTTTCCCAGTGATGGAACTGACACAGGCCCAAACACATCACTGTGCACAAGTTCTAATATCTTGTTTGCCCTCTTAGCACCAGAAGGAAAACTCACCCGATTCTACTTCCCATATACACAATGTTCACAGAAATCAAAATCCATAGAACAATTAGACATACCTTCTACCATACCATTTCTATGCAGTATCTGAAGGCCCTTCTCTCCAATATGTCTAAGCCTTTGATGCCATAGCATGGTCTTTTCTCCAAAGATAGCTAGGCTTTCCGCTCCACTTTCAGGAACCACAGAACTGTTGCACCCATCAATAATAGTGTTACCTTGTAGCTTGTACAGAGTTCCCGTCCGAACTCCCCACATTAATACCAGTGATCCCTGAACCATCTTGCAGGGATCTTTCTCGAACATTGTTTTCACACCTGCATCATCCATCTTTCTTGCAGAAATCAGATTTCTGGCCAACGTAGGAATATGCAGAACATCAGAATCCATAGAACAATTAGACATACCTTCTACCATACCATTTCTATGCAGTATCTGAAGGCCCTTCTCTCCAATATGTCTAAGCCTTTGATGCCATAGCATGGTCTTTTCTCCAAAGATAGCTAGGCTTTCCGCTCCACTTTCAGGAACCACAGAACTGTTGCACCCATCAATAATAGTGTTACCTTGTAGCTTGTACAGAGTTCCCGTCCGAACTCCCCACATTAATACCAGTGATCCCTGAACCATCTTGCAGGGATCTTTCTCGAACATTGTTTTCACACCTGCATCATCCATCTTTCTTGCAGAAATCAGATTTCTGGCCAACGTAGGAATATGCAGAACATCAGGAAGTGTTCTAATCCTTTCACCTTGCAGCTTCAGCTTGACCTTTCCACATCTAACGATTCTCGCCTTTCTATCATCCCCTAGAAAGACATCACCACCATCATATTTCTCATACTCGCAAAACCACTCCCTATGGGGAGTGAAGTGAAACGATGCACTTGAGTCAATCAACCATGACTCATGATTTACATGTGTATTTGGAGAAGAAGCCAAATACACATCCCCACCTTCATCCGAGGTGGTTTTTGCCTCTACAGAAGGAGCATCATTAGATCCCTCTCCTTTCTCAGGAGCTTTAGATCTGCAATCCTTTTTGTAGTGCCTTTCCTTTCCGCATTTCCAGCACACCTTTACAAACTTTCTAGGAGATTTAGATCTCCCTTTAGATTAGATTTCCCACTCAAAACCTTATTCTTGTTTATGTTTTGGGATCTTCCTCATACAGATAAGGCATCTCCATTCTGACCCTCCATATTTCTCCGTCTCATTTTCTCCGATAGCAAGGCTAAAACAATGTCATCAAAATTCAAGGTAGTTTTATTGCTACCTATTGCAATAACCAGACTATCCCACGAGTCTGGTAGAGAACACAACAAACTGATGCACTTATCTTCATCTGAGATTTTAATATCAACAGATGATAGCTGATTTACCACAGTATTGAAGGCATTCATATGCTCTGTCACCGAGTCTCCATCCTTCATCCTCAGGTTATACAGCGTTTTCCTCAGGAACAATTTATTCACCAGAGACTTAGATTGGTACAACGTCCCTAGCTTGTTCCACAAGGTCTTCACCGTAGCTTCCCAGATAAATTCAACAATACTGAATCTAAGACACACAATCATATTGTGCTCTTTGTCTTCCGATTCAGCTTCTTCCAGTCTTCATCTGACATTGCCGTTGGTTTAGTACCTGGATCTACCGCGATCCACTGATCTTTATCCACCAGCATATCTTCCATCTTGAGCTTCCACAACTCAAAGCTCTGACCATTAAATTTCTCAATCTCTATCTTTCTGTCGCTCGCCATCTTCTTTCACCGCAAGAATTGATCTCGTAGATCTCCCACTGAACAGGATCTACCTCAGGCTCGAGGAAAAAACCCTCAGCAGCAAAGGCGTCCCCTTGAATCTGAAACAACTCCGATACCAAATGTAGGTTTTAACCCTGAACAAAAATTATCTACAGACGAATCTTATAACATAAAATAAACAATAGCGAGAGCATAAAACATAAAATAGATAAACACAGAAATTTTCCCCTGGATCCCAAATCGAGACGACCAACTTGATTTTTCATTATATTCATTTTAGTGTTACAACACACACACACACACACACACACACACACACACACACACACATATATATATATATATATATATATATATATACATGCTGAAGCATACATAAACCCAAATCCATTAACCCTGGATTAGAACATAACTATAGTTCCCTTGACCAGATCTACAAAAAATACCAGGGGCCGAAAACCATTGTACCCCAAAACCATGTGCAAAACCATGCACAAAACCATGCACGCAGACTACCCACTACAAATTAAGGACCAAAAATTTTCGGTGGGGTGCTGCCCCAGACCCTAACAGAAAGGGCTACCGCCCCCCCTGTGACCCCCCCGTTGCGCCCAGTGCAAAAGGAGGGGCTATTGCCCCCCTTCTTACCCCCCCGCGCATACTTAGTCGTGGAAAGAATATAACACATACCCAACACTTTGTACTTCTGAATAGTATCACCATCACTTTTCTTTAGTTTGTAAAGCCACTTACAACAGACAACTCTTTAGGAAGTTCGACCAAATTCTGTCTTTTTGTGTTTACGAAGTTCCACCAATTTTTTCATCTCTTATTTCTTTGTAAGGAATCTATTTCTTCTTTCATTGCTATTTTTCATTTATAGTTATTAGATATTTCTATTGCTTCTTCATAACAACAAGGTTCTCCTTCATTATAAATTAAAGAAACAAATCTAGCAAAATTGTCATACTTTTTGGGAAAATCCCTGATGTGTGTAGATCATTGTAGAAGTTCTTGTGGTGTTTCCTGAGAAATTTCTGTATTTGCTTCAGCAGGACATTCTTCGTAAACATCTTGATAATCCTCATCGATTGAAGAGTATTGAGTTTCCCATTAAACTTAATGAGTTTGTGGTACTTTTACCTGTTTCATTTGCTTCAGCCGAAGTTTCTTCATAAGCATTTTCATAATTCTCCTCCATTGAAGATGATTAAGTTTATAATGAAAATTAAGGAGATTGTGGCACTTTCACCTGTTTCATTTGTGGTACTAGCTTATGAGCTCACCACATAATCGTAAAGAGCAGTCACACATAATGAATTACTAGTATAAATTAACGAGGAGTAATAGATAATAACCAATTAACTAGTAGTAATAGATAACAACCAGGTTGAGGGGAAAATCCCTGAGTAATTACGAAAATGCATGTAACATCTAAAAGAATGTAAACAATAGAAAATTGTATACGAGAAATGTGAAAATGCTCTGATAAGGAGGAATAAAATTTCTCAAAGTAACTAATGACAAATGAACACAAATCCATATTTTTTTTGTGAAGTCTACTGCATATATTGTACAGTTTTATTATATTTTTTTAGAAGTCTACTCCATAGATCGATTCTACAGTTTTATATTTTTCAAAAACTTATTCAGAGGTTTGACTATATTTCAGTTACAAACGTTTTGAGCCTACTCATTCCCTTGAGTCTCGGGCTTTTTCCAGACTGAGGGTTCATGCACTTTCAAATTTATGATGGGAGTTTTTAGGTTTGCAGGATTGTTGGGAATTTAAATTGTGCACATTTCAGTTTAGTAATTTTATAATTCTATACGTCATAAATATAAAAAAAAATTAATAGGGGTTAATCAATGTATATATATAGTTTAACGAGTTTTATTTATTTGTATGGGTCTCATTTTTCCCAATAAACATTCAAATAATTCATTATTTTTGTAAATATGTATTTTTGTTTCTTAATTAATATATAGTAATATTTTGCTGTAAATATAACCCATGGTTTTATATTAGTGGACAGTTTTTCCATATCCCTATTACATGTAATGACTTTTCAAGTCAAAAAATAGTTTGTTTCTCTCATTTAAGTTAATATGTAAAACATATGGACAAAGTATGCCAAATTTAATTATAATAAACCATTTGAAATAAATAAATAAATTTATTTATATATATAATTTCATTTGTATAAATAAAATTTACTATTTTTACTAAAATTTAAAATAAATGTTTTGTACACTCTCAATACATACACATGCCGAGCATGTAATTAAAATCAATTGCATATGTAATTAGAATAAGCTTACAATACTTTGGAAGATTGAAATCAATATAATATTGAGAACAAAATCATTCATGAATTCCTTTTCTATAACAGGCATATTTATGTTTATGATGACGAACATGATGTTAATATAATATCGAGCACAGGAATATTGAGATGTTGAATATCCTTTTTAAGACATAAACATGTGTATGTTTACTATTCTGTGAGAAAAACATAACCTTTTCTTTTTTTAATAATTGACCGTGATTGAACTTACGCCTTCAAATTCTCGACAATGACCATGGATTCGATAGAGCCTATTCTTTTCAAATGTGTCCTACAAATAAATCAATGTGGATCTAGTGCATCACAATTAAATCCAGGCTGGGAAAGCTGTCTATAATTATTCGTCATTGGGAGAACAGCGCTATCTGAAAAAGGAATTCTACAGTATTCTTGAGGGTGTGGATCTCTCATGTATATTTATCCCTTAACTGTTCCCTGTTCCATATACATAAAATATACATAACACAAATAATTGGAAACGGTAAGGTATCCCTCACACATAGACTATACCCATCGCAAGTGTACTCTTTTATCAAGTCACATTCAATTACATTTATAAGCATAATGTTAGAAAATTATATTTTATGATACATATAAAATATGCTGAAACAAAAACATCGAAAATATATAAAACAAGAGATACACAGATATATGTGGTTCACCTAATGTGGGCTACCTCCACCCTGAACAGCGAGTCCTTTTTTTTATACTATCTAGCAAGATGAAGAGACACAACTTATAGCAGATTCGATGTAATATCCTCTAGTGTCTCTCTCTCTCATAGTCTCTTTTTTTGTCTCCCTTTCTGTTTCTCGCTCATAATACACATACCATACACACCCGCAATACAATACCTCATACAAAACGAGGTGTTTCCTTTTAGGGAAAAACCCCTAAATTAAACATAACTTCTACCATCAGATCATCCGCATAAGAAACGGCCCAGATTGACTAAAAAAATACAATATTTTACAAGACAATTTTACATCTCCTTTTAGCTTCAGGGGTGTCTCCCCCTATACCTCCCTGGCAGTGATTAAACGACGAGCGACATTGCCACGCCATTAAGAATAGGGGTCCAACATGATGATATATCTAAATAAAGAAGATAATGAAGTTCCACACCCAACAAATACAACTTAGTTTATAAATTTAACCAAATTCATAGATTTGAATATCTAATTATGACAATCAATCCTAACACCCTCCAAGGGAACTTGATTATTTATTCAATTCTCCCCCCTTAATGGAGAAATTAATCCAAAATCATGTTTTTCCTTTCTTTTAGTGTTAGATGATGACACAATGTAACCATTGTGATATGGTTTTTCCTCGTTGTGATATGGTTTCTAGAGAGTGAAAGTTTGGCACAAGCATTTTTCATATTGTTGCTTTTACTACTGAGCATTTGAGCATTAGATTATTTCCTCTGATATAAAATTTTATCTGTATAAAAGCCCTTATCTTTAATTACTCTGGAAATCCTTTTGGTTTCATTGACTCCATCATCTTCTAAATCTTCAACAATAAGGTCCTCACTCAATTTTTTACACCCTTCCTTATGAACAACTAGTATCTCTTCGATAGCATGATCCTTTCGAGAAGATTTTAGCTCATGATACCCTTCATTATCAATAAGACTACAATGTTTGTGAGAAAATTCTTCTAAATAAAAAAAAATACCTCACATAAAAATGCTTCAAAATGAATTTATAAAAAAATGATCATCTAAAGGGTTACTTTCAAAAAAATCTAAAAAAACAGACATATTCTCTGTGCACCACATTACCTCTACCACATAGTCAAATCTGAAGCAAAGAAAACAATGTCTTGTGAAGCCTATCTGAGATTCGAAATCTGAAGCACTTTCACCAATCTCCAAGATCCAGGTTTCAGGGTTCAACACAATGTTTTAAAATTTAAACAACCACAAACTCCATAATTGATGTACCAGAAGCCCAACAACCACACTTGCAAAAATAATATTTACTCAACAATTCACTTCTAGTGTAAGTCTTTGAGTGCCTCCTCCAACATACAAAAATAAGTTCAGAGGCTCCTCAGAAAACCCAATTGAAGAAAGAAGGAATCTATCTTAGCATACCACGACCTGGGTGCTTGTTCCAACTTTTCGTAAACAAAGGGAGTGGGTTATACTCCCATTGAGATCATAAAAAAAAAATCTAGGAACATCATTTTGCGTAGACAAATAGAGCTCACACGACCATAAAAACAAGAATCACTCTATCATTTTAATTCACTGAACTAGGGAGAGAGATTTCACAACTTTCTTCTCCTCATACTACCACACTTTGCATCCTCTGTAGATTAGGCCCCAACCAATGGGCTGTGATACCAAACTAAAAATACCAATACAAATTTGAGGAAGCATCTAGGATCATGATACCCTATATTATTATATTATCTTAAACCAAAGGGAACAAACTCCAAAAAAAAGATCAAAGTAAGTACACAATCAAAACAATCAAACAACTACTATCCCCATCATTTCTAAGTCATATTTTAATCACAGTGTAATCTACTTGAGTGCTTACATCAAAGTATCAAACCTATGTTCAAATAAGAATTATTCCAAAGCCGATTTCATTTACCCAACAAAAATAATTTGTAGATCATTCGGCCAAATATTGTTGGTGTACATGCACATAGTTAGCCTTAATTAGCTGTCATTCAACTCTACTTATTGCATACGTTGTGCACTTGTTTTAGGTACTTAACTCGAGTACTTACATGTGGTGTGCACTTGGCTTTAGTTAGCTAACTCTGGTGCTTGCATGTGGTGCATGTGCATATTAACAGAACATAAATCACACTTATGTTCAGTTAGCTTTAATTATACATAGTTATTGCATGTACAACTAACCTTAACTTAGTTTCTTTATATATTTATTCTCAAAAAAATATTGATGAATCAAATTCATTCTCAATTTCAATTTTTCTTTTTAAATTCTTACAATTTATATAATTATTTTTCAGCTAGATCAGTGTTTGTGCTCTAATAACTTTAAAAATATATTAACAATCTCACTTTCCAATTAATTTGGTTATTTAAATTTCAATTATATCAAATAAAAGAGTCACATGTAATCCCTCAAATAGCTTCAACTAACGCAAAAGATCTTTAGAAATGACATAAATTTAAGAACACTAATCTTATTCGAAGTGATCTAATTTTTACACTTATATGCCTCTCATGGAGACATCAATGAGCGTATGCCTATACTTATCTAGGACAGGAATGGACGCATCTAAATGCCTCGAAGGAGACATATAAATGCCTATAATTTCCTTCGTCCCCATTCTTTTAAATAAAAGTTTAGCAAGTAAGAACACTAATCTTATTCCGAGTGATCTAATTTTTACACTTATATGCCTCTAATGGAGACATAAATTAGCATATGCCTATACTTATCTTGGGCATGAATGGACGCATCTAAATGCCTATAAGGAGACATATCAACGCCTAGAATTGCCTTCACACCCATTCTTTGAAATAAAAGTTCAGCAACCGTGCAATGCAAGAGTAGTAAGAACGATCATTGCTGTGGTGAGGAGGTGTTTGTGATTATATAGATGTAGTCTCAATTTAATTTCGAATTTAGTGTTATGTATTATCACAATCTCATGTTTTTGGAATTTAAAATGGGTTGTGCTTTTGAGATAATTTGTCTTTTCAATAATTTCGGCGGAAGCACATGGTAAAGATGAAAGTAAAGTGATTCTTAAATAATAGTTTTGTTTCATTTTATTAATTATTTATAAATTTATATAAAATTTTAATTATATATAACTTTATATCGTAATTTAATTAATAATAATCTTAATAACAAAAATTATCTTTCTCCTTATAAGTGAACTCATTATATATATATATAGATAAACTTACTAACTAATCAGACAAATGACTATATCTTATTCTCATAAATAATACATGTCAATATCAATTAATTAATTATAAAATATTAATTAGAAAGAGAAAAGGAACATACTTTATCCAATGGTGGATACATTAGATATTTGAAATTAGAGGGGATATAAATCAATACATCCAACCTTTAATGTCTATGATTATGTGACACCAAAGAGTAAAAGATAAATATAAATAAGATTTAGGTTAATAATAATCATTATTCTAATTTTATATATAATTTTGTTCATTTGTCTTTTTTTTTTAAAGAGCCCAACTTTGTTACACTTTCAACCTTTTTTCTTGAACTTTCTTTTCTATGGGATTTGGATTTACTCTTTTCTCTCTTTTTCCCTTTATTATTTTCCCTCCTCTTGTATTTGTCTTTTCCATCTTCCATGAATGGTCAAAGCATCATTTGTGGATTCAAAATCTTGTTTCCTCGCCTCCTAAAATAGTAAGGAAGCTATAAATTCATCAAGCACTAACTTGTTTATGATGCTTCAATGGTCATTACCAAGTTGTCCCATGAATCATGTAAACAAGAGAAAAATTTCATACAATGATATTTTTCATCCATATTCATTCCAAGTGAGACTAACTGGGTTACAATGCTATTAAATGGATTCAAATTCTTACCTTGAGAATCCACATCACTCATTCTCAAGAAAAACAACTTTTTCCATAGAAAACGTTTGGGGGTTTGGCTTGATTAAAATCCCATAAATTTATCTAAGGTTTGCTAAAATTTTATTTTTAGAGATATTGAATAAAATGGAATAAAGCAAGAAAATCTGGATAAAGTCCTTTCCTTCCTTTCTACCTCCATTTGTTCTTCATCTAAAATGCTAAGAAGATTCTCCATCCTAACCTTTTAAAGATGAAAATTAGTGTCATTAAACTTCTCCAATTCTCTTTTATAGTTGCTTGTCATTTCCTTGCAACAAGATTTCATGTTACATGAGGTCCCACTAAAACAATAGTTAGATAAAAAAAATCCTCCCTTAAATCTTGGATTCCAAGTGATAAGACAATGACACCAAATGACATCATGTGCAAAATATGCATACTATGATGGAATAATGTGCGGAATGAAATTAAAACAAACTAATTAAATGAACAACAACCTATTAATAGAAAAATATGTTAGGGAAAACCTTAGGGAAAACAATTTTGAAATAAAAACTCCACTTTCTCTAGTAAATTTGTATTATTCAACCACAAGCATTTACAATACAACAATTAATACGTTTTTTCCAAATATGTTCAATAATGGTTTAATTCTTGAGAAAATATGACAACATCTTAGTAAATAAAAAATACTTCAGCATAGTCAAAACTACCAAGAAGCCACTCTCTACCACAATTTATCCATGGTCAAAACTACTAGTAAACCACACCACATACCACTTATAATTGTTTAAATAATTCTCTACATGATGTTGAAACATTCTGTGCATAACTACTAAAATATTCACTCCACAATATCTAAAATATTATTTGACCATTTCTAAAATATTCCTTACATAGTTATTGGAATATTCACTTCACACCTACTCAAATATTGCTACAAAGTTTGAAAATTTTTCTACAACATTATAAAGGTTTTTACAACAATATAGATGTTTTTTTTTGTGGAAATATAATATTCTCGATACACTATTGAAATCCCATGGCAATATAATGTTATCAGTGACATTACAAAATTTATCTATGATAGTGTAATTTTGTCATTAAAGTTACCAAAATTACTTTGTAATAGTGTATCATTATCCATAATAGTGTATCATTATTCATATTCTTGTATAGTTTTTTCACAAGACTTTAAAGTGTTTGATAATTTTTTAGTGTAATTGATCTAATAACATTTTTTAGGAATAAAATACAAAATGATGAGAAAAAATAGGGAAGTATTTGTAACCAAAGAAGATGAAGAAATCGAATTGTAAACCATAACTATTTTTATGTTGATGTTGATGGGATTAGAAACTTTGCATTCAAAAGGACATATTTTTATTAATCTTAATATAATTTTGAGAACATGTGGATTTGAAAATATAGAATTAGAATTTCTCCATTTTTATCAAGACTTCTTAAAGGATTAAAGACTTTATGGACATAAAATATATATGTCATGGTTGTATATATGTTAATCAAGTGAATTTAGGATTGAAATATTATCGAATTTTCATGCACCTAGACTAAAAATACATTTACAACAATTTAACACAGGTGTTAAGGCTAATTCATGATTTTTTAATAGTATTTAGTAAAACTTTTATTCATTGTCAAAAAATTTTAATGAAATATAATGACCTACCTCTATATTTGAGTGTAGAATCATTTTATAACATCATTTATATTTGTATGTGGAGTTTGTTTATATATATATATATATATATATATATATATATATATATATATATATATATATATAACAATCTATTTGATGGTGAACTAGTGGAAATCCCTATATCGAATACATATATTTCTAATTAGGACCTTGATCTAATGATGATCACTTCTTGTAGGAGGAATTTTCGTAAGCATCCACATAAACATAAAGTAGATAAGATACTATTTGGAATTATTTTACATTTTATTTCTCTTCATGAAAGCATTAAAAGAAATGTAATGAGATAACCATATTTTTGGTGAAATCAATATTATCATATTTAAATAAAATGTGAATATAAATTCGAGAATTTAATAGAAAGTACTTTTCATATTCAATCCTTCTAATGCCGTAAATGTTAAAAACTCTTCCATCATGTGATGTCTTAGAGATTGGTCAATGTCTAGTTTCGATTTGAACCTCATAAGACTTAGTTCTTGTTATAGAAATGTTTATATTTTTACTTTTTATTTTGTAGATTTGGGTTCACCACCATATTATAATATTTCAATTTCTCTTTTCCATCTAACTCATTATCCCCTGAGAAATTCTCCTTAAAGCTTAGCGTAATAAATTTTTTTAATATAACCTTTATTTTGTGAAATCAATATCTTGTACCTCCTAATTTTCTAGTTAAGAGAGGACATCCTGATGTCATTCATGCTTTAAGCCATTCTCACTTAAATCAAAATTGCTGATTTTAAAAATGGTTAAAAACAATTTGTATTCTATATTGTTATTCCCACTTAAATAAAAAATGTTGATTTTAAGTAGGGTTAAAAGAAATTTATATTGAATATTGTTTTATTTATTCTTATACATAAATTACTTAATTATAACCATTATAGCTATAAATTTCAATGAAGAAAAATTAATCTCAAATTTTAATAGATAACAGTAAGTTCAATTACAACAAATTATGTTAAATGATAAAAATACAATCCAACACTTACATTATGCTAAATGATAAAAGTATGATATACCAGTAAGTTCAATTATGCTAAATGATCAAAGGTATATTAAGATAGTTAAATAAATTGATTTCAAGTTATGAGATATCTCCACTCTTAATTACAAACTGACTTTGTTAAGAAACAACTAAAAACTCGCACTTTCAATCCATATGCCCAAGTCACACAAAAGCTCACATATCTTAAAGGACCAGCCCTATAACATATAAAACCTAGCCTATAACATCTAAAAACTAGAGACAAGAGAAAATTGTATATCAGCCTTGTGAAGATGATGGGATAAGAGAAAAATAAAATTCCATTTGTATGGATAAATGAAAACAAATTTTTATTCATATGAGAATCATTTTATTTCTAAATTCCTTTCCATAGTTTTATGTTTTTGAAAAGTGTATTGGGGTTTGACTAGAAATGTCACTTGATAATGTTTGAGGCCTAACCGTTACCTTGAAATTATGGCTCTTTTACTACGCTCGTCCCAAAGTGGGTAAGGTCCTTTATCATTAAAATTTAACAAAATAAATTTATAATAACTTTTATTTAAATAATTTATTTTAGTGTATTGAATTGTATTGTTAGTGTATACAGATCTTATACAATTAAAAAAGACTACATATTCTAAGTTGAATTTGTTGAACTTAATGATGCTTTAGAAAAATAACATAACCTGGCGTAATCTAAAAAAAAAAAAAAAACAAGAAGTGCTATATACTTAATTATATAAATAAAATCATATTTATCAATTAAAATCTAAAATTAGAGGATTAATGAGGAAATATTGTTAAATTGTAAGAATAAAAGGCTTCATTTCACTTGTGTCCTGGTCAAATGCGGAAATTTGAATTTCCACATTGGTAGGATGACTTGGTAGGAAATTAGCACAAGTGAAATGGTCATATCACTCAATTAAGTCAGTAAATTCGAGGTTATGGACTAGAAGTAGAGTTGAGTGCAAGTTGGTGGCCAAGATCTAGCTATCTAGAGGTGTTATCATTAGTAAAAGTCAGTTATGTGAGCTCTAGTCTAGAATAGAATCAGTATGAGTTTAACTGAGTAGTTGTAATTGTTATTAACTCATTGATCTCTCACTTAACTAGTTAATTTACTAAAAATAACCCTATTCATGCATGCAATTCGAATTTCCTAGTGGGGCAAAGGAGTAATGCATAATTGTAATTATCATCGTATATTTTTTAGTGTAAAGAGTTTGCATGTAGTAGGTGAGCCATTTCTCTTTGGATTTGAAAAAATAAATAAGAGCTTCCCTATTCTTTAGTAACATGAGCTGCACAAGGAAATAGGAGGAAGAAAAAGGCATATTTTGGCTAAGTATTCAACAGAGAGGACTTAGGAGGAGATCAATATTGCAATTGCAGATTCAACTCCAAATATTGAAGCTGTGATTATAATATATCATTTTTCACATCTGATATAATTCAAATAGAGGAGAGGTTTTTCCCATTTGTGTTCCCGAGTAAAAATTGTGTTCATAATAATTGAATGATTGCATGTGTTCCTATTGTATGTTTTCTCTTCATCGTATTGAGTGAATAAATCTGCTTCTATTATTTTTAGTCTGAATTCATTAAAAACTATAAATTTTGAGTTATTTCTACATGGTATTGGAGTAAAACTAGATATAAACTAGGTTCATAATCAAATCTCAAAGAAATTTGAAATAGCAGATTTGTGGTGTGGGTATTTCATTAGTGTAAGACCAATGTCTTTCAATGGATTGAGACTTTAGTATGCATTGGAGGAAAATTTGAATTGATATGCTTGGAAATACATAATTGAAGTTGTGTTGGATGACAATGGAGTATTAGAATACACAAAAACAAATATTCCAAAACCAGTATAAAAAATTCATAGTAGTTTCCTTAGTGGAAGAAATATATTGAAAAATTCAGGAGGATTATCTTAGAGGAAGTCAGAGATGATGTGGTCTAAAATTTTCATGGAAAGGAGACTACTTTTTCAATGTGGAAAATATCATTAACCAATTTGAAAGTAATACTGATTCTGAGAAGGTAGAATTAAGAGATAAGCTCAAGAACACTGAAATGAATAGAAATGAAACTATTGTTCAATACCTATCGGAATTGTGCCACTATATGAAATTGTGATATTAGCACTCGTTGGTCCTCGAGAGTCCCTGCACAACTATCAAGATTTAGTTATTGGAAGAGGTAAACTCCCAAATTGGGAGATATTTTGGTCCAGCTTGATGCAGGAGGAGATTAGAAGAAACACTCGAGATGGAGCCACATCTAGAACTAATGAGGAAGAAAATTTTACCTTAGTTGGAAAACGAAAGATATACAGAGGAAAGAAGGCCCAAGCCAAGGAAGAAACCATCCAAACCATCCTAAGAAGAAATACCTTAGTGAAATCAGATTCTTTTATTGCCATGACTATGGACACTGTGAAACCAAATGTTCACACAAGAAATCTAGTAAGAAGCTCGTAGCAAAAGTAAGAGGAGCTTCTCTCACATCACAATTCGAGTTGGATTTCAACCTCATTTATTGCATGAAAATTATTGTATGAGGTAGTGTACGGTACTTAGACTCTAGAGCTTCATTTCATATGACAAGAAATAAAGGGGTTATTCAAAATATTAGAGGAGAAGGACCTAAAATTACACATAGAGGTTGGAGATAATGGAAGGTATAGTACCATAGGGATTGGTATTGTCACCCCTAAGAGAAATTCAAGCTCCCATGTTCACCCATAGAATGTAATATATTTTCCTTGTGTTATAGGTCAATTTGGGCATCATCCCCCATGACCTGGTCAAACTGGACATCATCCCCAGGACCAATTAAATAGGGTCTATCATCTCCTATGCTTTCAGTTGCTATATTCCCTAAGAGAAGAACAAATCATTCATGACTTCTATTGCAAGATTTCGAAGGTTTGAAGTATATGTTATATCACTTATGAGCTCACCAACGCTGCCTCTCAAGGCACTAATTATGTTTCATATAAATCTCCCTCCATTCAAGGATGCACTACAATGCACTTCCCGAAATTCAAGGGTGCTTTAGTCAAATGGGAGCACTGGAGCAATGAGAATTGTGATGAGGGTGGGATGATGCTGGAGCTACATCAAATCGATCATTTGTTGTAACCTCCCCCTTCTATTCATTAATAAATATTGATGTTCATTTTTCCATATATGTATTTGTTTATGTTTCTATTTCTCATGTGATGGACTCTTAAATGATATATATGTTTCATGTTCAATCGATTTAACTGATTAGGATAAATAGTCATATGTATATTGCAATCTCTTTGTTGTTTAGTGTTTATACTTGTAGGAACTAATATCGTGATCTAAGTTGGATTGGAAGCTAGAGGAAAAGGGACAGAAGGAGAATAGGAAGCGCTTCGATCACAAGTCGGTCCTTCTATCTTTATGTGTGTCTATTTACTCTTAGAGAAAGTGACTGCAAAGTATTTAATTTTTTTTTCTAAATTCATAGTACCACATTTAGGGAATTTGATTTATCCGTAGATCATAATTCCACATAACAAATTGGCAACTCCACTGGGGAGTTTCTTATCATTCCTAGTGTTTTTGCCTATGCTTATCCACCCAGTAGAATCTAATTTTATTTATTATAATTTTGAATCAAATAATTGCATTAGAAGTGTGTTATGTAGATTGAATTTTCAATCTCTGCTGTGCCCAACGCACTGTTGGTCAAGACACATTGCACTGCAATGCATTATCTCCCACTCAGGGGTGCATTGAAACGCATTATCTCCCCTTAGATAATATGTTTCCCCCTTAGCCAACCAAATTCCATTTGAATTTTCCATTGCCATCATTCTCAACCATTTGTTTTTTGTGTTTTCAATTATTTGATACCTCATAGTGACCAGTGAATTTACCTTATTACTAGATTTTTCATTTCCTGTAGGAAAAATTGTAGTGCCATTATTTTTTTTTCCTAAAAGAGAAATTGTTGTTAAATTCATCGTTTCTCAAAGAAGAAAACACTTGTTTTTTGTTTATTTGATGCATATAGTTTCCTTTTTGCATTCACATTAAGGGGACTAAAAAGAAAAACATGCATTTGCATATAGTGAATTGTGTGTTTTTAATAGGAAAAAGTTAGGAAAGTTGCATATTATTTTGTGCTCTTTGTCGTTTCCTCTGAAAAGTTATTGCTATTTCCGCTTAGTAGCTAGGATCTTCATTGAAAAAGCTAAAATTGAAAAGTTTTCTTATCATTTTAGTTTGCATTTTCTGAATTTCCATCACATAATCACGGTGAATCTTGAAAGGAAAATTGATAAACAAGATCAACTTAAAATTTACATCAAGTTACCTAAGAAAGCATTGGAACCATAACGATAACATTTAGAAGGTCTAGGATAGAGACGTGATCCAACGTCATTAAAAAAATCAGTTGTCGTTAATTTTCTACGATAAATTCCAAGTGTGATACCTCACTCCACGTACGTAAGTATATCAGAGCTCGTCCGCGTACCTTTAGGTATATCGGGCGGTGTTCTAGTACGAAAAATATAAAGGGGTGCTCTCACTATGCGGTTTCACATTATATAATGCTAATATAGACTTGAGCTTCCACATACCTTTGGGTTTATTTGGGAGGACAAATTTAGGTTTCCATCCATCCATAGTGAGTTGAGTCAGCTGCCTTGTAAATTTTGATACACTAAACACAACATTTAGGGAGATTTCTTGCGCATAATTCTTGGTTCAGCAAAAGGTATTTTGTAGTTCATTGTTTCTTGGTTAACCTTTTGCTTATAATTACCCTTTTATTTTTCTTGTTTGTTTTGGTAATAAAATAAATCATTCATCGTGGAAGAAGAACATCCCTTTCGTCGTTTTTCTCATAGAATAGCATTAAAACCACCTTTACCACCAGAAGCCACTTCTGGATGGCGAAGGCAACATTTCTCTACTGAAATTGGTACTATCAGTACCTCTGGTGCGACATCATCCTCACATATACCAAAGTCGGCACAAGTTGTTTCAACAAATTTTGGTTCATTTACTCTTGTCGCGATGGAGTCATCACAACTACCTATGGTCATGATCCATCCAATCAGTGAGACCATACCTCCCGAACCCATCATTGTTCAACTGGAATTTGATCAAGATCCTGTAACTTTTTTTCGAGAACATATGCATATCGAATTCAAACAACCGGAAGTTGTTCCTGTATCGGTCACCCCATAATCTACTGTAGCCATTGAGTCTCCCATATCGCGCAGTTAACCTCTTGAAATATACTTTGGGCGTGACGGTGAAATCCTTCCACCTGGTTTAAATTTGATTGAAGAAATATGACAAGGTGAAACACCTTTAACTCCAACTCATTTTAGGCAGGATATTTACGTGTATGAGTATTTTCCTCAATCACCTTACTCTATTTTTTTTATCCTTTTTCACTTCGATTTCCCATAGATCCTATAGGGCATACATTGGGTCATTTGACCATGGCTGTGGTAGCATCTATTGTTGCTTCATCTTCGATGTCTTGTCCATTGGCTTCACCCATGTCATCATCTCGAATCTTATTTGGTTCCTCCCTTATGAGTAATGAACAACTTGATCCTTTATTCTTACCTTCAATGCAATATCAAGCTGAACTCATCCATTATTCTCCTTGGTGGCCGGTAATACCACATAAATTACCCTCTGACATTCCTAAATTCAATGGAAACCCTGGAGAAGACCCATCAACACATGTTATAACTATTAATTTGTGGTGCTCATCAAACTCCTTAAATGATGACTCTGTTAGACTATGTATTTTCTAGCGCACGCTCACTAGTTCAAAAGGTTCCCATGAGGATGGTTCTTTCACTATGTCAACCTTGTTAAAAAATGAAACAGGTTATGAGGATGGTTCTTTTCCTATGTCGACCTCGTTAAAAAATGAAACGATTAATGAGCATAGTTCCTTTCCTTTATCAAGCTTGTTAAAAATTTAAACAAATCATTTCCTAATTAAGATGAGTCTTTCATTTGATCTTGTAGATGAACCTTCATTCCATCCAGCCATTAGTAACCAGTAGTCTACTTAGGTGAATGAAATGAAGCTTTCGGGGCATGTGCTCTTGTAGGGGGCATTCAACATGTGCTCTTGCAGGGGGCATTCAAAACCATTTCGAGTTCATTATAGTTGTTTTCAAGACTCGTTAAACTGATGAAAATACCGAGCTTATTTTGCTCTCTTTCATGCTCATAAAACACATGAAACTTCCGAGTTCTTTCAGTCTTTTCCTGCTCGTAAATTAAACTGAAGGTCGAACAAAGCATACTTTTATCCTTATTTTTCGAGCTTTGATAAAAATGAAAAAGGACTTGAAGCACACTTTTATCTCTTTTTCAAGCTTCGATAACAACAAAAAAGGAACCCCTGGAGTCTTGTTTTAGCTCTTTTCAGACTTTGATAATGTGGAACGATTGTCCAACACTTGTATTTTTGATATCATAAAAGTAAATGAAATGATATCTACTCAATATAAGTTTAACCCTTTTCTGGAATGAGATAGATTATTTACAAAAAAAGAAAACCTTAGTCAAACCAGGCTAGGAGGTTCTCTTAGATATAATTTTACAATTTTTCGGATCTAACGACAACTTTATGAAAAAGTAATTATGGATTTTTATTTTTTCATATTTTTCAAACTCTCTAAATATGAAAAAGGACTGGGTTGTCACTGTCATTAGGCTTGTTAAAACATAAAATAGAGATGGGTATGTCAATCATGGCAAGAATCAAGTTTCATTCATCACTAGAATTTTTAATTTATTAAATAGCGATACATTATTCGCCTAAATGGTTCAATTATTGATCAAGCATATGTTATCCTCCTCAAGCTTGTTAAAAAATAAAGAGGTACTGGTCGAGGAATTACCAGGGAAATTTTGCTAAAGTGAACATAAAATTTTTTGGTAGCAAGTCACTCTTGAACATGACACTTCACTCCATCATTGTGACTATTTGGGTTGGGTAATCTTCTTGAAGGTTCATTAATACCTATGCTTCATCATACATTCCTTCGCTTTTGGGTCAATGATGCTAACTCATCTCTTTATCGCCGATATGTTCAAGAGAAGTCATCCAGTCAATACTCATCCTTCTACAATACTCATAAACATTCATTCTCATGATAGTCATCCCTAATCATTCCCATATTAAGTCATATTTTGTCTTTGAAATTAGTAACTCTCATTTAATGATTAATTGGCTTCCTCTAGACGTCAAATAATCATCCAGGAAGTTTAAGTTGAAACATCATCTTCTAGTACCATGAGGCATGTTACAACATCGACAAGATCTTCACTTTCGAACCTTTGGCCGAAAGATTTTGTTTGGAGTTCGACATCAAATCATTTATTCACGCCTTATGAAATGTACTGCAGTACCTTGACAACCATTCACATGAATGTTGTTTTTCTCACATTTGTTAACAACTCACATCATTGGCTGGTAATCAAATGATGTCTTACTATGCTCGACTACAAATCATATATTTGCATGGCTAGACTTGTACCCTAAGGATCGAGTGAACGAGATAAGAAGACCCCAGATCTAGTTTCATCCATCTGGGCTGTTATTTCAAGATTTTTGTACACATCATATGTACAGTGACCTTACATACAAATCATCATTCGAACATGGGCCTATATCTTTAGGCATGTCTGTATTGGAAAACATTCCAATTTAGACGAATTTCTGCAATATGTACATGTTATTAGATAGTTTATGTGTTGAGCATGGGAATGCCTCCCTCAGCAATTCATGATCAAGAGGATATATCATGATGTATTGTATTGTAATATTGATGTAGGTCACCACTCCGCTTCAGTTCTAGCCCATCACATCGTAAAGAATCTCATTCAAAAAATATTTGTTATTATTCTGACTTCATGCTTTAAGGGGCAGCTGTTATAGGTCAATTTGGGTGTCACCCCCCATGACCTCGTCAAATTGGAAATCATCCACAGAACCAATGAAATAGGGTCTATCATCCCCTATCATTTCAGTTTTTATATGCCCTAAGAGAAGAACAAATCATTCATAACTTCTATTGCAAGATTTCCAAGGTTTCATGTATATTTTATATCACTTATGAGCTGACCAATGCTGCCTCTCAAGGGACCCATTCAAGGGTGCACTACAATGCACTTCAAATGTGCCACTGCCGTATAGAAGAGTCCATATGTGCCAAACATCAAATCCATGTGTCCGTCTAATACCTCTGATCTTGGGAACTTGTATTGCCTATTATTAGAAAGTCATTGATTCAGAAACTACCTTCAGTTGCCCTATAAACTGAGCACATATCCTAGTGCTAAAAAAGGAATAATTTTGGTAAAGAAATGCTGTTGGATTTTCAATTGAGAGACTGATAGAAATTATATGTTGCTGGTGAGATGTTAATTTTGATGAGGTTGGGATGA
Source organism: Pinus albicaulis (assembly GCA_034641835.2). Classification (NCBI taxonomy): domain Eukaryota; kingdom Viridiplantae; phylum Streptophyta; class Pinopsida; order Pinales; family Pinaceae; genus Pinus; species Pinus albicaulis. Next base: position 1,304,755,038 of record CM076572.1, on the reverse strand, counting down.
CACTAGAGGTGGTGACATCAAATCAATCATTGGTTGTAACCTTCCCCTTATATTCATAATAAATATTATTGTTCATTTTCCCATATATGTATTTGTTTATGTCTCTATTTCTCATGTGATGGATTATTAAATGATATATATGTTTCATGTTCAATCGATGTAATTGATTAAGATAAATATGCATCTATATATTGCAATATATTTGTTGTTTAGTGTTTATACTTACAAGAGCTAATCTGGCGATCTAAGTTGGATTGGAAGCTACAACAAAAGCGACAGAAGCATACTAGGAAGCACTTGGATCACAAGTAGGTCCTTCTATATTTCCATGTATCTATTTACTCTTAAATAAAGTGACTACAAAGTATATAATCTATTGTTATAAATCCATAGCACCACATTTAGGGAATTTCATTTATCTGTAGGTCATAATTCTACATAACACCTGGTCCAAAAAAAATTCTGGTTTATGTGATTTTACATGAAGAAAAAAGATATGAAGTATTTTTCAGTATAAGGAAGGCATATCTGAAGCATATTTCTATTGGGTAAGTAAAACAAATTGGTGTTCAAGTTAAAAATTTCTACAAGCTACAGGTGGGTGTATGTGTTGCATTGAGTAGCAAGGTAGAAAAATACTCAGGGCCAAGATGTTGGAGAGTTATGGCATAAGTGCATGGGACACATACACCATGGAGCTTTGAAAATAATGAAACAAATCACAAATGGACTTCCAAAATGGATCCTTGATCAACATGATATTTGCGAGGGATGAAATCTTGGAAAATGTGTTAAATCCTCCTTCTAGGACCAAGATAGCAGAGCTGGAGCCATATTGGAGTGAGTTCACTTAGATATTTATGGACCATTTTACATAGTATCAAATACAAAGAAAAACTATTATGTGATCTTGATTGATGATTTTACCACAAACTTCGGATCTATTTCATGAAGAAGAAAGATGAGGTTTATTCAAAGATTGTTGAATTTAAAGGCTTAGCTAAAAATGATTATATTAATAAAATTAAATACCTCAGAAGAGATAATGGAGGAGAGTATGTGTCTAACACCTTCAAAGAATTATGTGATAAGGAGGTGTTGAGGCCTCAGAAATATGTGGCAACAAAAAAAGGGGATAACCACTCAGTCTGAACCTTAATGAAGTTCATTTTCCATTTGGGATAGTGGCTCCAACTGGGTGTAATGGGATCAGTTTCCCATATTTAGGTTTTATATGACTGTTGAGATCTTTCAAATGATTTGCAAGAAGAATAACTAAAAACTAAAACAAATTTATTCTAAGATGAAAAACATTGAATTAAATATGATCTAATCTAACCCAGGATAATACTGATTTTATTCGATCTAAAATGATACCTATTAAGTCTGTGATGATTTAGATCAATCACAAACTTAATAAAATTAACACTTTTGTAAGATTATTCTTTTGGAAAAATAGTTAATCAAAAGAAGATGTTAAACATATCGCATATATTCTAATGAGCATATATAAAACAAATCAATTTCTATTCTTATATCGTACAATAGTGCAACTGATACTTCAAACAGAAATAATTGATCTCATACATAATTCATGAAAGCTAGATTTATCACTAATGGTAAAACAGAGTTTAGCATACATGATAATAGTACCAGATGTATGTTGTCCTGTTCATCTGATCAGCAATGATAGGCCACATTCAATCTTCTATCAGTAAGTCATTGAGAGAATAAAAAAGTGCATCAACAGTGATCAACCAAAATGATATGTAATTGAGAAGACCATGTTCCATTATTTTATCAAGACATCCACAAAATTACTATAAAGCATTCTTTGTAAATGTTCTTAATAAAAATTTGGACCCTTCTCTAAATGCATGAGAAGGGTTTAAATACTACATTAACTACTTACAAAAATAGATTGTACAAAATATCTTATGAGGTGGTTTCAAACAACCTTCCTCATTCCTAGTATCTAATCACTAAAATTGAAATTATCAAAATAAACTAACTCATAATCATGCTCGATGATAGGTTACTGCCAGCTCTGCTTTTCTGTTCACAAATATTGGACATTGGTTGAACTTGTGGAGGCTTCCCAAATTTTGTCTTCACCTTTCCAGTAAATATAGCATCAAGTAAAAGTGGCTGCATTTTCTATATGGAATCTAGAGAACAATTCAATGTAATTATTTGAATATGGGGCTTAACCAAGAGTTGTTAGTGTGCTTCCCAATTAGTTTTTTTAGTTGTGAAATTGTTTCTTCTCATATTTGACCTGTATTTTTCCAAATTTTCTATAATATTTTGAGATCAGGAATCAATTTCTGATTTCCTTCTTTAATTAAAGGAGAAGTATGCAACATGTGGTCGATCATTTTGACAATATTCTTTAATATGCCTGCTTCTCTAGCTATTGAAAATTCTGCCTGTTTTACCTGTGCATCCCATTCAGTAAGGCGGATATCCTTATAAGTTTCTTTAATATTTGGGAGATTTGACCTTATCCCTTCCTCTGAATCTTTCCATTCAATATAGTCAGAAATTCTGGTATCGAGTTCATTAAATTCAAATCTCTGGTCAATGACTGTATTAGTCAATTGTTCACTGATTTCTAAGTGTGGCACTATGTTTGGCATTTGCAAGACAAAAAAATCTTGTTGTTTTGAGAGTAAGGAATTCAATGTTGATGCTTCTTTAATGAATTCCTCTACAGTAGGAATGCCTTCATACTTTTTCAGATTTTCTCCCAATTCATTAATCAGTGTTTCTTTGTTGGATAAGTCATTTTCATGACTTATCTTAAGTACTTCCATCTCTTGTTGAAATTTGAAGAGTTGTTGCTCGGCTTTTTGACTCAAACTGTTCCTTTCTTCATCAAGTTTTTATTGTAGCTATATTATTTTATCATATTTCTCTTGAACCAAAATAAATACTTCGATTTCCTTGTCCATCGTTGCAGTAGTATATTCTCTCGAAAATTGTGATATCCGAGTTATATTTTCAATTGGATTTAATGGGGTGTGTTTCCATACAACTTCGATAACCTCATTACCTGGGGGTGTTTCAATCCTTATTCTTTTTCTCTATTTCCTGACTACAGCTTTATGAAGAGGGTTGTAGAATAAATCCAGTGGAGGGATATCAATTACCTTCAGAATAATTTCATCAGTAGGAAATGCAGAAATAACTTCTGTATCTTGGGAGGTTATCCCAGGAATTTCAGTGATTTCTTTTGCTGAAACTATCTGACCTTGGGGAGTATGAATTTCTTTATTTTTCTATGAATATGATACTTCTGGGGTATTGATCAATTTATTGCTAACTGAAGTCTAGAATTTATCTAGTTCACCTTGATTCTGTGAATCTAATTCTTCTGTTTTGATTTATTTTCTTGGTTTAGTCATATAACTAGTAATCAAGACATTTTGTGGAATACGCTTGAGTCTTTGTTCTCTATACTCACTGAATATCTGTAATTATTATGGGTTTAGATTCAATTTAACAATGTTTTGAAATTCTTCAAAAGTTTCAACAGATTGCAAAAAGTCTTCAAATCTATCATCTGTGTGTATCATAGGTTTGATTTTGACTAAGTGAGTAAATTTATTAGAAATATTCTCTGGGTCAAGTAACCTTGGCGGTTAAACAGGGAGCTTCAAAAGCTCAATATTCTGAAATTATTTCAATTCATGATTGAAATTGCTGAGGGAAAATGAACCACACTAAATTGGAAAACTTGGCCATAAAGATTTTTTATTATCTTTCAAAGATTTAGTGAGTCCATTTCTGAAAAATTGATAAGCCACTTCTCTTTCCATTAGTTTATCTAAAACATACAGAGAAATCACATGTGGAGGAGAAAAGATTCTGAATACTCTGATATATGAAAATGATTCTTCAATGAAACATCTTCCTATCATTTGGAGATCTGTAAAGGCTTCGTTAGTGAACCTGTGCCTCTCTCTATCAAACATTAACTGATGTAATGGTAATACAACCCCATAACACAACCTATGGAAATGTGGTACACAATTATGTTCCCATATCTCCTTATGACTCAAATCAATACTGTTAGGGTCCTCGAGAGTCCATTTCCAACCCATAATCAGAAAACTAGTAGAGAAACATATGGCATCAAAAATATATTCACTCATGAAAAACTAGGGGATGAGTTTGGAAGAAGAAGCTCTTGCCTGGCGATATTCATTAATTTCTTTAGCTATATTTTCGGAAAGAATGGTTGCCCAAATCATGATGTGAGAATTAACACAGGAGTCAATCAAGGGAAGCCAATTTATAGACAACTTGGTGTTATTAGGGAGACCATATAATCTGCATAGCATTGCTAATGCGAAATTTTAGGGATTTGAAAGTGAAGCGATAGGATACATACCTAATTTCCTATGTTTAAACTTGTTATCCAGTTTCCTCTAACCTTGAATTGTTTTGAAAGGTTCTTCATTATTCTTTGAAAATTTTTCGACAAAACTGTTGTCATAGATGCCTTGTTGGTCGCCTAGCTTGTATATGACTTTCAAATCTTCATCTCTGAAAGAACCTAAGATCTCATTCTTAATGGTTCTAAATTACCCATCTTTAATTGTTGAATTCTCAAGAACCCATCTTATCATATCGGTATATGGTAAAAGGTTGGCCCTTGCTTCTATTCTATGAAGGAAGGAGCATGAAATATCTTTAAACTATAAATCTGAGGGCCTTGCATCATCAGTAGTTCCCTTGACCTCCACTACTTCAGGTTCTTCATCTTCGAGGATAGTATAGATAGCTTGCCACTTCATAGCACCTTCATTTGCAGTGCAGACAGTATCTAAGACTATGGACGACATTTCTGTATATTCCAATTCTGCAACAGTCTAATTGTCATGTTTCTGCATTACTTTGCGTATGGACATATCTTGAATGAAAATCCCTATTTAAGATAGAGTAATGATCAAATGATGAAAGATATGTTGAAATGACCAATTTTTAAAGAAAATATCTGGGAAGCAGCTATATCATTAATTAATCATAACAAATCAATAACTGTTTGCACTGGGATAATAAAACAAACTTAATCATTTTTGACATTATTTATTTTCACATTAAAACCTTTATTAAACCTGTCAAATGCATTGCATCGCGCCATTTGAACCTGTTTTTGTGAAGGGAATTATTTTTTTGTTTATGCGATATGGGATTTGGTGATATCGCAAAATCGTAAAATCGTAGTATCGGAATATCACAACATTGGAATATCACAATATCGAAACTTTGGTAAGAACTACTAAAGTTTTAAACGTATATCTGCGATGTGCGATTTATGATGTTGCTTGCAAAATTCAAATCGTTGATTGCAAAATGAGGATTTTGTTGTTTTGTTTCTTAACCTTTGATGAAAAAAGATTATGCAGGATGCGATTTGCGATAGCGTAATCACAAAGATATTTTATTAATTTTTTTTTATTTTTTTTTTTATAAAAACAACAATGTTTTTTGGAGTTATCTTTTTATTTAAAATGAAAAAATACATCTTTAAGAAGGGTCCCTATTTCTATTATCAAAATTTTAGACTATTTTGAAAATAAAAATGGGGGGAGTTGTTGCATAGCACAAAAATTGGCAATTCACTTGGGAGAACCAGATATCTCTGATTTGTTTATTTTGATATTTCTAAACTTTCAAAACAAGAAAAAGATATAAGAATAAAAATAGTATGATTCATGAATTAAACAGTGTTTTTTCATAATATAATCTATTTACCTATCTCATTTTTTCTTAATTAACCCCTTCAGTAATAACACATAGGTGTTTGTATCAGTCGGTAATCAGATTTAAAAAGGTAAAGTAGGTATTCTATAAAAATTGGTTTCATATATTTTTACTCATTTATCATAGATAGAGCCACGGTTGCCAGCAGGCATTTATAGCCTTGACAGGGTTATCTTTTAACCAATAATGATTCATGGTCCCATCTGAATTTGATTTCTTATTTCAAAATATAATTTGACATATAACTGAATTTCTTTTTCCTAACACATTTTCAAAATCATTGTACAGGTTTGGTGGCCTGATAGTGACAATGTCATTCACTGATAGTAATTTGGATTGAACAAGCTAGCTTGTAATGAGACCCCTTATCTTTTGATTCTTATAATCATTTAGCTATTACCCTGTTGTGGTATGCAGTATTGGTAATATCAGTCTAGATTATTTCTCTATGATCATGATAAATAAGCTCATGATGAGACTTATTTTCTTTTGAATTTGTACATTGTATATATTTCTTTTTCTTTTTTGAATTATACTTTGAAGAAGAAGTTTTATCAGATGGTATGAATCATTACCTCATTTAAGAGTTATGGATGATAATTATAGAGTCGGTAGATACATTTTCATAGATAATCCTTACTAAGTTAAAAGTTTCCTTTTTTGACTGATACATAACATCGATATTTCACGACATCAAGAGTCTTTTCGGAAAGTAAATGCCTTTAGTAAATTTCAAAATATTTCAAAAAAATAAGGTTTACTCAACTCTCATAGTTATAATTACCTTTTTACTTTTCTAATTTATAGAAGCCAAAGATGAAATAAATTTATCAAAAATTTTGAAACTTTGAATCCACCAAAATTGATGCTATTTTCAACTTTTATTTTCCTAAAGAAAAATAAAATTTAAAACTTGATTTTCTAAGAGAAACATTTTTCAAGAATTTGACCTTTCACAAGAAAGGAATCATTCTTACCTAATAAGTCTTGCAACAAAATGGTGTATAGGCCTATTTTTTCTATGATTTGAAATGGACCAAGCCATAATCTTTGGAATTTGGTATGCTTACCTTTTTCCTCATGTGCCTTATCCCATTTAAAAACAAAGTCTCCAATCTCAAAAGCTTTTGAGCTGGTAGATGTTGTGTTAAACAAGGTTTTAACTATTTGTTGATGATGATCATGTATAGCTTTTGATTTTTCTCTTTGTTCTTTTATTTTAAGAATTTGATCTTGTCTAAGTTGAAGGGAAGACGGAGGATTTTCATCAATAAACTGCACTAAAGAAAATGATGGAATTGTTATATTTGTGGGTAGAACTATTTCTTTCCCATAAGCTAACACAAATGGAGAAGTAGCTATTGAAACTTTCTGGGTGATTTTATCTGCCCAAAGAGCAAATAATAATGCTTTGTGCCAATTTTTATGATTTTTTTATATAGTTTGTTTGATGATTCTAATAAGGTTTTTATTTGTAGATTCAGCTAATCCATTACACTATGGATAATAGTCAGTTGAGTATTTTAATTTAAAACCTCTTTTTAAAGAAAATTCTATCATGGAATTTCTAGAAAAGTAAGATGCATTTTCAAATATCAAAGCTGATGGAAGGCCAAATCTGGTGATTATAAAATGATCAATAAAATCTGTAATATTTTGTGTATTAACCACCTTTAATGGGATAGCTTCCACCCATTTTGTGAAATAATCCGTTGCAGTTAGAATATACTTATGATGTTTAGAAGAGTTTGGAGTTATTTCACCTATGATATGTAACCCCCATTGTTCGAATGGTTGTTGGATATTTAATGGTTGTAGTGGAAATGTTGTTTTCCTTTCTCTTCCTGCTGCAGTTTGACATACTTTGCATTTTCTCGCATATTCATGTGCATCTTTAAATAGATTTGGCCAATAGTAACTGGCATGCATTATTTTATGAGCTGTGGTGTTTCCTCCGAAATGACCTCCAGCTAGTCCATCATGTAATTCCTCCATTAATTTTTCAGCTTCAGTTTTCTCTAAACATCTCAATAATACAGAATCATGATTATTCCTAAATAACACATCATCTATAATTTGATATCAATTTTCTTTAAGCCTTATTGCACACTTTGTTGTGTAATTGAGATATAATGGATCATATCCATTTTTTAAGAAAAATTTCAAATCAACATATTGTGGTTGATCTTCTTTTGTTCGTAAATGAGAGGCTCCAGTTAACATCCTGTAAAGGCCTTGACCTTCAACAATTTTAGCAGGATGTATCTCTACATCATATTCTTGAAGTGCGGTAACCAAATTTGCTCTCTTCTCTCCTGCTTCTCGTTGGATTAATAATTGCCTTACTACTGAGTAAGGTACTATTATTTTAGTATGTGTTTTTAGGAGAAAAGCTCTAAAATGTTTCAAATCTTTAAATAGAGCTTAAGAAAATTGGGAGTTGTTCAAGAAGGAGCTTCAAAGATAGCTTTCTTAATCAACTCAAAAGAATTTCTCTCATCTTTTCCCCATTTAAGAATTGAATTTTTCTTGATCATTGATTGCACAGGTAAGATGATTTGGGAAAAATCAGGAACAAATATTTTTACAAAATTAATTTGACCTAAAAAATATTGCATCGCTTTTTAATTGTGTGGTTAATTGTGTGGTAGAGGAATTTTTTTCGATTTCCTGAATCCTATGAGGGTCAATATAGATTCCTTTTTTAGATACAATGAACCCTAATAATTTACCTTCTGATAAGGCAAAATAACATTTTTTAGGATTCAAGGAAATGCCGAATTTTCTACATCTTTCAAAAATATATTTTAGGTGATTAACATGATTGTTTCTATGCTTAGAGTAAATAGTAATGTCATCAAAGTATATAAAAACTGATCTGTTAATTAGTCCTCTGAAAGCTATATCCATGGCTCATTGAAATGTAGCACCAACATTAATCAACCCAAATGGAATTTTTTGGTATGCGTATGTTCCCCATTTTTTTCTGAATTTTGTCTTTAATCTATCATTCGGATGTACCATAATCTGATTGTATCCTGAAAATCCACCAAGAAAGGACATCAATTCAGATCCTACAACTGACTGTAATATCTGTTCCATGGTAGGTGAGGGAAAATTATCCTTTTGGAAAGCTTTATTCAAATTTCTAAAGTCTATGCAAATACTAATGTCTTCATTCTTCTTTCTAACTGGGACCATATTTGACACCCATTTAGAATGTCTAATAGGAAAAATAATTTTGGCTTTGAGCATTTTATTTAATTCAGATTTAATTTGACTTTCGAAGTTTGGGTGGATCTTTCTATGTTTTTTCTCAACAGGTTTGTCATCTGAGATCATAGGTATATTATGCTGAATTATAGAAGTATGATATGTCTTGAGATCTGAATAATCCCATGCAAAGATATTTTTATATGTTTTCAAAAACTTAATGAATGACATCCTTTCTTCAGGTTTTAAACCAAGACCTAGGTTAATGTTTTGAGGTTTTTCTGGTGTACCAAGATTAATCAATTTAAATTTTAATGTAGAAATTTGGGTTTTCAAATTGGTAATCTTCTTAAACCTATCTTTCAAATCATAGTGATCTTCCATTTTGACTACAGATTTGGGAATTAGATTAGAATTTTGTTTATCTTCAATCTCTAAATTATGTTCATGTTCATCTATGATTTTACCTTCATAAGATCCGTTTGATGTAAGAAAGTATACTATATATATATCGTTATTGAATACTCTCCAATTTGTTATGTTATCAGGAATCGAAGGCCTAAACATTAACTCAATTGAAAATCTCTCTCGGCTAAATTCTTTAGATGGTATAAGATTGGATGCTACATTAGAAAGTAAATCAACACTTGGATTTTGTAATATAGGAACTGTGGAGATATTGAATGCAGAAAAATGGGATGTAAGGTTTTGAGCTAAAGCTTGGTAGTGTTTCAAATGTCCAGAAATACAATGTATTGTGTTTCTAACTTGTCTAACAATTATTTCAGAATCCCCATCTACCTAAACCAATAGCTTTGTACAGACCTTGTATCAATGCTTCATATTCAGCGGTATTATTTGTGCATTGAAATTCAAGTCTGTAAGCTAGCATTTCTTTTTCTCCTTGCAGATTGATCAAAATGCAGCCTCCTCCTACACCATCTTCTGATTTTTAACCATCAAAGTATAAAGTCCAAAACAGGGACTGTTTTGAAATTTTTTTGCTAAAATTAATACTTTTAGAAGTGTCTGTTTGAGAAAAGTTTTCAAATTGAGAAATAGTAGTATTTATTGAAAAAGGCGAAATCTGGGCATTGAATGATCCAAGAAACAATACAGCTGAGTAATTTCCAATAATATTATTAGTGAAAGCTACAAGTTCATTTGTTTCTTCAAGTTCAATGAATGTGTGTTTCATAAATTTCTCACGATCAACTCTGATTTGATTTGGTTTACCATTATATGGAAACCCCATGTGTGGCCAATCGGTAGAAAATTATTCATGTAAATTTTTGTATCAATCCCTGCTTAAAATAAGACCATAAATTTCAAAGATATCTACAACTAAAATATTAATTACTTGCAATATCTTTGGATTGGATAATAAGCTAATGGATATTGATAACATTTTTGCAATGACCTTGACTTTTGTTCTATCTAATTGACCTATATGTTCAACAGATTTTTGAGGAGTGACATTCAGTTTTGTACATACTGTTCTTGGTATGATGTTTGAAGAATCTCTTGAATCAATAAGACATTTATGAACATTTTTGTTGAATATATCATAAGTCAAAAGTAAAGGAGGAGTGTGAGAAATAGATATATCACCGATTAAAACAATATCATCAGGATTTACTTTATTTGAAGATGATAGAGATTTTACCATATCTTTAGAAGCTTCGGCTATAACCAATTGTTGTATAGGATCTATAGGGATTGCCTTGAGATCTCTGAGAAAAAATTTCTGCTTTTGTTTGAGTTTGGTCATTTCATGTAATGAAATTTTTTCTTTAGTCTTTTTCATATCTTCAACTATATTATATTCCACCATATCTGAAAATACTAAATTTTTGGAAGTTGTAAGAGGATCTAGTGAAATAGGATCTGTTTGAACAGTTTTAGATTTTTTGGCTATTGTTTTCTCTTTTGTGGGGAAAGATTTCTATTTTTTATCTGATAGAGTTGAATCATAAGAATATTTACTTCTTGTAGACATAGGCATAGCTTCTCTTTCTTCTTCTATGGGGAGAATAAAATCCCATAACCCATTCAGTTCAAATTCTTCTTCAGACTCTTGGTCCTATTAAAATGGTGATGGATATTCAGTATCTTGATCAGATTCAGTATTTGAAATCACATTTGGAGGCTGAGATGTTGAAGAAATATTTTTCTTAAATGGGCGATATGATTTCTTATGCGCTGATGTTTCAGCAACTTGTTTCTTTATCTCAATCATGTCATTTTACATAGTTTTTAACACTTTTTGAAGACCTTCAAGATTGAATGGATATGTCGATACTTTCTTTTTTGGAATCTTGACTAAATTTCAGTTTCTTTGATTTCCTGTCTTCTATCTCTAATCGTTTTTCCAATGCTAATATTCTTTTCTCTACAGCGAGAGCTTCTTTCAAGTTTTCTAAAAGGGTAGCTTTACCAACTCTATCTACAAAAAATAGCTATATTATAAGGAAAAGAAGAAACATACCACTCTATTTATACATCAACAGTAGGTTTGGAAGTGGTTGGGATTTCTTTTAGTAACATATTAAATCTGGAGTTGAATTATTTGATCCTTTCACCTGAATTTGTTTTTAGATTGGAAAGAGCATTGATTAAAGATGCAATAGTTCTATCATCTCCAAATTTTACAAGAAAAAATTGTTCAAAAGTTTCCCAATCTGCAATATATCCTGCTGGAAGTGAAAATTACCAAGAACCTATAGATCCTTCTATTAAGTAGGTAAATCCTCTCTGCAGACAGAGACGATCCCTCTAGCCCTATACTGGGTCTAGAAACAAAGGGGCATGCTAAGGTGTTGCTTCCTAATTATTGAATGAACAAAAGACACGGTGGATTGACCTACTTGGAGTCCAATGCTATCATTGTTACTGTAGTAGTGGTGGTTTCTCCCTCCCACCTTGGAAAATCACAATCCTTCCACCATTATGCTTGGATACCTACACATATAACAAGAAACAGGAATAACATACAAGATAACAACATTTCATTCATAACTATTAGCCAGTCAAAGAGGGATAAACATATTGCATTAAACAAACGTTGTAACAAAAAAGTGGAACCAAATAGTAGTCATATATATAAATGAATAGAAGGAAGAGTTACAACCAATGCTTTGATGTCGCAGTCTCCTCCAGCAGGGTTCAGGCGAAGCGTGTCTCAGATGCTCATCAGGGAATTCAGAATGGATGAAGGCATGGACTCAAGCTCTCTTAGAAGTCATGGATTCAAGCTTCCTTAATGTAAATCCTTCTTATTCTATCTTCTCTAGCCATTCGGCTATAGTATGTTTAATTCTCCAAGTTCAGCTAGCTTGTTCTAAGAGAGATAACTTATTTTATAGAGGAAAAGGAGGAGGTTAGTATCCCTACAAAGGTGGGAGGGAGGCCTATCCTTTAGGGAGCTCCCATAAGAGGTGGAAACCATAAACCTAAAGGAGGTAGTCTGTGGTTTATCGGGTCAACCACTCCCAATGACTCATCCTCGAGGTGGTTGGAGTGGAATCTCCGCCTATATTTTTAAAAAATCATTCCATAAACATCTTGGCCCAGGTGGAAAATTGGGACAGAATGCCAGCTAGCTCGAGGCCCAATGTTAATCTACCGCTTTGGCACTAGGGCGTAACTGACTACCCACATGAAGGAAAAAACAAGGGTTTTTGAGTCTCTACTCAGGGAATTGTCAACAAAAGGAATGTTACTCTCATGTAAAGGGACACAATGATGGTCTTTGCAAGGCATGAAACTACTTATTGATCACATAAATGACAATATAATGGGAAAGATGGGGATTGCAGGGATAGTGACAAAATGTTGTGTAACAGATGCCCCCTAAACCATGAGGTTCGAGGGAGAGGGAGGGGTGAAATTATTTATGAGAACTCGTTCGAACCAAACACCGTTGTCGAAAAAAATGAAATTATGAATACAACTAATACCTCTAATACATGAACATGTGGTATGGGCGCAACCAGCCATAAAAGAGTATATATAAAAACTGAGATCCGAGGTATGGACGTAGCCATCCGATCAAAAGAGTCATGAAATAAGTCATGATAATCCACCAAAATTCACAACCTGGATTTATCAGACAAAATCCAAGGTGTTTCGCTCCATCTCGACCCAAACAAGTACAAATTCAAGCATGAAAATATATGATTTGAAGTCGAACATGCAAGAAAATCACCTAATTGCCAGCCAATGATGGGAGCTGTTAGCAGGCATGAGAAAAACCACCAATAATGACAATGGATTTCAAGGTACAAACGGTACGATCCACAGAATGTGAACAGTGATCTGGCATCGAACATCCACAAAATAACTTGATTGAAGGCCAATGATGTGGACCTTGCATCAAATGCGAAAAACCTGTAATTAAGGCATGCAGGCTCCAAGGTACTAGAATAGAGTCTCTCAATCAAATTCCTGGATAATGAACTGAAGTCGACAGGAAGTGACCTAATCAAAGGTGGGCCATAATTTTTCCCACATCATTGATACGAGACATAGGAACATGATAATAGTGAAACATGACCGACAAAGAATCAGAGGGAGATTGAAAACTGCAGAGGCAAACTTCTCTTGAACATATCAACAGCACGACACTGGATTTGGCAGTATTTGACATCAAAGGATCTGAGGTCATGATGATGTGGAAAAGAGAAGATGAGAGGTTAAAAGAGATTACCCAAACCCATGGAGGAAAAAATGACAAAATGAGATGTCCCCAATTCGACATGAATGCAGACAAGTGCCATGTTCAAGAGCAACATACTGGCAACATAGCTAAAACTTGGCTCCATTTTCCCCCACCATTTCTGGCAAGTACCCCAATTATTTTTTAAAACAAGCTTGAAGGGGATAACATATGCTTGTGTTGTAAGTTTTTCCTTCAGAAAAATCCAACCTAGTACATTTTACGAGCCCTAGGAAGGAGGAACTCGAGTAACTTCATGACAACAAAATCCGATGTCATCAGGGTTTAACGAGTTTGAAAAAGGGAGAACTTGGCATCTTTTCATGTTTAGAGAGTTTGAAAAGAAGGCAGAAAAGAAAATTCCATGATGGCCCTTTTCATAAATAGTTTCTTAGATCCAAAAAGTTAGAAAACAATATCTGAAAGAACCTCTTAGTCGCGATAGGCTAAGGTATTCCTTTTTCATAAATAATCTATCCCGGACTGAAAAAGGGGTAAATGTATATTGAGTAGATATCTCTTCGCATCCATTTAACGAGTTTTAAACAACAAGAGTCTCGATAATATTTTCAATTTTAGAGAGTCAGAAAAGAGGTGAAAGATGACTCCAGCAATGAATTTTTTGTGTTTTTACTGAGTCCGAAAACATGGGAAACTTTGCTTGAAGTTGGTTTCATTTTTACACAAGCTTGAAACAAAGACAAACTATGCTTGAAACAGGTTTCATTTTTACACAAGCTTGAAACGAAAACAAACTATGCTTGAAATGGTTTACATGCCCCCAGCATGGTGACTCAATTAGAGGTATATGCCCCCCAAGCTTCAGTCCATATGAAAGACATATGGAGTGAAGGTTCAAATTACGAGATCAAGAGAAAGACTCAACTGGAATTTTACGAGATCGTATCAAAGACTCGAATTGAATGGGAATGTGTTTCATTGTTTTAGCGAGGTTGACACATTAAAAGAACTATCCTTGTGAGCTAATTCATTTGTTAACAAGGTTGACATAGAGGATGAACAATCCTTAGAAGAGCTTGTTTCATTTTTTAAGGAGCTTGACACAAGAAAATGAACTATGCTCTGAGGACCTTGTTTCATTTTTTAACAAGATTGACGCAAGAAAAGGAACTTTGCCCGGGAGAGCTTGTTTCATTTTTTAAGAAGTTTGACACAAGAAAATGAATTGTGCTCCATTGACTTTGTTTCATTTTCTAAAAAGCTTGACAGACTAAAACGAAGCTTGCTCTGATGACCTCATCATGTCGAATAAGAAGTCATGGCTTCCAAGAGTTTTGCACTGGATGGGAGAATAACATCTCAGGAATCAAGACCCAATGCCCCCAGCACATGATGCAAAACGACACTATCACTAAATGTGGGCACGTGACAAGTATCCACATAATTAACCTATGGTGGGGAAGATACAACAGGTGAATAAAGATCAGGAAGAGATGATGGCAGGCTAGATGTCACGTGAAGACCAAAGAATGAAAGTTGATCAATGGTCACGATCCAACCTTTGTGTGGAAAACATATCACACAAAAGAGGGAAGAGACAGGTGCACCCATGGCATAAGCCTAGTGATGCCCCAAGAGTAAATTAAAATCCAAGGGACCTTGGACCACCATCACGTCTATATAGACAATTTTCCCTCCCAAAGTAATAGGAAACTTCGGAAGGATCCCTAACAGTTGACTAGTTCCTCTGTTAAAGGCCAACAGATTCTACATAATAGGCACACGAGATGGAGAAACAAAAACTTGACAAGTAGTTGAAGACAAAATACTAATAGATGCGCCTTCATCTATAATGGTTCTAGGTACGACCACATCAAAGGTCTGTACAGTGGTCTCAAAAGGCACATAATAAGGAAGGCGGTATCCCGCAAATTGTCTCCAATCGATGTAAGCGATCAAACTACTTGGAGGGGGTACCATTGAACTGATATGGTCATCCCCTGGTGTTACCAAGGCAAGAGGAGAATCCTCCTAGACCTCCATCATGGGAGAAAGATGAGTAGCTTCTTGAACTAGAGGGATGGGAGAGTATTTCTCTGAGTTCAAGGAATCTAAAGAAACTAGAGGAACGTGAGGGGGATGAGATCCACTCATCATGGAAAAGACCTGATGAACCACAGGTAGGATTAGGTTGACCGATTCCACTTCCAATCGTTCTTCAGGAATGGATTCCTGAATTTGAATTTCCAGGGGAGCGGGATTGATGAAAGATGAATCTTGACCGATCGTTGAATCAACCAGTAGAGGACTCGAACAAAGCTTCTAGTAACCAACTGGAAGGTAGGGTGAAAAAACAATAGGGTTTTCCAACACTTTCTTAGCTTCATCCATGTATGGACAAAGGTGAATGGGATGATGCCCTTCAAAAAACTTACAGGGATTCATGATCTTATATGTGTCACCAACATGACTTCTAAAAGCCAAAGGCAACGACGGACGGCCATCGGACCATACTTCAAGCACCTTGGGAATGTCAGGGTAATCTCGAAGGAAGTGGTCACCCTTGCACAACATGTAAGGGAATTTGACTTTCCATGGAAGGTTGGATGGTTTATCAATGGAAGATGTATAAGGCGCAATAGCCACGAAGCTAGCCTCTCTATTATATAACTTATTCTTCTTCATCTTCTTCTTCTTCTTCTTAGCCACCTAGTTACTAGAATCCAGAATTTCATGAGGCGAAGTAGAAGAGGAGGATGAAGAAATAGGCGAAGAATGGGAGAGGCCCACTTCAGAATCAATATTGTGTTTTTCAGGTGGAGGAGATGGTTGTACAGATGGAGGAATACTTGAGACCACAAAGGTGGAGAATAACCACACAAGCAAACCAACAGTTAGCCCGGGAAGGGACAAGGTTGCCATATAAGGAGCACCAACATTCCCAAAAACAGGAAAAGGACTAGGATTCCCTTCGGAGGGGATTCCTTGGTCAGTGAATTCTGGAAAAATTGCCATTGACAACAACCCTAAAACAACACACTAAGGAAGATAAATTTAACCAGGAATATTTCGTGGGCAATTAATTTTTTGTTTTGTTTTAAGACACTGAAAAAAAAAACTCTGTCATTTCATATTTTAAGAGTAGAGAAACATGCAAAAGGTGACTCTATCATTTTCATATTGAAACGAGCGTGAAATTACAAGCACTCGATGATATTTTCACTTTTAGAGAGTCACAAAAATACCAAAATGACTACTTTGGTAATCTAAGAAAGAGGGTGTACCAAGTTTCCGTGAACTGCCATATACACCTTGGTGATCAAATGAAAGACAAATGACCAAGGAATTTCTGTACATGCAGGTAGTCTCTCTGAATGCTATGTTCGGAGTATCATGGTTACAAGATGGCAGACTCGGCTTCGTATGCATAAAAGGATTGCAACCTAGAGGGGTATCCCTTTATATACTCGACGGTATGGGGAGCACAAGTCCGTACTAGATCTGTCTAAAGCCAAATGGCTAACGATAGCTACTAGGTTTAAAAACGCTGGAACACATCTCTAGCCTAGATGACTAAAAATGTTTCGTTAGGTTTCAATGCTTCCTTAGGTTAATTAAATAAATTTTAATGTTGATCTTGGATTATGTTTCAGTTTTAAGGTCCTATCGGTTTTGGATCTCAAAATTCCTAAATGCAAGCTATATGCAAATGGACATCATTTTTGATTCAATGGATACTAGTTATGAGAAGGATAGAGATCTTTCAAAGAAAAGAAAACAATGAGACTATGCAAAGAAATCCACTAATTCATGTAACATAATCTAATGAAGATGAAACTCTTTCCTAGATAATCAGATGCTAGTTATGCAAAAGAGTATTTCACTTTCAATGCAAAGAAAGAATGCAAAATAGGTTTTTTTATTTTTCCAATGAAAAGATACACACGATGCACTAATTACATGAAAAACAAAAACAAACACTAGCTTAAGTGTTGCATAGGAATCAAAATTGAATGACTCAATAAAACGCAAAACAAACACAAGAAAGCACTCAAACTAATGTCGCAACCTTTCAAACCAAGAGAAAGTTTTCAGAATGATCCAGAACAAGCAACTTAATATATGCTTGGAGCAATGAGGCAACGAACCAATCGAGAAAACAAAATGACTCTACAACCAAATAAATCACTCAAAAAGATCAAGAAAAATAAGTGCAATCATTCCACAAATGAGACTGACAACAATCAAACTGACTTGATTTTCGAACAGAAGGCTCAGTGCACTAGGACACCAAGAAACCCTAAGGCCTCAACTGACACTAAATAATAATATCGAAAAACGATTGAGAAAAGCAAGCTGAGGGTAATCAAAAAAATCCCAAAGGCATAATTACGCATAAAAAATAACCCAGAATCAAGCACAATTGACCAAAAGACTCATTAGGGAGGTCAAGTCAATTCCTACAGGGGTTGGCACGAATGTAAGGTTGTAATCCATGTGATATAGAGGTTGGCACGACTAAAAATAGAGAAACCTGTGCCAATTGGCGTGACAGTTCAGAGAAAAACCACACCAAGCCAGATAACTATGGGAAAAAGAGGAAAAACCAAAACCTAATGAGCAGAGGTAAATCTTGACACTTTGGAGCTGAACAAAGGATGGAAACTAAGAAAGAAAAATAGAAAATATAGATAGCTAAATCAATAATTGAAACTAACCCAACAAAATGAAATGAAAAACTTTCACTGATGCCCAGCGGAGTCGCCAATTTGATAAGCAAGAAACCCTCTCTACGGATAGAGATGATCCCTCTATCCCTAGAGTGGGTCTAGAAACAAAGAGACATGCTAAAGTGTTGCTTGCTAATTATTGAGTGAACAAAATACATGGTATATTGACCTTCCTAGAGTCCAACGCTATCGTCATCACTGTAGTGGTGATGCTTCTCGCTCCTGCCTCGGCAAGTCACAATCCTTCTGCCATTATGCTTGGATACCTACACATAGAACAAGAAACAAGAACAACATACAAGATAACAACATTTCATTCATAACTATTATACAGTCAAAGAGGGATAAACATATTGCACTAAACAAACGTCGTATAAAAAAAGTGAAACAAAATAGTAGTCACGTATATAAATGAATAGAAGGAAGAGTTACAACCAATGCTTTGACATCGAAGTCTCCTCCAGCAGGGTTCACGCGAAGCACGTCTCAGATGCTTGTTAAGGAATTCAGACAGGATGAAGTCATGGACTCAAGCTCTCTTAGAAGTCATGGACTCAAGCTTCCTCAATGTAATTCCTTCTTATTCTATCTTCTCTAGCCGTTTAGCTATAGTATGTTTAATTCTCCAAGTTCAGCTAGCTTGTTCTAAGAGAGATAGCTTCGTTTATAGAGGAAAAGGAGGAGGTTAGGATCCCTAAAAAGGTGGAAGTGAGGCTTATCCTTTAGAGAGTTCCCATAAGAGGTGGAAACCATAAAAATAAAGGAGGTAGCCTGTGGTTTATCAGTTCAACCACTCCCAATGACTCATCCTTGAGGTGGTTGGAGTGGAATCTCCGCCTCTATTTTTTTTAAAAAATCCATAAATAGCTTGGCGCAGGTGGCGCAGGTCCCAGTGTTAATCTTCCTCTTTGGTGCGAGGGAATAAATGACTATCCACGCCAAGGCAAAAACAAGGGTTTTTGAGTCTCTACTCAGGGAATTGTCAACAGAAGGAATGTTACTCTCAAGTAAAGGGATAAAATGACGTTCTTTGCAAGGCATGACACTGCTTATTGATCATGAAAATGACCCTCAAATGGGTGAGATGGGGATTGCAGGGATAGTGAAAAAATGTTGTGTAACACTTTGTAATGTATAAGGAAACAATCTTACTACAATATCTTCATGAGAAACTCCATTAAGATTCATGAATAACATAAAATTATTGATATGGTCTTCAACAGGAAGACCATCATCTGGATTATATTTAGGTAGCCATTTTTTTGGATGATCTAGAAGGGAATTTAGATTTATAATTAATACAGCACTAGGATTGGTCTAAGGTCGATTAGCCATAATTGGATTTGAAGTTTGCGAAAATACAGAAGTAGATGCATAAGTAGGGGGAATGGATGTAGAAATTACAACGGGAACAATACTACTTGTGATAGTACTGATTGTTTGAGTAGAAGAAATGGAAGAATAGGAAGATGTAGATTAAGTAAGAGGATGTGAGGAAGTAACTGAAGGGAAATTTGATGTAACTTCACTCGTATCTGACTTAGATCTGGATATAGAAACTTTTTTGTGATGTAATTCTATTGGGAACTCAAAAGGAGGAATTCCAAGTTTCTCACTTTTGGATCGGGTTAATATACTAGTTTGTTTAAATAGGGAAGTAACGCTTTCTTCAGAAGCTTCAGGATTAAGAGAATTTTCAGCAGAAATAGATATTCCTTCTAATTTTTGAATTAAAGACTGAACTTTGGGAGACTCAGGAGTAAATTCTGAAGCAGATGATCGTCATGATATTTTGGGAGATGAGGGGAAGGTTTCTACAATTTCCGATTTCTGAATTGGTGATTTAGAGTTTGATCGAGCAGATGTAGGATGCTTTTGGGGAGATCAACTCTTATGAGGGCTTCTAGCTTGAGGTTTAAATTTGTATGCCATTCATAGTCAGGCCCTCCTTCTAGCGCCTAAAATTTTGAGGCCTCAGAAATCTGTAGCAACAACAAAGGGGGATAACCACCCAGTGCAGACCTTAAAGCAATTCCTTTTTTGTTTGGGATAGTGGCTCCGACTGGGTGTAATGGGACCAGTTTCCCAGATTCAGGTTTTATATGATTTTTTAGTTTCTTTCAAATTATTTGCAAGAAGAATAACTAAAAACTAAAACAACTTTATTCTAAGATGCAAAAGTTTCAATTAAATATGATCTAATCTAACTCGGGATAATACTGATTTTATGTGATCTAAAATGATATCTATTCAGTCTATGATGATTTAGATCAATCACAGACTTAATAGAATGAATACTTTTGTAAGATAATTCTTTTGAAAATATAGTTAATCAAAAGAAGATGTTAAACATATCGCATATATTCTGATGATCATATATACAACAAATCAATTTCTATTCTTATATCGTACAATAGTGCAATTGATACTTCAAATAGAAATAATTGATCGCATACATAATTCATGAAAGCTAGATTTACCACTAATGTTAAAACAGAGTTTAGCATACATGATAATAGTACCAGATGTGTGTTGTCCTGTTCATCAAATCAACGATAATAGGCCACATTCAATCTTCTATCAATAAGTCATTCAGAGAATACAAAAGTGCATCAATAGTGATCAACCAAAATGATATATAATTGAAAAAAACATGTTCCATTATTTTATCAAGACATCCACAAACTTACTATAAAGCATTCTTTGTAAATGTTCTTAATAAAAATCTGGACCCTTCTCCAAATGCATGAGAAGGGTTTAAATACTACATTAACTACTTACAAAAATAGATTGTACAAAATATCTTGTGAGGTGGTTTCAAACAACCTTCCTCATTCCGTGTATCTAATCACTAAAATTGAAATTATCAAAACAAACTAACTCATGATCATACTTGATGATAGGTTACTTCCAGCTCTGCTTTTCTGTTCACAAATATCAGACATTGGTTGATGGAAGCTTCTCAAATTGTGTCTTCATCTGTCTAGTAAATATAGCATCAAGTAAAAGTGGTTGCATTTTCTGTATGGAATCTAGAGAACAATTCAATGTCATTATTTGACTATGGGGCTTAACTAGGAGTTGCCAGCATGCTTCCCAATTAGTCCTTTTTGTTGTGAAATTGTTTCTTCTCGTATTTGACCTGTATTTTTCCAATTTTTCTCTAATATTTTGAGATCAAGAGTCTATTTGTGATTTCCTTCTGTAATTAAATCGGAAGTATGCACATGTGGTTGATCATTTTGACCATATTCTTTGATATGCCTACTACTCTGGCTATTGACAATTCTTCTTGTTTTACCTGTGCATCCCATTCAATAAAGAGGATAGCTTTATAAGTTTCTTTGATCTTTTTGAGATTTGATCTTTTCCCTTCGTCTGAATATTTCCATTCAATATAGTCAGAAATTTGGGTATTGATTTCATTAAACTCAATTCTCTAGTCAATGACTGTATTAGTGAATTTTTCACTGATTTCTAAGTGTGGAACTATGTCTGACATTTGTAAGAAAAACAAATATTTTTGTTTTGAGAGTAAGGCGTTTAATGCCAATCCTTCTTTAATGAATTACTCTGCAGTAGGAATTCCTTCTTACTTTGTAAGATTTTCTCTCAATTCTTTAACCAGTGTTTCTTTTCTAGATAAGTCATTTTCATGACTTATCTTAAGTACTTCCATCTCTTGCTAAAAGTTGAAGAGTTTTTGCTCGGCCTTTTGACTCAGACTCTTATTTTCTTCATCCATTTATTGTTTTAGTTGTATTATTTTATCATATTTGTCTTGAACCAAAATAGATACTTCAGCTACCTTGTCCATTGTTGCAGTAGTATATTCTCTGGAAAATTGTGATAGCCAAGTTAGATTTTCAATTGGATTTGATGGGTTGTCTTTCCATCCATAACCTCATTACCTGGGGGTGTTTCAATCCTTCTTATTTTTCTCTGTTTCCTGACTATAGCTTTATGAAGAGGGTTCTAGAATACATCTAATAGAAGGATATCAGTTACCTTTAGAATAATTTCATCAGTAGGAAATGCAGGAATAACTTCTGTATCTTGGGAGGTTATCTGAGGAATTTCAATGATTTCTTTTGCTGAAACTACCTGACCTTGGGGAGTCTGAAATTCTATATGTTTCCGTGAAGATGATACCTATGGGGTATTTATCAATATATTTCTAACTGAAGTCCATAATCTATCTAGTTCACCTTGATTCTATGAATTTGATTCTTTTGTTCTGATTTCTTTGCTTCATTCAGTCATATAACTAGTAATGAGGAAATTTTGTGGAATACGCTTGAGCCTTTGTTCTCTATACTCATTAAATCTCTGTAATTCCTCCGGTTTTAGATTCAATTTAAAAAGTTTTGAACTTCTTCAAAATTTCCAACGGATTGCAAAATGTCTTCAAATCTATCATCTCTGTGTATGATAGGTTTTATTTTGATTGACTAAGTAAATTTATTAGCAATCTTCTATGGGTTGAATTTCCATGGTGGTAAAACAAGGAGCTTCAAAAGCTCAATCTTATGACATTCTTTCAATGCATGATTCAAATTTCTGAGGGAAAATGAACCACACTGAATTGGAAAACTTGGCCATAATTTTTTTTTACTATCTTTCAAAGATTTAGTGAGTCCATTGCCGACAATTTGATAAGCCACTTCTCTTGCCATTACTTTATTTGAAACATACAGAGGAAGCATATGTGGAGGAGAAAAGCTTCTAAATACTTTGATATATGAAAGTTATTCTTCAATGAAACATCTTCCTATCATTTGGAGATCTGTAAAGGCTTCCTTAGTGAACCTGGGGCTTTCTCTATCGAACATTAATTGATGTAACGGTAATACAACCCCATGACACAACCTGTGGGAATGTGGTACATAATTATGTTCCCATATCTTTTTATGACTCAAATGAGTAAGGGTAGGGTCCTCAGGAGTCCATTTCCAACCCATAATCGGAAAACTGGTAGAGAAACAGTTGGCATCAAGAATATATGCACTCATTAAAAATTGGGGAACGGGTTTGGAAGAAGAAGCTCTTGCCTGGCGATATTCATTAATCGCTTTAGCTATATTTTTGGAAAGAATGGTTGCCCAATTCATGATGTGAGAATTAACATAGGAGTTAATCAAGGGAAGCCAATTTATAGAGAACTTGGTGTTATCAGGCAGACCATATAATCTGCATAGCATTGCTGCTGCAAAACTGTAGGGATTGCAAGTGAAGTGATAGGATACATACCTGATTTCTCATATTTAAACTTGTCATCCAGTTTCCTCCAACCTTGAATTATTTTGAAAGGGTATTCATTATTATTTGTAAATTTTTTAACAAACCTGTTGTCATAGATGTCTTTTTGGTCAGGTAGCTTGTATATGAATTTCAAATATTTAGCTCTGAAAGAACCTAAGATCTCATTCTTAATGGTTTCAAATTGTCTATCTTTAATTTTTGAATTCTCAAGCACCCATCCTGTCATATCGGTATATGGTAAAAGGTTGGCCCTTGCTGCTATTCTATGAAGGAAGGAGCATGCAATATCTTTAAACTGTAAATCTGAGGGCCTTGCATCATCAACAGTTTCCTTGACCTCCAGTACTTTAGGTTCTTCATCTGCGAGGACAGTATAGATAGCTTGCCACTTTGTAGCACCTCCATATACAGTGCAGACCGTATTTGATACTATGGATGACATTTCTATATATTCCTATTTTGCAATAGGTTGTTTGTCGTGTTTCTGCATTACCTTGCGTATGGACATATCTTGAAGGAAAATCCCTATTTAGTACATAGTAGCGATCAAATGATGAAAGATATATTGAAATGACCAATTTTAAAACAAAATATCTGGGAAGCAGCTATATCATTAATTAATCATAACAAATCAATAATTATTTGCATTGGGATGATAAAACACACTTAATCATTTCTGAAACTATTTATTTTCACATTAAAACCTTTATTAAACCTTTCAAATCAGTTTCATTTCCCCTTTTGAACCTGTTTCTGTGAAGCGAATTTATTTTTTGTTTATGCGATATGTGATTTCACGATTTCGCGAAATTGTAAAATTGCAGTATCAGAATATCACAAAATCGGAATATTGTAATATTTGAACTTTGGTGAGAACTTCTTAAAGTTTTAAACATATATCTGCGATGTGCGATTTATGATATCACTTTTGAAATTCAAATCGCTGATCGCAAAATCGGGATTTTGTTGTTTTGTTGCTTAACCTTTGATGAGAAACGATTATGCGGGATGTGATTTGCAATAGGGTAATCACAAAGATATTCTATTAATTTCTTTTTTGGTTTTTGGTTTTTATTTAATAAAAACAACAATGTTTTTTGGAGTTTGATTTTTTATTTAAAATGAAAAAATGCATCTTTAAGAAGGATCCCTATTTTTATTATCAAAAGTTTAGACTATTTTGAAAATAAAAATGGGGGGATTTTTTGCATAGCACAACAGGAGGGTATTCGAAGGGATTTGATTGAACCACACAAAACACAAAAAATTGGGGTTGTAGAGAGGAAAAATAAAGAACTGTAGGAATTTCTAGAGCATGTTTTGATGACCAAGGGTTTCCACTATCCTTGTGGGAATAAGTTTGCAATAAACCATTTTATTTGCATAACAAGAGCCCTCATAAAATTCTTGGAATGATACACATAAAGAGGCTTTGATTCGGAGGAAGCTAGATGTCTCCCACTTTCACATTTTTGGATCGATAGTCTATTGTCATGTCTCGAAAGATAGCAAGAAAAATTTGGAGCCCACTTCCAAGATGGGGATATTTGTGGGCTTTTATGAGACATCTCATATTTATGAGGTGTACATACCATCACTTAGAATGACTCTGATGAGTATGGATGTGATATTTGATGAGGAGTTATCTAGAGAAAGAATTGAGCATACTACCATAGCAAGAGATTCTAGCTCCAAAATTGAAGCCTCAGTCAAATTCCCAGAGTCGGATATTTCTCAAAGGTGACGACATTCGAGGAGGAAGATGTGGAGTAACCACATCTGGAGGGCCAAATATAAGATCAAGTGGAGGCTTCCACTCACATAGAGCCTTCCAAATAAGGGAGCAATAGGACGAGAATGGTTGACATATTGGTGTAGGAAGATTAGGAG
The DNA here is from genome assembly GCA_034641835.2 of Pinus albicaulis. Lineage (NCBI taxonomy): Eukaryota > Viridiplantae > Streptophyta > Pinopsida > Pinales > Pinaceae > Pinus > Pinus albicaulis. The sequence goes on along the minus strand of CM076572.1, from coordinate 1,304,729,493 downwards.
AAAGTTGGATCTCGTAGGTCCATATGGAGACAGAGGAGATCACTAAGAAATATATTGAATATATGGCATTCATGTCAAATTTAATTAATTATGAGCCATCATCTTTTGAAGAGGCAATTCCTAGCAAGTGTCGTTAGATGCCATGGTGGAAGAGTATGACTCCATCATGAAGAATGATGCTTGGGAGGTTGTGCCTAATCCTGAGGAAAAATTTATTATTGTCTCTAGGTGGGTGTATAAATAGAAACATCCATCTAATGGAAATTTTTAGAAGTACAAGGCCAAATTTGTGGAAAAATTATTCTCATAGGTGGAGGGAATTTATTATTAGGAGGAATTTTTCCCTGTGGTATGATAATATTCTATTGGGATCCACCAAATGTATGTTAATATTTTCTTTTTCAATGGAGTGACTGAGGAAGAGATCTACACTTAGTAGCCTGAGGAATTCGAGACCTTTATTAGGGAGACACATGTGTGTAGGCTCAATAGATCCCTTTCAGATATCAAGAAGAAACCCCGTGTTTGGTTATGGTAGATGAAAATATGCTCATCTTAGTTCTCTCCGTGGATTATTTGATACTGACAGGTTGATCTAGTCTTGGACAGAAGACCTTGCAATAGAGTTCGAGATGAAGGATAAGGGTTTGATGCACTACTTCATTAGCTTAGAGGTGTGGTAGGGAGATGGAGTGATATTTGTTAGACATGGGAAGTACACCTATAAAATTCTTCAAAGATTCCACATACAAGATTTCAAACCCATGAATATTCCTCTAGGTACTAATTGGAGGAAAGAGTGTGTTTCTACAAGGGTGGCAGTAGATGGACCTATCTATAAAAAATTAAAGGGGTCCTTTATGTACCTGGTGACATAAATCCCAATATTTTTTTTTGTAGTGAACCAACTTAGTCCGTTCATGGTGGATCTTACCAAGCTTCACTGGAAGTCAAAAAAACATTTTCTCTGATACCTCAGAGGCATATCATACTTTGGTTTACAGTACAATAATAATGATGGAGTGAAGCTCTAGTGCTTCACAAATCCATATTGGACAGGGATTCCCTCATATAGGAAGAACACATTGCAAGTAGTCTTTAGTGGTATGCCAACAACAATTTCTTTCTACAACAGGAAACAAAGATATTTAGCGCTCAACTCAACAAAGGCAGAGTATATGAATGCTATTTAAGTAGCATGCAAGGCTATTTGGATGAGGAATATACTAGTTGGTCTCTTTAGTTAGGGTATGGAGCCTACATTGATCCACTGTGACAATAAGAGCTACATAAAACATTGAAAATCCATTTTTTCGTAATAGGTACAAGCATATAGATAATGTACAATCACCTTATAGATTATGGGTAAAGGAGGATTGTTATGTTACAATACATTTTGTTGGCATGTGTTGTCCTTGATGGAAATCTACTTGATGAAATGATATTGTTGGTAATATGATGCAGAGTGTTGTCCTTGATGGCAACCTACTTGATGAAGTTTTTTTTAATGAAAACTGCCTTGTCCTATTTATTAATGATGTAAATTTGATGTCTACAGAGCAGTTCAGAAGTAACAGAGAAAGGAATTCCCTGTAAGTGCCAGAGCAATGATGAAAATGGTATGCCACAAAGAATACGCGGGTTTGTTAAGGATAAGTAGCGTATGCACGCGGGAAAGTACGTGCCAAGTCGCGTATGCCATTTTGCGCTCCAAAATTAGAATACCAAGGGGAATTACCATCGTATTGACCCAAAGTATTGAGCGCTTGATTATTTTTTTGATCCCATCCAGGAATACCATTAGAAGTAGTGTGGTTTTGGCTCATGGTATTTGTAAAAGATAAATCTATATATGGAGAAGAAAATCATAGTGCAGGTGTGTGCAGAAGGCTGGGTTTGAATGAATACTTCACTCTGAAGTATATATGTATGGAATGGGTAACATTTTATTGATTGATCTGAATTAATTATGCACCTATGAAGAAAATGATGAAGAGGGATCTCTAGATATGAAATGTATATGTATTTTCTAGATCTGTTTATGGAATGTTTAGATCTGAGATGAGGCAAAATACTTTCTGAAGTAAAGGATGAAATTTGAGTTGTTTATCTGATATGAAGAGCTGCACAGTCCTGAAAAGTTACAGATGTATACGCAGGTTTGCTCCAGTAAAAGCACGTGTATACGCAGGTCTTCTTAAGGAAAAGCTCATATGGGAAGTTAGGGTTTCCAAAAGAATGCACAGGAGTATACGCAGGTTGGTTTCTACAAAAGCACGTATATACGTAGGTTCAGTGAAGTAAAAGCGTGTATGGAATCTAGGATTTTGTTGAAGTATGTGGTATGAAATGTCTGATCTACTTTGCTATTTTACTGCTATCTGTCAATGATGTATTCATACAGTACTGGGTTGTTTGAATGATGAATATGCTGCTGATTATGTTAATTGAAGATCGAGTTGTTGGTTGATTGGTTAATTATTCAATGAATGAATTGATGGGGTTAAAAGTTTCAGTTTGATGAATGTTGAGCTTAAATGTGTGGAGTGGGTCCAGTTTTAAAATCTAATGAAAAGTGGCCTACAAGATATGTTGTATGGAAGTTGTTGGATCCAGTATGAAAATTGATGAAACGTGGTCCATGGTGGTGCTGAGGGTCGAAGCCTTTAGCGAGGGGGTTGTAGCTCCCTTCCACGGGTAGCTGGTAAACGAGAGCAGGGGGTAGTAGCTCCCTTCTAGGAGAGGCTGGTAAACGAGAGCAGGGGGTTGTAGCTCCCTTCCAGAAGAGGCTGGTAAATGAGAGAAGGTTGTAGCCTTCTGCAGGTGGGTTCCTGCGTGCTGGTATGAGTCTGTGCCGGTACATTGTTGTAAGATGTTTTCTTTATAATAAAATATTGAAGACAGAGACGACGATAGCGGTGGTTTTCTCCCGACTTGGGTTTCCACCTTAAATCCTGGTGTTCATGTGTGTTTCTTATGTGTGATGGTTTATTCTGTTATTACTGCACATGCTTACTTCTAACTAAACATCTGATTCATAGATCTAAGTAAATAATTAAATGTATAATAAGATCTCTGTATATACACGAGTTTTATAAAGGATATCCACGTGTATACGCGAGTTGGTTTCAGGAAAGTAGCGTATGGGTTTTAGAGAAAGAAAAAGTAAAAAGTTTTAAATTAGATCTAAATACTGATTCACCCCCCCCCCCCCCTCTCAGTATTTTTTCCAACAATTGGCATCAGAGGAGGTTCTTCTGCAGAAGCTTGATCCCTTGAAGGAGATCCGTCGCAATGGGAAGTCATGAAGGAGTATTGTCTCTAAAGCCACCTCTATTCAATGGAAGTAATCTTTTATTCTAGAAGATACGAACACAAGCATATTTGCAAAGTCTTGGTGCAGAAGTATGGGCAATCATTGAAGAAGGTTATCAATATCCGGCAAGTATTCCTACTGATGCAGCAGAAAGGAAGAAATATGAAATCAATGCCAAAGAAGTCAATGTTTTATTAGGAAGCATGTCTAAACCAGAATTTGCTAAAGTAATGCAGCTAAATTCAGCAAAAGAAATATGGGACAAAATAATTCTGAACTATGAAGGAGATATACAAAGGTAAAAAGTGCAAAAATCCAAACTCTCAGAATTGAATATGAAAATTTAAGGATGCATAGTGATGAGAGTATTCCCAGTTTCTTTTTGCATCTAGATGATATTGTAAATTGTATGAGAAGTTTGGGTGAAACCATAACCGATACTACTCTGGCGGAAAAAGTCTTAAGATCTTTGACCTCAAAATTTGAGTCAAAAGTTTCAGCTATTGAAGAAAGGCAAGATCTGCAAACTCTTACTATTGTTCAACTACATGGTATTCTAACTGCTTTTGAAATGAGAAAAGAAGGTCCCTCTCAAATCAAAGAAGTTTCCTTTAAGGCATGTGCAAAAGGAAAAGAAAAGGAATTTGTCAAGGAATCAAGTTATATATCAGAAGAAGAAGAAGCAAATTTGTGAGAAGACTTCAACCAGGTACTGGAAGATTCAGAGGTAAGCTTCCCTTCAAGTGTTTTACTTGTGGAAGAGTTGGTCATTATGCTGCTAAATGTCCTTATGAAGAAAATCATGCTAAAGGGAAACAATTTGAAAAGGGGAAGAGTTATTATACAAATGAAGATAATAATGAGATGTCAGGTGAAGATGAAGAATATTCTGACCAAGATCTAAAAGTGCTCATGGAAAGGAAGCAAAAGAAGAAGGCTACTCAAAGAAAGAAGATACCTCAGAAAACATGTGCAGCAGAAAATGAAGAAGAGGAAACATGTATTGATTGTTGTTCTTATGATCCACTTTCTAGTGCATGCAATAATGAAGATAGCGAAAGTAACATTATAAGTCTAGAAGAAAATCTCAATGATGAAAGTAATTATTTGGATCAATTTAAAAAGAAGGAATCTATCTACAAAGATGTGATCTCTAAAATGAATGAAAAGATTGAAATACAAAATGGAAAGATAGACAAGTATCAAAAGTTGTACGTTTATGCAACCAATCGAAGTGAAAAACTCGAAGCAGAAATCATCTGTCTAAAAGAAGATCTTGACATATCAGATAAGAAGAATGAGGAACCTCTACGATCATTTGAAAAGGAAGGACTTGAAGCAGAAATCATCTCTCTCAAAGAAGATCTGGAAAAATCAAACAAGAAGAATGAAGAACTTCTACAAACATTTGAAGAATAAGAAAATGGGTTGAAAGAAGAGATTTTGAAATTGAATGATCAAGTAGAAGAAGGAAGAAGGTTTGAAGAAAGTATGAAGAAACAATGCCAAAGATTGGAGGTTGAGGTAAACATTTTACAAGGTAAATTAGTAGAAAAAGATAAACTCTTGAGGTTTCAAGATAGTTCTAAGATTCTGGACAATATTCTTAGTAGTCAAAGGTCTCCTTCTGTTAAATTTGGTCTTGGTTTTCATGAAACTGTTAAAGGAGAATCTATTTCACAAGGAAGTAAAGATTCAAAGGATATCAATGCAAAGCCTGAAGTGTTGAAAGAAACAAAAGATCAACCGACAATCATGGACTCTCAAAGGAAATTGTTCAATAATGTTGAATGCTTTAAATGTCATAATTATGGGCATGTTGCAGCCAATTGTAGAAGCAGGTTGTATCAGTCACAAACAAACAGATTCTACTCAGAAAGGTACTCAGGTTTCTTTAAGGGATATCGTTTGTTATGCAGCAAGTATGGTCATAAAGCAGCTGATTGCAATAGAAGGAAGAATAGAACAACACATTATGATCATTATGCCTACTTTTCTAGTCATGCAAGATGTTATGCTTGTAACAAGTATCGACATGTAGAAAAGGAATGCAGGATGGACAGATCTTAGAAATTGGAGAATTTTCAGCACACTATAAGAAATTTCAAGAAAAGATGGAAAAATAAGGAGGACTGGTCAGAAATGTAAGGAATATTTACCCTACTGCAGTCATCCACTTCTAAAGCTTACTTCTCATAATGACTGCAGGATGATGTGAGATACATTATAGGAATTGGTAATGTATCATCACAGGGGGAGCAATATATGATGATTTCCATGGTTGGTTTGGTAATTCTGGTTATAATTATTTCTGACAGTGCATGTGATGTGAAGAAGATAGGTACAGGTGGTACAAATTTAGGGGGAGATGAAAGTGTGAAATTTTTAGTATTTCACTTTCCATACGCGGGTTTAGTGAAAAAAAGCCACATATACACGCAAGTTCCAATGGAGAAAGAAGCATATGATTTTCTGTTAAGGAAAAATAGTGAAGATGGCTCAAGAACAGGAACACAGGTTCAGGGGGAGCATTAGTATAATTACTAATTGTGGGCATTATAACTGCTTATTTCTTGCTCAAATGATGATGACATGATACATGGTTTCTTATGATAAAATTATGAATGAGCACTGATTGCTTTTTGATGAAGAATATTTCTGTTTTCACACATGAATGAGATGGAAGTCTTATGATTCAGAGATAAGGATAGATCATGCAGAGTTTGTTGCTGATGACTTTTGATAAATCTTGAAGATCTTGGTGATATCATATCACATGGATGATTGCTTGACACATATTGTCTATTGAAGAAGTTGTTCTGATATGATAATTTCTCTTGGGAAGAATATGTTGATGCTACAACTATTGTATGACACTTGAAAACATAGCTACATTGTCCTATATTTCTTCTCTCATATATTCCAGGGAAGCATTCGAATATCTCAGACAGAAGCTGGGAGTAGTCTCTGTCATGCAGAAGATCATAACTGATTAAATTCAAAAGATTAAACTGGATATGTGGATTTCATGAAGGACAGTCATGTATGTACGCGATTTTATACACAGAAAACTTTTTATGGTTGGTTGCTGACAAATTTTGTTTGGGGTCAGCATTCTTCAGCACAGCTGCAGTGCTATTTGGTATCTCTGGTGATGTTTCAGCTCTTATATGTCTATTTCATTCTCTGATATTGGGTAAAGATGCCTTGATGATTGGCTATTAAAAGTGTTCAGGATGCACAGGCTAAGGGGGAGCTTTGGTCATCTGGAAAGGATGCATTGGTTGCACAGTTTCAAGGGAAGCATTAGCCTTACTGAAAGTAATGCATTGTTGGCATTATGATGGTTCTGAAATATGATCTCTCTCTTGAGGTTATTTTGGTATTGAAAAGTCATATTTGTAATTTGATGAAAAGGTTATGTTGATACCTATGATGTAATTTGTAATATTCAGTCATGTAAACCCATCTGGTTGGGTACTTGAGTCACTTTTGTAAATCCACTTGGTTGGATCTTTGATGTAAGTATGAGTCCTTGGTGATAGGAAAGGTCATAGAGTCATGTAATTCATTGAATATTATGTTGAATATTCAGCATGAACTCAGGGGGAGCATGGTAACTTCAGTGCACATCAGATCTACAGAGCTCTTCTTTCTACAAGAGAAAAAAAAAAAAAAAAACCTTGTTTTGGTTTTAATCCGCCCTTTTCCCTTGATGTCAAAGGGGGAGAGTATCATGGTGTTTGAATAAGGGGAGAGTATCATGGTGTTTTTCATAATGGTTATAATCGATGTATCTATCTGTTGTGGTGATCAAACACCATCATAGTTGCCATCAAGTCCAAAGGGGGAGATTGTTGGCATGTGTTGTCCTTGATGGCAACCTACTTGATGAAATGAGATTGTTGGTAATATGATGCAGAGTGTTGTCCTTGATGGCAACCTACTTGATGAAGTTGATGGCAACCTACTTGATGAAGTTGTTCTTAATGAAAACTGCCTTGTCCTATTTATTAATGATGTAAATATGATGTCTATAGAGCAGTTCAGAAGTAACAGAGAAAGGAATTCCCTGTAAGTTCCAGAGCAATGATGAAAATGGTATGCCACAAAGCATACGTGGGTTTTTTAAGGATAAGTAGCGTATGCAAGTGGGAAAGTACGTGCCAAGTCACATATGCCCTTTTGCGCTCCAAAATTAGAATACCAAGGGGCATTACCATGGTATTGACCCAAAGTATTGAGTGCTTGATTGTTTGTTTGATCCCGTCCAGGATTACCATTAGAAGCAGTGTGGTTTTGGCTCATGGTATTGATAAAAGATAAATCTATATAAGGAGAAGAAAATCATAGTGCAAGTGTGTGTAGAAGGCTGGGTTTGAATGAATACTTCACTCTGAAGTATATCTGTATGGAATGGGTAACAATTTATTGATTGATCTGAATTAATTATGCACCTATGAAGAAAATGATGAAGAGGGATCTCTAGATCTGAAATGTATATGTATTTTCTAGATCTGTTTATGTAATGTTTAGATCTGAGATGAGGTGAAATACTTTCTAAAGTAAAGGATGAAATCTGATTTGTTTAGCTGATCTGAAGAGCTGCACAGTCCTGAAAATTTACAGACGTATACGCAGGTTTGCTCCAGTAAAATCGCATGTATACATGGGTCTTCTTAAGGAACAGTGCGTATGGGCAGTTAGAGTTTCCAAAAGAATGCACAGGATTATATGTAGGTTGGTTTCTGAGAAAGCGCGTATATGCGCAGGTTCAGTGAAGTAAAAGCGCGTATGGAATCTAGGATTTTGTTGAAGTATGTGGTATGAAATGTCTGATCTGCTTTGCTATTTTATTGATATCTGTCAATGATGTATTCATACAGTACTGGGTTGTTTGAATGATGAATATGCTGCTGATTATGTTAATTGAAGATCGAGTTGTTGGTTTATTGGTTAATGATTCAATGAATGAATTGATGGGGTTATAAGTTTCAATTTGATGAATGTTGAGCTTAAATGTGTGGAGTGGGTCCAGTCTGAAAATCTGATGAAAAGTGGCCTAAAAGATATGTTGTATGGAAGCTGTTGGATCCAGTATGAAAATTGATGAAACGTGGTCCATGGTGGTGCTGAGGGTCGAAGCCTTTAGTGAGGGGGTTGTAGCTCCCTTCTAGGGGTAGCTGGTAAATGAGAGCAGGGGGTAGTATCTCCCTTCCAGGAGAGGCTGGTAAACGAGAGCAGGGGGTTGTAGCTTCCTTCCAGGAGAGGCTGGTAAACGAGAGAAGGTTGTAGCCTTCTGCAGGTGGGTGCCTGCGTGTTGCTATGAGTCTATACCAGTACATTGTTGTAAGATGTTTTCTTTATAATAAAATATTGAAGACAGAGACGACGGCAACGGTGGTTTTCTACCGACTTGGGTTTCCACCTTAAATCCTGGTGTTCATGTGTGTTTCTTATGTGTGATGGTTTATTCTGTTATTACTGCACATGCTTACTCCTAACTAAACATCTGATGCATAGATCTAAGTAAAGAATTAAATGCATAATAATATCTCTGTATATACACAAGTTTTATAAAGGATATCCGCGTGTATACGCGAGTTGGTTTCAGGAAAGTAGCGTATGGGTTTTAGAGAAAGAAAAAGTAAAAAGTTTTAAATCAGATCTAAATACTGATTCACCCCCCCCCCTCTTAGTATTTTTCCCAACACATTCTACGAATGAGTGAGATGTGAACATTTGACAAAGGCTTTGTCAAGTTGAAAGTTTGAGCTTTATAGGAGTAGGATGAAGATTATTCATAACCCTTTTCTTGATAAGAGGGAGTGTTAAATTTTAGCAAGAAAAGGCTTCATTTGACTTGTGCCTTAGTCAAATGAGGAAATTTAAATTTCCACTTCAGGAGGATGAATTGGCATGCAATCACCAATAGTGACATGGTCAAATCACTTAGTTAAGTTATTAAATTTGAGTTTATGGGATAGAATTAGAGTTTCTTGCAAGTTGGAAGCCAAAATATAACTATCTAGAGGTGTTATCTTTAGTGAAAGTTAGTTATATCTGAACACTGGTCTAGAATAGAGTCAATATGAGTTCAGTTGAGTAGTTGTAATTGTTGTTAAATCATTGATCTCTTAGTCAATTAGTCAATTTACTAAAGATAACCCTAGTCATGCATGCAATTTGAATTTCTTAGTGGAGTGGAGGGAAAATGAATAATTGCAATTATCATTCTATAATGTTGTGTGTACAAAGTTTTCATGTAGTAGTTATGCCATTTCGCTTGTGATTTGCACAAGGAAATAGGGGCTTCCCATTTATTTAGGAGTAGGAATTTTGAATCAAAATAGGAGAAATTGATATGCCTCTTTCCTCTAGTATTGGCCTAATAAGATTTAGGAGGAGACAAATATTGTTGTGTAGTTTGAGTTTCATGCATTGATGGTGTCATTGTAATAGATCACTGTTCTCATATGATATAATACAAATAGAGGAGGGTTTTTCCTCAATTGGGTTCCCTAGTTAAAAAAAAAATTATTGTGATTGAATGATTACATGTGTTTTTATTGTATGTTTTCTTCTCCACGGTTTGAGTAGAAGAAATTTGTGTTTGTTTTTTTCAATCTGAATTCATAAGGAGCTACAATTTTCAACATAGATATATCTTTTTAGGATTCAAATACTTTAGGAAAGTCTTTCAAATATGACAATTTCCATGAGAGGTTGATGCTCACAGGGGTGAAGAAGTGGGATTGAAACTAGTGAAATGAATCACATATCATCAATCATCACTTCCGGGGCTTTCACCTGGTAAGCAAGAATTCCTAGGTGGTCAACCATCCAAGAACTCCTCTGTCTCAAGCGTGATTAACTGTGGAGTTTTCCCCACAATCGAGGCCACTTAGATTACTACCCCATTTTCAAAACTTTAGAAATTATTGTGCCTCTTGAACCATTCAGGTAGAGCTCCCTTTACTCTTTTGTATTTAAGTATTGAGGGGTTTCCGTAGTGCAATATATTAGATATCATTTTTTTGAATTCAACCGCGTTAAGAAATTCATTCAACTATCAAAATTTCCATGAGAGATAGCTATAACTGACTAATTTCTCATGAATTTTGAATATTCCACTTAGCACTTGTTGCATCAGGTGATGCTCGCAGGGGTGAAGAAGTGGGATTGAAAATAGTGAAATGAATCACATAGCATCAATCCTCACTTCTGGGGCTTTCAATCTGTAAGTAGGACATATTGGGTGGTCACCCATCCTAGAACTCCTCTAGCTCAAGCATGCTTAACTATGGTCTTTTCCCCAAAATCAAGCTCACCTAGTCTGTTACCCTATTTGCAAAACCTTACCAAGTATTGCGCCTCATGAATTAATCTGGATTTATGTAGGAACGCAAAAAATACACATATAACCATAAATAAACACTTCATTTCATTAATATCAAAGAACTGAAATTTAATTACAGACAGAATGGAAATAAATTATCTAGGGTGCTAGTGGCTTATCTCTAAGAAGAGATGTGGTGGCTACATGCCTCTGAATTGTGTTCTAATGAGGCTTGAGGAATTATTTATTATAGAGCAACAATGGAACACCATAAACATCTAAAAACCTAACCCTAGGAGTTGAAGTTCCAAAACTATGGGTCCCGTGTGGGTAAATTGGTGTTTCAACTTCTCGGGGCCATATCTTTGGCAAATTATCTCCATTTGAGGCACATGATACATCGTTAGAAATATCTATCCGAGGACTAAAACTACTATTCGTGAATATCGATTCTAGAATGTAATCATATTAGCTAGAGGTGAAATGCCAAAAATACATTGTTTATGGCCTCAAAATGGCTCCAGAAGTTCAAGACCCGTAAAATTGCTAAAAATAGTAAGTTGTGCCGAAACTAAAAAACTGAAAGAGACAATGGTGGGGCGCCAAGTGGAATAGGTGGGTGGCCACCAATATGCACTTGGATCATTCCTCCCCCCTTAGGAAGTAATGGTACCCATTTTGTTGAGTTCCTCCATGAGATGAGGAAACTTCTCCTGAACTTGGTCCTTGGTGAACCACTTTCCTTGTTGCAGGAGTTGGTTAGCTTTGACAAATAGATACAGTTGGATTTTATGTTGGAAAGTTTTCTTGATTCGCATGTCCATGATACAATATGTGGTGTTCTGTTCCATGGTTAACTCTATTAGTGTGAATTTTCTGCAATGTCATAGGCATCTAGTAGAGGTGGGAAGTAGGGATGAAGGTGGTCCACAATTAATACTAGGTGCAGACCAAGAATTGTGGAATACTGAGCTCAAAGGAATTGTTCCCTACAACCTTGGTGATGGTGCATGGCCAATATCGGAGTGAGAAAAGACTGCGGTGGGGTCCAGTGAGGTGCTCCTTTGCAGATGTAGCCATACTTTGTTGCCCACTTGAAATTTGTATGGCACCCAATGTTGATCATGTCGTTGCTTATACTTAGCATTGGCTCTATCCAATATGTCATGAACCTGTTGGCGGATGTGCTGAATACGCTCAATGAATATGTTAGCTTTGTTAGCTTTAGACTGGACATGAGCTGAATCATCCTGAGTAGCTGCAAATGGCATGGGTATGTGAATGGGACATAATGGCTGGAATCCCAAGGCTACCTAAAAGTGGTTGTGGCTGGTTGAGTTGTGGACAACCCAGTTATAACTATGTTGTACATAGGGGAGGCTGTCATCCCATGTGTGTGGATGCTTTGAATTGTACATGCACAGAATATGTACAATCATCTTGTTAATGACCTCTGTCTCGCCATCAATTTGGGGATGGAAATTTGTGGACTTGGTGAGCTTGGTGTCCAGTATTGACCAGATTCTGTACTAAAATGTGCTAAGGAACCTGCTGTCCTGATCTGATATGATATATTTTTGGATCCCAAAGTGCACCCACACTCATTCAAAGAAGTGTTTAGCAGTGACTTATGTTGTGATATTCTTCTTGCAGGCTGCCATAATGGCCATCTTTGACAATTTGTCGATGGCCATGAAAACACAGTCATTTCCATGATTAGTAGAAGGAAAGCCCGACATGTAATCCATGGAGATGGATTCCCAAGGTCGACTAGGGGTAGGTAGCAGAGTATATAGGCCTTGATTCTTAATGTTCGGTTTGGAAATGGCAAAAGCAGTGTAGGATCTGATGTACTTACCGACATCCTGTCGAATCTTTGGCAAATATAAATACTTCCACAGTACTGCCACTATTTTCTCGAACACGAAATGCCAAGCAAATCAAATTTAGTGTGCTTCCCATATCATCTTGGCACGCTCTCTTGAAGGAACACAAAGGTGTCTCAAGTGTCATTGGAGGTGAAAATTTGGAACTTGTGTACCCCCCAAGAGTGCCTTGTATGTGTGGCCGAATTTTGGATCGCTCTTGTAGAGAAGCAACCAATTAGAATTCTTGTGCCCACAAGAGTTGAGAATGGTGGTTAGCACCATGATCACGTGTCGGCTAAGGTAGTATGCAACATTATTGGTGCTACCCTTCTTGTACTTGATGTTTAATTGAAACTGTTGCAGATATGTGGACCACTTCTGATGGCGATTGTTTGACAACTTCCCTTGTGTCTGTATGAACTACAAGGGTTGGTGGTCTGTGTGGATGATTATTTCCTTCCCCATAATGTAATGTTTCCATTGTTGACAAGCCTTCTCAATGGAATACATTTATTTTTCATAAGTGGGATACTTGCGAACTGTGTCAAACAATGTCTCACTGTGATATTCCACTGGATGCCTTGGTTGCATAATAAATTCCTCAATAGCATATTCAGAGGCATCTGTCTCGATCTCAAATGGTTTTTACAAGTCTGGTAATGCGATCACTGGGGAAGAACAGAGGCGATGTTGAGATTCCCACCAAAATAATTCTTCTTTCGCTCCTCCCTTGGTGACTTGTCTCAAGGGCCAAGTGATATGAGAGAATGCCAACACGAACCTGCAGCAGAAATTAGCAAGACCCAGAAAGCTACGAAGCTCTGTTAGAGTGGTTGGGGCTAGCCAATCCCGAATGACTTGGATCTTGGTTGGATACACATGCACCCCCCTTTCATCAATAATGTATCCTAGATATTGAACCTGGGTCATGCGAAAAGTGCACTTCCCCAAATTAGCACACAACTTCTGTTGTCATAGTATTTGGAGGACTTGTCGGATGTGGTGGAGGTGCTCTTCCTAAGTCTAGCTAAAGTTCATAATGTCATCCAAGTACACCACTACAAATGATCTAAAATGTGAGAACTTCTTATTTCTAATACAGAGATTGACTGTAGGGGAATTTACTGGATATGTAACCTTTAAAGAAAGGATGAGATCCAAAAGCTACTTGGCCCTTTACAGACTCTGTCTAAAGAAATAATAGAATTAATCACTAATGATCTAGAAATGAAACTACTTGTTTGCTATTCAAGGTATTCATTATCCATAAATTTATGTGTGTAATCTGTTTAATATGTTTTGCAATTGGAACAAAATGTTTTTGGTGAATTTATGAGTCTTTTTGCGTGTAGGAGGCTTATTTCTTTCTACTTTTTAACATCTTTAACTCTGTAGAAACATATTAAATAAATAATAGAATATAAAACAACATATGATCAGGCAGATCACCCCTCCTGGGCTACATATGTCGAGTCCAAGGCCCCCAAATGGGCATGTACTTACTCTTATTATGCTAAAAAATGGTTATACAATGTGAATAAAGCCTAAACAGGGAAATACCTGTATAAATGAGTTCAAAACACTGAAAACAATAAAGACAGGCTTTTTTTTCACCTTCAAAGGTTAACCATAGCCCAATACAGCTCCAACACTCCCTAGGCCCTGATGGCTCTCCAAGCTTCTCTACTAAAAAAGTACCTAAAGATGACCTTTTTTGCCTCTACAACCTACACCATTAGCTCGAGAATTCTCAAATTAGTCAAAAATGACTTTTGGTTCACCTAAAATGGTTAACCACAGCTCAACACAACTCCAAACCCAAAATGGCCCTAGTGGCTCAAAAGCTTCTCTGAAGCTAAAATTGCTATAGAACACCTCTAATACCTCTAGAACCTATCCCAATAGCTTCATAATGCTAATAACATACGAAATAAAAAAACAAATCGCTGAGAAAGGATCTCCCTATCCAAAGTTATGATCCAAACAGTATTTACCCAATGTTAGGTGAAAATCCCACTAAATGTGGGCTAACTGCAGATAAGCCCGCTCAAAATGGCCAAAACCCAAATTTGGTGGAACCAATGCTGAATATGGCAGAAATGTAAAGGTTAACATTTATTTTTTGTGAGTGTTGGCCACATGGCCGCATTAACTGATGGAGAAAACATTTTTTTAAACTGTCGTCTAACCAACATAAAACATGGCATTTAATATTACGTAACGTGGCGACAAGCCATGGAATCCATGTCGGTTAGTTGAGCAGTTAGGGACTTTAGGCCATGGTCTAAGGTGGAAGGGTCATATGAATAGGTGGCTGGCCCTTAGGGGCTAGCCCCCTTTTGCCGCCACCCAAAAACATTTCACACAATAACATAAACTCTTCCGCTCCATATGATAAGAATCAACATGCGACCCAATAGTAAGTCATGGGCACTCTAATCTGTAGGTCGTGGGTTCGAAACTCAATGCTTCCATAAATTTTTACATAGCCATATTTCACCACGGCCTGGGGGCCACGTGGCAGCCTCCCATTGGTCGGTCATATAAAAGTCAAATAACAAGCCAATATGAAAATGCCATTTGTTGCGAAATGATTGGTGTGAAGGGTATATTTTGAGGAATATTCCTAGAATATTCTGAGGAATATTCCTAGAATATTATTTTTTTAATAATTTTCCAAATTTCAGTCAACATTGGTCAAACTCATTTTTTGAAGGATATTGTAAACATCAAACCTTCATAACTTTCTCATGCGACATCGGATTTGAGTGTCATTCACCGCATTTGGATCGTATCACCGAAGCCTATCCGATCGTTTAGGTTCCAAGTGATTTTGAGTACTTTCATGTTTTAGCTTTTTACATGGATGATCACACCTCCTAAATGAGAAGCTTTTGGACCCAAAAAGCTCACTGAAATGAAGAAACTAAATTGTAGTACAGAAAATGAGAGAGTAAACATCCTCTTCTCTTCAGCCCTTCAAAAATTTTCTTTGCATAGCAAATGAAATTGAACCCAAACTTGAAAGAAATTCACTCTTCCCTTCACTAATGCTGATCCTCCTGTCAAGAGATTATTTTCTTGTGCTCACCTTTTGCACAACAACAAATACTTATTACATGCTTAACCTGAGCACGACCAAGCTTAACCAAAGCCTTGATACCAATCTGATCTGAAATGTGAGAACTTCTTATTTCTAATATAGAGATTTATTGTAGGGGCATTTACTGGATATGTCACCTTTAAAGAAAGGATGATATCCAGAAGCTACCTAGCCCTTTAAAGACTCTGTCTAAAGAAATAATAGAATTAATCACTAATGATCTGAAAATGAAACTACTTGTTTGTTTTTCAAGGTATTCATTATCCATAAATTTATGTGTGCGATCTGTTTAATATGTTCTACAATTGGAACAAAATGCTTTTGGTGAATTTACGAGTCTTTTTGTGTGTAGGAGGCTTATTTATTTTTACTTTTTAACATCTTTAACTATGGAGAAACATAGAAAATAAATCAAAGAATATAACACATCATACGATAAGGTGGTTCACCCCTCCTGAGCTACATCTGCCAGGTCCAAGGCCCCTAAATGGACATGTCCTTGCTCTTATTATGCTAAAAAATGGTTATACAGTGTGAAGAAAGCCTGAAAAGGAAAAGATAGCTGTAGAAATGAGTTCATAACACTGAAAACAGTAAAGATAGGCTTTTGTTTCACCTCCAAAGGTTAACCATAGCCCAATACAACTCCAACACTCCCTAGGCCTTGATGGTTCTCCAAGCTTCTCTGCTGAAAAATTGCTTGAAGATGAGCTTTTTTGCCTCTAAAACCTACACCATTGGCTCTGGAATGCTCAAATTAGTCAAAAATTACTTTTGTTTCACCTAAAATGGTTAACCATAGCTCAACACAGCTCCAAACCCAAAATAGCCCTAGTGGCTCAAAAGCTTCTCTGAAGCTAAAATGGCCGTAGAACACCTCTACTTCCTATGGAACCTAACCCACTAGCTTCATAATGCTAAGAAGATACTAAATAAAAAAAAATCGCTCAGAAAGGATCCCCCTATCCAAAGTTATGATACAAATAGTATTTACCTAATGTTAGGTAAAAATCCCACTAAATGTGGGCTAACTGCAGATAAGCCTACTCAAAATGGCCAAAACGCAGATTTGGTGGAACAGGTGCTGAATATGACGAAACTATAAAAGTTAACATTTAGTGTTTGTGAGTGTTGGCCACATGGCCACATTAACCACTAGAGAAAAAGTTTTTTTAAGCCGTCGTCTAACCAACATAAATCATGGCATTTAATATTATGTAACGTGGCCACAAGCCACGAACTCCACGTGGGTTATTTGAGTAGTTAGGGCCTTTAGGCCATGGTTTAAGGCAGGAGGGTCATATGAATAGGGGGCTGGCCTCCTTTTTCCACTGCCCAAAACAATTTCACACAATATAATAAACTCTTCTGCTCCATATGATAAGAATCAACATGCGACCCAACGGTAAGTCGTGGGCACTCTAATCCACAGGTCGCGGGTTCAAAACTCGGTGCTGCCATAAAATTTTACATAGCCATATTTCACCACAGCTTAGGGGCCACGTGGTAGCCTCCGATTGGTTGTTCATATAAAAGTCAAATAACAAGCCAATCTGAAAATGCCGTTTGTCGTGAAATGGTTGGTGTGAAGGGTATATTCCAAGGAATATTCCCAAAATATTTTGAGGAATATTCTCGAAATATTATTTTTTAATAGTTTTCCAAAGTTCATTCAACCTTGGTCAAACTCAGTTTTTGAAGGATATTGTAAACTTCAAACCTTCATAACTTTCTCATGTGACGTCAGATTTGAGTGTCGTTCCCCGCGTTGGGATTGTATCTTCGAGGCCTATCCGGTCGTTCAAGTTCCAAGTGATTTTGAGCACTTTAAATTTTGAGCTTTTTCCATGGATTGGACTTGAGCTCCTGATCAACAAATGATTTGGTGAATGGCCACAAGATGTTGTCCATCAACCTCATGAAGGTTGCGGGAGAATTCCTCAACCCAAAATGCATGAGCATCCATTCGAAAAGTCCCTCCTTGGCTTTGACCACACATTGGAGGCTTCGATTAGTACCTGGTGATACCTGAACTTCAAGTTGATATTGCTGAAATAGTTTGCCCCTTTGAGTTGGTCTAGAAGGTCATCAATCTATGGGATCGGGTACCTATTCTAGACAGTGATCTTGTTCAGCGCCCAATAGTCAATACAAAGTCTCCAAGTCCCATCCTTCTTCTGTAACAATACGATCAGGCTCCCACAGGGCAATGAACTTTGCCGTATGTGACCTTTATGCAGTAGCTCCTGAATCTGCCTCTTCATTTCATCATTCTCCATAACAGAGCATTGATAGATCGGTCCATTGGGTAGCGATGCACCTGGGGTCGGATCAATGGGATGCTTGACCTGACAGTGCAGAGGAACCCCTGTGGGTGAGGTGAAGATGTCCCCATACTCCTCCACAACATTTTCCATTTTTTGTTTCATGCAGAGGAGCCCTGTGTGGAGGTCATGGCCACAGTTTTCTTCTTGCCCTGGGCTCTGATCATGAGGAAAACAAATTTCCTCTTTTTGGAAATGAGCTTACTACATTGTTTTGTAGTAACCAAAGAGATAGCGGAAGGCACTGGTACCTCTGGTAGCATGTACAACTTATTTCCCAAATTAACAATAATAGTGTGAGGTCAGGACTCATATATAACATGTCGCTTCCACAAGTATGGTTGGCCTAATAATACATCAGAAACATCAAGAGAAGCAATGTCACATAATACCTCATCTGTGAAGGGCTTGATGATATAGGGAAGGTTGCACTGTTGGATAACGTGGATATCCCATCCTTGGTGAAGCCACTTGATGGTGTATGGTTGTGGGTGTGTTGTGGTCGGCAAGCCCAACCACTTCATGGTGTCTGCTGAAATGAGGTTATTTTGGTTCCCATTGTCAATAATGAAATGTAGCGGGGAACCCTTTACCCACATCTAGGAGTGGAAAATATGCCCCTCCTCCTTTCGATCTTCTGGTTCCTCCTTCTGGATCTTCATAGTGGAAACAGTGGCGTTAAGCTCCACATCAATAATCTGTTTCCCTTTGTCATTCCCCTTGTAAGGTTTTGATTCAGAGTCAGAGCATGCATCTGATTCAGAATCCCTCATCTCGGCCACCAGTGACTGCCTGGCCCAACACTCACTTGTGATGTGAGTGGAGCTGTTAGGTACAGGATTTTTATACTTTCCTCTCCCATTTTACCCTGTTTTTCTATCTCTTTCTACCATTATTATTATTAAAACGCATGAGGTAAAACCATTCTTCCTATATCTCATGGGATATTTGATTAATGATGTATTTTTTATGGAGATTTTACCTTTCTACATATTAACTGTGATATTTCTTCAGATCTGTCTAAAACAGGAGCGTTCTGACCGTGTGTCAAGGCACAACCCATCATCTCCAGCATCTTCCCTATTTTTTGTTACAGCGTGACAACCATGGATGTATTAGTGATATCTTAGGCCTTTTTACAGTTTCTTGCTGGGAAATCTGGTTTCCGTTCTAACAAAATGTATTTTTGTAACAATGAAGTCGTTGAGAGGGCTCAAGGTTTTCAGGATAATTGTATAAAGAAGCTTGTGGACTGTGAATTGGGGTAAAGCCCTTGGACATAAAAACTTTGTAATGAATTTCTTTTATCACTAATTGAATGCACACTAGCTTTTTGTTTCTCCTATAATGTGTGAGCTCACCGCAGCCCTGATCAAAGAGTTTGGCCCACTCTTCTGATCAGGTGTTGCGTTCTCTTTTCTTTTCTTGCAGTGTTGTTTTTTAGTGTGATTCTTTATTGTGATTACAGTCATGTTTAATTGCTATATATGCCTTTTATTTTTGCAGTTTATTTCATCGTTGTTACAATGACTTGTGTGCTATAGATTAAACCTGTGATTTACAACAGACCATGTGCTTGTATCTACATATACCTTGCCGTTAGTCTTGAAATAAATAACGTCTTGGGTTGATAATTTATGTGGAAGAAAGGGTTGAATTTTTTTCATATCCGGACACCAAAATTTTGGTGTCATTGCCGGGGAAGGCTAAAAGGTGCAAGAACAAAATCTACAACAAATCTCAGCGTCGATCTTTCGTCTTGAGGTGGGAATTTATTACCCAGCTCCAAGTCTTGTGTGTAAGTGTTTTATGTTTTTTCTTTTTTTCTTTTTTTCTTCCTTGTTTCTTTTTATTTGGTTTTCTTTAAAAAAAAGTTTAATCCCTCGTCTTTGGAAAGGTGTTTTGTAAAACCTTGCCTTAAGTCCCGGGCGTAGTCCAGTATTTCTATTTTTACTTTCTGCTATTTTCTTCTAGGGTTCAATTTCTCGTCCTTGGGAGAGTATGCTATTCCTTCGCTTCATATCCTGAACTTCAATTTTTCTTTTTCTTTCTGTCTTGCTTCTTGTGAATCTTTCCTCTCATCCCAGGGAGGAAGTTAAAGTCCTACTTCAGGTCCTGAGCAATTGACTGATTTTATTTGATGAACCCCCTTCACAATTTGTATGAACAAAGATCTGAATAAGAGGGGCAGAGGAAGACCCCCAAAGAAAGGGAAGGATCTGGGAAGGAAGATGTACATTAAATAAATTATTGAAAAATATAGATCTGAGGCATCATCCCATGCTACTGTTAGGGTTAGGGTTCGGACGAAGTCTGAAGGGAAGTCTGTGGAGCAACCAATGCACCCACGATACCAAAAGGTGTTCTTTTTACAGCAGACGATTTAATAAATAGGGTATGATTGGAGGAGATATCCTTATCAGCAGCAGAAGGGGAAGAAGTGGAAAGCAAGGGATCAGAATAATTGAGCAACTCTAACTGGAAAGAGGAACCTCAAAAAGGGTTTTCATCCCCAAGAGACCAAGGCAACACTGTAAAAATTCCCGTTGCTGAATTAAGTGATTCTGATCTGGTAAAGGAATTTTTGAACGAATTTGAGTCACCAACGTACCAGGGGAGTGTGATGTGACCTTCTTCAGTTGAATCACTCCAGATACCGACCGTGAAACCAATCGAAATTCCAAGTGAGTATTGGAAAGTATTTATGGAGCCTGTAAGTTCCTCCATTGATTTTCATATAGGAAACGTTACAGGTGATGGACCAATGAGACCCATACCTTTGACAGCCTTGCCTAGTTTTCATGGGTTCTCTTCAGAAGACCCTAATACATTCCTTTTTAAGTTTGACATTGTTTGCTGTGGATATGACTATATCACCGATGCCCTGAAATTAAAGGTATTTCCTAATTCCCTAAAGGGAATAGCCTTGAGGTGGTTTATGGGTCTAGGAGGGAGTACTACTACCTCATGGGAAGTAATGAAAGAAGCTTTCTTGGAGAAGTACCATGATTATTGTAAGTCCCGTGACATTAACGAAGAAATTTTTAGATTTGCACAAAAAGAGGATGAAAATATGGAGGACTGTGTAGAGCGAGTTAAATACATATTGCAGAGGTCTGAACACAGTGACCTAGACAAGGAAATTTTAAAGATCATTCTTCTCAGAGCACTCAGGGAAGACTCTCTGCAACTTTAAAAGGGGATATTTTGAAGGAAAACTTCAAAACTATCTGTGATTACTATATCAAGTGTTCACGGGGGGCTGCAAGAAGTGGACAGGGGATTCGATCATCAAATATTTCCAGTGGAGGTGTCACAAAGGCAGAGATTGGAAATCTACTAGACAATCTAAGGACCGATTTTTTGAGCACGCTATCAGACTAAATCGAAACTCTACAATCAAAACAAAAGCAGATGGAGTTGGTAAAAACCATGGCCACATTCTGCCCTCAGTGCATGAAGAAAAACCCTTTGAAGGATTTCTCACTGAACACTGTGGAATCCTGTGCGATCTGCGAACAGACTCACACGACTAGTGCATGTCCTTCCTTTCCCGGGCTGAAAGCAGTTTTTCAAGGAGAAAGTGAAGAAATCACGGTGAACCAGTTGTACTTTATTGGGCAGAGGAATCCATGGAAACCTTGGCCACTGACGGTGAATCCAAGTATGTTGCAGGACCTATCCCAGTACTTTAATAATTTTAGTATGGTCCCCCAATCTGCACCATTTTCAGCCATGTGGCCTCAATATCAGTATCCCCCTTGGCAACAATGGGTTCCTCAAGCGAGTCTGAATCCTTCATGGAATCAGACCTGGCATGGACCCCCTTCCACTGGGCATTTTCCTCAGCCTATTCCTCAAAAAAAACTTCAGTTGCCTTCTAATGTACCCCCAAGAAACCTAACCATTAACCTTAGCTTCCTATCCACCCTAACCCAAACCCGAATAACGAAGGGGTCCAACAAACAGACACCCTGAACCTACCATCTTACAACATTTCTACCGCGAGGCTCAATGAAATAAATTTACGGTCTACTCGGATAGTAAATTCACCTACTTCGCCCATTATCACAGAGAAATTTTATGGTGGAGATACAAAACCAGAACAAGAAATAGTTAGGGAGAATTCAGAAGAAAAAATAATCAATCAGACACCTTCCCAAGTTGTCTCTAATAAAGGTGATTTAACTTCCCCTCCATATCCTCAAAGATTGGCCTTGAGCAAGCCAAACCCTCAAGCATAATTTGACTTCCTAGGGGCTTGCACCCGGTAACCAGAACTTCCCGAGAGGTCACCCATCCCAGAACTCCTCTGGCTCAATCGCGCCTAACTGTGGAGTTTTCCCCACAATCAAGCCCACTTAACTTGCCACACCATTTGCAAAACCTTAGCAAGTATTGTGCCTCATGAACCATTCAAGTAGAGATCCCTTTACTCTTTGTATTTTAAGTATGAGGGGTTTTCACCACTAGTACATTTGGCGGAAATTCTGACACTTGGTTCTGACACTTTTGACCAAATGTCGGAAATTTCCCCAAATTTTTTCAACTTTTTCAAATCCTGCCTGAAACTGTCGCTATATCGACGTTTAGAGACAAGTGTCGCTATACCGACACTTAGAGGAAAGTGTCGGTCTTGCAACGTTTGCAAAATAGCGTTGTAATTGCAATGGATTTCTGAAGTATGTCATTATTGCGACATTACAGAGACAAGTTGTTGCTATTGCGACATTTAGAGGAAGGTGTCTCTATTGCGACGTTTAGAAAAATGTGTCGCTATTACGACGGTTGGTGGCAACGTGTCGCTCTTGCGACGATTGGTGGCAAAGGGTCGCTCTTGTGACGGTTAAGCGATGTGTAGCGCTTGTGACAGTTGGTGGCAAAGTGTCGCTCTTGCGACGGTTGGTGGAAATGTGGCGCTCTTGTGACGGTTGGTGGCAGAGTGTCGCTCTTGCGACGGTTGGTGGCAAGGGTGTCCGGTGGGATAATCCCACATTCACCGAGCATATAAGCGATATTGGTGTTTATATACGAGTTGAGGTTTTACATGTTTTGATTACGAGACGAAGGCTATGCACACTCATACAATCAATTCAGACTCAGTGCATGCGTTCAGCCCCTCCCCTCATGACTTGGATTTGGTTGTGGTTTAGCTTGTGGTTCTTCACCTCAGTCCTGTGGTGATTAGTGTAAGTGCTGAGGCAGGTGCTCGATGAAGTAAAAATCCCACAATTTTATTAAAAATATAAACAATTTGTAAAAAGCTCACAATTTTATTAAAAATATAAACAATTTGTAAAAAGCCCACAATTTTATTAAAAATATAGACAATTTGTAAAAAGCCCACAATTTTATTAAAAATATAAACAATTTTTAAAAATCCCACAATTTTATTAAAAATATAAACAATTTTATATTAAATATAAAATTGATATACATTTTTTTATTCGGAGTAAAAATCCCACAATTTTATTAAAAATATAAACAATTTGTAAAAACCCCACAATTTTGTAAAAATCCCACAATTTGTAAAAAGCCCACAATTTTTTAAAAAGCCCACAATTTTTTAAAAAGCCCACTTTTATTTTCTTTTTGCTTATTGATCTCCCATTGAGTTGAACACGTCTTGGGTTTTCTACACCATTGAGGGAGATAATTGCTAAATATAATTATTATTTTCTTTATAGGATCATTTTCATCAATGGAAGAAAACATTAGAGGTGGAAAAAAAATTCAAAAGGGTGAAAGGGGTGATGGTAGAGTTTATTGCCCTTGCAAAAAATGTTGTATGAGAAATAATGTTAGAGTTTTAATAGCAACAACAACAATGCATTGTAGGAAATATGGGCACATTGATGGTGGATCAAATGACTATCGTCCCATGGTAATTAATTATCTATCTTCATTTTGATTATATCGTAAAATTTATATTTTTTTAATATTTTTTATATGCGCATTAATGTTTAATGCTTAATGTTTGTAATTTTCATAAAGGCGCAGTTGCCCCCAAACTTTTTGCAGATAATCAACCAGCTTTCACAGCTAAACAGTAGTAGATTAGATGATGTTGCACCAGTACAAGAGAATATTGCAACAAATATTAGTATTGGAAATGATGTTGTACAAGGTGTAGAACATGGAGCGAATTATGAAGGTAATTTTAATGATCCCATGAAGGTAGATCATGATTACAATAATGAGATAGTTCACATTAATGATGGGACAAATCAAATGCTCTAAGACTTGTATGGTGAGTCAGATGATGATGGTGGAGATAGTGACGGTATTTATGATGTACCTCTGATTAAAAGGTCAAGTGAACGACATTTTGAACACTCAAATGCAACTCTTCTCTCTGCTACATTATTGCTGGTGAACTTAAAGGTTATGAATAATTTGTCGAATAGATGTATGACACAACTTATAAGGTATGCAATATGTATATATGATCACATATATGTAAATGTTGATTATTTTCCCTTTTTTTAGTTGTAATAAATGTGTAAAATAATAATTCAATACTTATATATATATATATATATATATATATATATATATATATATATATATATATATATATATATATATATATATATATATATATATATATATATATATATGATTAATAATATTTACATTAACTAGTTTTCATTTATCAGATGCTGCACATGCAGACAGCATGGCCATCTAAGTCACATTTGCACTGCAAATAAACCACAACCTCAGGCCCAACAGGAACAAGAGGCTACTCCAACGCCTGGCTTCACCACAGTAGCAAGAAAAAGCAGAGGCAAGAAAGGAAAAAAGCCCCCAAAACCCCCCACCAATACAAACCCTACCAATAAAGTCTCCATTCAGCAAAACAGCTTTGAAGTTCTGAGCAACCTGGATTCACCGGAACACCCCAAAGTCTCACAGGCCCCCACTGCACAGGATCCTCCGTTATCCAATCAACCCATGACGCCGATCAATGCTCCAAGCACAACCTCTGTTTCTTCTCAAGCCCAGGCACTGCAACAAAACCCAAATCTCGCTCCCAACCAGACTACTACCAGCCACACCTCATTGAAAACCCCGCAATGCACAGAACCACAACCAGACCAGCCCTCCACTACAGCCTCAAGCAATCCTCTGGAGGAGATTTTGGGAGATCTTGATCTCCAAAAGATCAATGAGCAATGGTCCAAATTGGGCGTTGATGCCATTCCCCAGGAACACTTGGAGAAGATAGAAATGGCATACCTACAGCTGGAATACATCAACCAAAATACAGCCAAAAGGCAATGGGGAAATAGCAACCAAACAGGCATTCAAGCCAACATGGATCTGGATCACTACAAACCACAAGGACCAGGCAGAAAACGGGGACGCAAATCCACCAGACAGCAAATACAAGAGCTAGGCAGACGTCTAATCAATGAAGGAAAAATCAGGGCCTTGGTCCTATCTGCTCCAAAAAAAACTCAATGAAAATCACAACCTGGAACATCAGGGGGCTTAACGGCACCAGCAAAAGAAGAATCCTGAAAAATCGCATATTCTCGCAGCACCCAGACATTGTCCTTCTGCAAGAATCCAAATGCTCTCCCAAGGGCACAGAAACGCTCAAAAAACTCGTATCAAACAGTCATCACTGTATAAGCATAGATGCCCTTGGGCAATCAGGAGGGTTATTAACATTCTGGAACAAAAAAAAATTCTTCTTGAAGAATGCTCTCTCCACCAAGAATTCATTATCGGTCATCCTCAGCATGCCTGATTCAAGCCAATCGATATGCATCACCAATGTGTATGGGCCTCAAAGAATCCAGGAAAAGCTAAAAATGTTAAAGGACCTCGATGAAGTCCGACAACACCATGGGGCAACTCACTGGATTGCAGGCGGAGACTACAATATGATCACCACTCTAGCGGAGAAAAACGGAGGCTTACGAAATTTGGATAAGGACTCGGAGGCATTTAACACCTTTATTACTGATTCCAGACTTACTGACATCCCTACAGTCAATGGTTTGCATACCTGGAATAACAAGCAAGGAGGAAACAGGCAGATAGTATCAAGGCTCGATCGGTTCCTCTTATCGGAATCCATTCTGCTGCAAAACATCGACATGGAGGCCAACCTTCTACCTATAGGAGGCTCGGATCACTGGCCTGTGCAGATCCACTTCACCGATCTAGAAAAGCCCCACAACAGACCTTTCAGATTCGAGGCCTTTTGGATAGAACACCCAACTTTCATGGAAAACATAAAAAGATGGTGGACTCAAACCACTATAAGAAGCGACAACATCATGTACATCTTCCAAAAAAAGCTCAAAAACATCAAATCCAACCTCAAGCAATGGAACAAAGACACCTTTGGAGACATCTTTCGAGCCAAAACAGAACTTGAGGAAAAAATGGCGCTACTACAACAAACAATGATCATAGAAGGGCCTGATGAGGAAAGGCAAGCTCAAGAAACAAATCTACAAAGACAATGGGAAGAACGACTAAAGCAGGAAGAGATGTTGTGGAGACAGAAATCGAGGGTGCAGTGGCTAAAGCAAGGAGAACGCAACACCAGTTTCTTCCATAAATCCACTATCCAGCACAGAGCCTGCAATCGAATTCTTTCTCTTAAAAAAGCTGATGACGAAAAGGTGTTCTCCAGGGAGCACATTGGGGATGAACTCAACTCTTATTTCACCTCTCTTCTCAGCGAAAAAAACCAAAACAGAACCCAAGCCATCAATGCAATCACTGATGCCATTCCCAGCCTTGTTACTCAGGAGCAAAACTCCCTCCTTCTGAAGGATTTTACTGAGCAGGAGATTGAAGAGACCATCTTCACCATGGCCACAAATAAGGCTCCCGGACCGGACGGATTTACAATTGAATTTTTTAAGGCCTGCTGGTCCATCATTAGAGAAGACCTCCTCACCCTGGTAAGGAACTTTCACCGAACCAAAAAAGTGCTACCAGCCATCAATGCCACTTTCCTCACCTTAATTCCCAAATCTGGCCAGGCTGACTCCCCGGACAAGTTCCGCCCCATCGCCCTGTGCAATGTCCTCTATAAAATCCTTTCCAAATTGATGGCCAACAGAATCAAACCAGTCCTCCCTTCAATTATTTATCAGGAGCAAACCGGCTACGTCGAAGGACGGCAGATCACGGACAGCATCATCCTCACCCAGGAAGTGCTGCACTCTCTCAAAACGAACAAGACTCCAGGCATGCTTATCCAGCTTGACCTGTCAAAGGCCTTTGACAGAATAAGCTGGCAATATATGAGAGCAATCCTCCAGGCCTTCGGATTCAGTCAGCAATGGATAAATTGGACAATGGAACTGGTCTCAG
The DNA here is from genome assembly GCA_034641835.2 of Pinus albicaulis. NCBI lineage: Eukaryota > Viridiplantae > Streptophyta > Pinopsida > Pinales > Pinaceae > Pinus > Pinus albicaulis. Next base: position 1,304,702,198 of record CM076572.1, on the reverse strand, counting down.
GTGCTTTCTTCTCCATCCTGCTGAACGGAGGACCCCTTCAACCCTTCACACCATCCAGAGGAATACGGCAAGGAGATCCCTTGTCTCCTTTTCTCTTCATCATAATGGCAGAAGGATTGGGCAGATCTTTAACCAAGGCAAGAAGGCAGAATCAACTCAAAGGCATCAAACCGGCACACCAAGGACCCACAGTAACGCATCAGCAATTTGTAGACGATACAATGCTCATGGGCGCCCCCACAATGCAAGAAGCTCGAACCATCAACCAAGTGTTAAAGACTTTCTGAGAGGCCTCAAGTATGGAAATTAATCTTACCAAATCAAAAAAAAATTCTTCAACGCATCCATTCCTCTGCAAAGAAATCTCAGCAGAATTCTGCAGATACAAAAGACCTCCCTTCCAACCAAATATCTGGGCATACCACTTTCGGAATATGCCTACAAATCTGCCAACTGGGAAGCCCTCCTCAACAAAATGAAAGCTCGGCTAAGCAGCTGGACATACCGAGCCTTAAACATGGCCAGCAGACTAATCTTAGTCGAATCAGTCCTGCAAACCATGCCAGCATACATGTTCTCAGCACTAGCAGCACCTAAGGCGGTGTACAAATCCATCAGAAGCATTCAGCGATCCTTCCTCTGGAATGGAGCCTCGAAGCAGTCCAAATGGGCCCTCATCAAATGGACAGACATCTGCAAGCCAAAAAGGGAGGGAGGTTTGGGCCTAAGAGATCCAGAAATATTAAGCAAGGCCGTTGCAGCAAAAATCTGGTGGAGATGGGTAGAAAATCCTAGCTCCCTATGGGGAACCTGGTGGAAAGCGAAATATACAACTCAAGTCAGGGACAGAGACCTCATTCGGCTGACCGGCACCAGGCAAGGATCCCCCATCTGGAACAAGGCCTGGGAGAACAGACATATAGTGCAGAAGCACAGCTTCTGGGAAGTGCACCAAGGAAAAACTACCCTCTTTTGGGAAGATGCTTGGCAGCAGCTTCCAACCTTGGAACACCCAGACTGGAATATTCTTAAAAGAGCTATGCAGGAGGCCGGAAAGGTTACGGTAGTAGACTACTGGCAACCTGCAAGCGAGGCCACCACCTGGAAAATGTGGCTATCCAGAGAACAATGGCAAACTCAAGCAGGCCTGATGAACGTAGACCAGCTTCTACAAGACCTGGACAAAAGAAGAATCCTTAAGTCCAATAAAGAGGACATCCTAAGATGGGGAAGAAACCCCAAAGGAACGTTCAACCTCAAAGAAGCATATCAGATCTTGGCGGCCTCTTTGGATCAGCAACCAGACCACAGTTGGCAAACCCTCTGGAGCAGAGGAACATGGCCAAAAATCACACTTTTCTCCTGGCTGGTCATGCACGACAGAGCACTCACATGGGACAATCTTCAAAAACGAGGCTTCATAGGCCCTTCACGATGCATACTCTGTGAGGATGGCCCAGAAACTCTCAATCACATTTTCAATGCATGTCCAATGGCCTGCTCTCTGTGGGATGACATGGCGATGATCTTCAGACAATCTGACCGAAACAGAGACTCCATTCAACTCTCTCTTAGCCAGTGGAGAACATCAATGTCCCCCAATCCCTTGGTCAACAGTGCCTGGAACTTAATACTGGGAGCAATAGCCTGGATCCTTTGGAAAGAACGAAACGCACGAGTCTTCAAAAACTCTGCACTGGCAGTAAGCATGCTGATAGGAAAAGTGAGACAGCTCATCAAAGAAACGGTCAATGCCATGGGCACTTTGCAGGCAGAGGGCAACACTTCACTGAATGATGCCAGAATCATTCAAATCCTAAATCTTCAAACCCAGATCAACCCTGCTGGTAAAAACTGCGTCTCCAAAGGAACAACGCAGGACAAATGGACTCTGCCCCCCTCAAACACGTTCAAACTCAACTTCGACGGGGCTTCAAGAAAGAACCCAGGGATAGCTGGCTATGGGGGCGCAGTAAGGGATCACACGGGCACAATTCATCTCGTCTATCATGGCAACATCGGAGTGAACACCAACAACGCTGCAGAGCTAATCGCTCTCATTCAGGGTCTCACTCTGGCAGGCCGCTACAGATTACTACCACTGATAGTGGAAGGAGACTCGGAGATCATAATAAGGATGATAAATAAACTCCAGATGGGAGCGCAGGTACATAAAGTAACCCCCAGCTGGAGACTGTCGGCAACACTGCAGGATCTCCAAAATCATCTCCAAAACCTGCAAGGGATCACATTCCAAGCAGTTTGCAGAAAGGCAAATAAGTTAGCTGATGTCTTAGCTAATGCAGGGGTTGATTCCCAGATGGCAGAATTCCACAGCCTCTGGCACAATCTAGCAGCAGGAGTGCTCAAAGAAAACTGTAAAAAGATCCAGCAGACAAATCTGCACACTTAAGGCCTCGGCAGCAAGGCACAATACGGTTTCAAACACAAGATGGAATGTCAAAACTCGGCAGCAGCGCCATTAAAAAAGAGCAGATCTGCGCCAACAGGCTTGAGAAATCAAGATAGGAGACACAGTCCTACACACCCAAAAGACACATCTACAAGCTGAACGCTCATCCACTTCAAGCACGACAATCTCAGGTTCAAGCACGACAATCTCAGGTTTTGCAGGCAGCAAATGGGCCACCACGCAGCATTCTGCCCACCCCGTAGCAAGCAGCGAACCACTCATGAAATCTCTCCTTAGGCCGTGCACAATATATGCTGCAGGCACTTGCCCTGAAAGGCCAGCCAGTCAACGCAGGCAGGTCGCTCTGATCCCTGCGGACAATTGTATTTTTAGTCACAATCATTAATATAACTACTTAATTTTACAAAAAAAAAAAAAACTAGTTTTCATTTATGCTATAGATTGTTGGGTGAATATTTGTTACCATCGCCAAATACTTTACCTCGAACATATAGAGATCTACATGCTACTATGAAACACTTTGGAATGAAATATAACCTTATAGATGCATTTCCTAAAGATCATATTATATATTATGGAGAACATGCGTCAAAAACAGAATGTCCGAAATGTGGTACCAATAGATATCGAACAGATCAACTAACCAAAAAGGTGCCTCAAAAGGTTCTTCATCATATTCCCATAATTCCACGTTTGCAGCGAATGTTTAGGTGTAGGAGCATAGCACAATTTATTGATTACCATTCAAAGAATAGAAGTGGAGATGGTGTTCTTCGAATGCCTGCAGATGGTTCTGCATTTAGAGAAATCAAGGAAAAATATGTAGATTTTAAAAATGAACCTCATAATGTCAGGCTTTCATTGGCAGCTAATGGGGTTAATCCATTCAGAGAGCTTAGATCTACTTAATCAGTGTGGCCTATTTTTATTATCAACAATAAAATTCCTCCTTGGATGTTAATAAAGAGGGAGCACATATTGCTGACTATGATTATTCTAGGTATTTGATACATTATTTTTTTGAATGCAACATTTTCATTTCTCTCGTTGTTTGCATAAATATATATTTTATTTATTTACTTACTTACATATACATATATCATGGTAGTAATTATTATGTACCATAATTTTCAACAATTGGGTAAGTACCAGGTCAAAGATATGAATGTATATATTGAGCCTCTTATCAATGATCTAATATAGTTATGGCATGGCATCACTATGTATGGCATCACTAAACCATTCAAGCAGAAGAGATTTCACTGTCGTGGAATGCTTGTATGGACAATTCATGATGCCCCAGGACTAACACATGTTTGTGGTATGTAATATTTCGTTGCACTTTAATATAATACATAATTATCTAAATTAGATATACCATATTGCATGTTTTAAAAATGATCTCATAGTATAATTTTTATTGATCCATCTATTGCAGGTCTTCAAACAAAGGGTAGATTTGCATGTCTAGTTTGTGGCCCTAAGATGAAGTATCGTCATTCTACAGACTTAAGAAAGATGGTGTTTGATGATTTTAGGCACTTCCTCTGTAGGAACCATAAGTATCGTACTATTGAAAAATATCTTTTCAATGATAAAGAAGAAACTGGATTAAAACAACGAAGAATGACACCTCAGTTGTGGAAGTTGGAATATAACAGAATTAATAATCATCAAGCAGTTGGTACGTAATTTGTGTGTGTGTGTGTATATATATATATATATATATATATTATTTGTTTATGTAATGTTTGGAATTGTTGTTTTAACTAATGAATTTATTTTATTGTATTTTATAATTATTTTTCTGATTTATTTTATTCTTTGATATCAAGGTCATCGTCACAGTGAAGGTACTAATATTGTACTTCCACCTGGAATGAAATGTTATCGTTCTCAATTCGTGAGGTTGCCCTACTATGAGGACCTAAAAATAGCTCATTTGTTTCATACAATGCATGTCAGGAAGAATGTGACAGAAACATTATGGCGAACCATAGATGGTGCACATGATAGAGATAAAATTGACAAAATTTGTGCTGGCATTGAGAAATCGAATCATGCAATGAAAAGTGTGATCGACAGATAAAATAACAATGAAGGTCGAAATTATAATAATATTCCATGGTTATTAACAGAACAACAAAGCAATGATGTAAAAGAGGTCATTAGAAGAATTAAATTTCCAACAGGTTTTGCTTCAAACATAAATAATATCTTAACGAAGAAAGGTGACTTCAGTGGGGTGAAAACACATGATTGGCATACCTTTTTTAGGGTAATTTTTTTGGTATACGTTTTTGTATGTCATTGGTTGAATACATATTTTAAATTTTCCATATTTCTGTTTAATTTGGAAACCAATAACGGTTAATTTTTTATTGTTATAGTATGTTCTACCTGTATCTCTCCCAAACGACTTCGACAACAATGTCAAACAAGTTATATATGGTCTTAGTAAATACATGAGGTAAGTAGTTTTGATTTATACGTAAAATGTAATTGCTACAATTTATTTTCGTACTTAATGAGATGATGTATTAATTTACTTGTAATGAAATATATATTATGTTTCATTGAAATAACCTTGCGTAATGATTTGCAGATGGTTGTCATTGAAATAAATCCATTAAGATGAAATAAAGTATTGGAAGAGATAAATTCCTCAGCTAATGTGTGAAATGCAAAGCTATCTACCTCCAACATTTTTCAATGAACAAGAACACTACTTGATACACCAAGTTGAGGAGATTGAAATGTGTGGACCAATACACACAAGGTGAATGTGGATGGTCGAGAGGCACCTGAAATCCTTGAAGGCTTTGGTTAGACAAAGAGCACGATATGAGGGTTCTATGGTCAAGGAATATGTGGTATATCAATCCATGGTGTATATTAGTCATTATTTTCCTATATTAGCTGTGCCAGCTATGAAGGCGGTGGATTTCATTTGGGATGTGAACTCCATCAAAAAATTTGAAGTGGAGCACCTGTTGGGAAAAGGTAGAGTGAAGAAAGAGAGAGGTAAAAGATTTATTATGTATAATACATATAATGTTTCATTTTTTTACATCATGTGTATGATCATTATATTCATTTAGGTCTTATTCTTTCATAGTTTATTAATTAATATAATTTACCATGGTTATAAGTAATATTTATTAATATTGGTGAATTATTGTTTTTTTATTCAAGTGCTCAAGATTATGAGGCACTACTTTTATACATTACAAACAATATTGAGTGGATGAGTGAATGGATTGAAACATGTAAAGCACGTAATGATGGTAGGCTATCATGGCAACTACTGTCTGAATTGATTAGAGAAGTGTATCGTAGTGGAGATGGAAATGTTACGGACAAGGAAATCAATTTAGCATATGGTTTGAAAGATAGAAAGGCAAGAAATTGATTCACCTATTTTATTCATTACTTATTTTATACTATGTTTATAATGTAACAACAAGTTTGATTTTTTAGATAATTTTCATGTTGTGTAAATTATTTGATTAATTATTAATTGAGAATGCATCTTTTTCATGTTTGGCATATTGCAATTGAAACACCACAAGGCTATGTGGTGCAATGGTGGTAAATTTTGCGTTAAATAGTTAGATGATAACAGGAAAACTTATGATAGTGGGATAACTGCAGTATTCTAGGTCACTAATTTTTCCTCCAAGAGTGATAGACATCCTCGAGAATCTGAAAATAGATATTATGGGTTTTTAGATGATATAGTTGAGTGTGAATTTAATTCCTTCAAAATAGTTTTGTTCGACGTCAAATGGTATAGGCTATGAATGAATGTACGTGATGATGATAGAACACTTATTCAACATGACAATGGATTTCCAATGGTTAAAACATCGTAGTTTGAAGCAGGAAAATATCGCTATGTTTTTCCAAGCCAATACGAACAAGTCCTTTACTTAGAGGTTCCAAGTGAGAATGAATGGTCATTTGCTATTAGATATGATCCAAGAGAAAGGCCAGTAGAGTATACTGTAGAGGAAGAAGATGATATTGATCAAGAAGAAGATGATGTAGTGGTAGATGAGTAGGAAGATGCATTGAAAGATGAAGAAGATATATTAGAAGATGAACCAGGCATAGGAGATGAGGAAACAATTATTGATGATGATGTCAATGAGGATATTATTGAAAATGACATAATTGATGATGATGATGACATGGTCGATCATTTCAACACCGTTTCTGAATCAGATGTTAGTATAGATGTCGATCAGTTGGATGAAGATCAAGAAGATACAGAAGAAGAATATTGATACAGATGTTATCTTTGAGTATGAGCTGGTATGTTATAACTTTATATTTTAATATGTAGGAATTATTGTGTTTAAATAATTTACTAATTATGTGGGTTTGTTGCATGTTGTTTATTATTTGAAACCAACAAATAATGGCCTTACTATTGTACAAGCTAAACTATAATTATGTCCCATTTTTAAATCAAACCTAAGTTGGAATTTGAAAGGTTTTAATACCTATTTATATGGTGGAGCATTACCACCATAAACTATTGTTTTAATAGGAATTTAAAATGAATTACAAAGGTTTCAGATTAATCATGGTGGGCCTTTCAAAATTTTACATTAATCACTATAGCTATTCTACATGTAATTAGTACTACAGCTCCTTGCCTTTTCTAATCGGCTCAAACCATACTGGATATACACCTCCTACTAGAAAGAACTGCCTGTCGCACAAGAAACTCCAGAAAGAAGGCCCTTGCTGCAAAGAACCGCCCATCGCGCAAGCTGAAACTCCAGAAAGCAGGCCCTTGCTACAAAGAACCGCCTGTCGCACAAGAAACTTCAGAAAGTAGGCCCTTCCTCCATCAGCAAGAAAAATGGTATGGCCAAACAAAATTTTTCCATATTTTGAAAAATGATTTTACCATTTAGAATGCTCAGGATTTGAAACAGAGCAATAAATTGGGCTGCTCGTTTTCCTTGAATAGGGCATGCATGTAGATTTAGTTTTGTTTTTAATAAAATTCAATGTAAGACATAACGAATTCCCCAAACCTCAGTCTCCAGCATGCTTTCCATAAAATTTGGCACTTGATTTCCATCATCACAATTTGGTATTTACAAGAAGAAAAATTGATCACCATTTCCTACCATTTTCCTTCAAACAATATTAAGCACATGCAACAACATTTCTAAGAGGCACGGGTTTTCCCAATTTTCTACAACAACATATTCTAAGAGGCATGGGTTTTCCAAGATCCAAACAACTACATCATTCATCCAAATACAGAGTTAAATACAGAGTTTTAATCACCTATAGTCATATAAGGGACCAGTTGTATCCGAAATGAAGCACATGAGAATGAAGGATGATTAATATAGGGTCATATTCAGAGTTTTCTGCATATAAGGTCTTGGTTTTTCCTCCTTCCCAATCTACATGTGTTTTATGTTGTGGCTCTAATGTATCAAAATTTATATAGAGGTTGACATCCACTGGGTGTTCCAAGATGATTCTTTACTACATCAAGCTCAAACCTATATCTCATTTATTTCTTGAAGCTCAAATGTTGTGTGAACCTTGGGCATCATTGCACACTAAATAAGCCCTGAGAAAAGGTAATTAATAGATACCAGATAATTATCTATACATGGAGTTACAACACAGGAGAAAAAATACTTATTAAGATAGGTCTAATGGGATAATAATGTTAAACAAGAAGAGAGGCAGGTCTTAGCGAGAATAATGGAGTTATTAGAACCATCAAAGATTTGATATCATGTCATATAAAGGTGTAACTCCAAACTTGGATCATATTCCATTAACATGAATCCATATTTAATATGGTAATATGACTCTTGATTTCATCTTTCAAGAGGTTAATTGACCTTTCATGTTGACCTATCTATTCATATTTCTCCTATTATTTAGAAATTATTAAAATGACAAAAAAATGAAGAATTATATGTCCAATATCACTAAACCCAAATTGAACTACGATCTCACCTTGCCAAAACCCGTTGAAACTTCTTTCACTAAGGTCTATTGTTCTACTTGAATTCACTTTACACGAGTTCACACTTGTTATCTTGTACATGTGTTATGCCTTACATTTTTGTTATATTTTACATGTGTTATGCCCTACATTTTGGTCTTCATCATCCTTGTCTCTCATTTTGTCTCTCACAACAAGTACCTATATGCAATCATGTCACTCCTTCGTCCATCCCATTGTTCCACATAAAATGAGCTTGCCCATTCCCATCATGCACTGGTCCAGATAACTTGCCTTGCCAACCCATGTGTTAATTCATTTCACCCACTTAGATTATCAAGATAACATGCATGCCAACTTGTTTTACCCATTTAACTTATCAAGCTAACCCATCTATCTTCTCAACACACATTGCACCAAACTATGTCATGTCATCTTATGCTATGCTAACTCCTTGGTCACACGCTTACCTCTGACACCATTTACCATCATCATGCCATGTTAAGTCACTATCCAAAAATCCACTTAAACTTTCTTGCACCAAAATTTATCCTTCCAATCATGCATAACATGATTAATACATTTTGGTGTGAATCCCCTTGGCACTTTTTCATGCCCAAGGAAATATAGCCCACCCACTATATATCCAACGCACCTCTGATTCATGCATAACACATTACATTCATGCAAATAGCTACTTCATGAAATCGTGCAAGAGTAGACACCTAAACCATGACCTTCAAGGTCTGACACATCCTATTGAGATGAAAGAAATGGAAAGTCTACCCATGACATGGTTAACATGTCAAATTTGAAAATGATTTTGTCAAAATGCTTGTATTGTGAAAATGGAGAGTATATTTTATGAATTTCAAAGTTTCAATTAATTTAAATTGGTTGGATGTGATAGGCTAGAATCACTACAATGAAAAGAACCTCTAGCGGATGTTTTTGAGGAACCCCTTATAAAAATACCCCATACATCCTTTTCTAGTGTAGGTTACTAGAGGAGGTTGGCAGTTGGATGGTTTTGCGGATAACTACACATCTGTGCTTGTATCTTGTGTTCATTTCCACTGTTTGTATGGTACTGATGAAACTAGAAGAAAGTTTACTTTAGAGGTCAGATCACTGCTATAGCAAAATGTGATTATGTTGTTTCTTTTCTAGTGTTTTGTTTCAATTTTTTTGTGATTTATACACATCAGACTCAATAATACTAAAATTATGAAGGTAATTTGTTTTGATAATTAATATACCTTTTGAGATTTTAAAATTTCACTACAAATAACCCAGTTTAGTCGCATTGTCAACTCGTCTCTTGTTTGGGTGCCTTAATGTGCAATGACATTTTTCTAGAACTGAATTCAATGCAAGGCATATTTGAAACTGTAACTCTATCTTCTGGTGTCTTATTAGAAATTATTTTAGTTTTCATTTTGTGTTTTAAAGTTAGATATTGTTTTCAAGTTTTTACATTTATAATTTTATTGCAATGTGGCAGACTGATTAGTGAAGTACAGGAGCAACCCCAAGATAGGATGAACGCGGAAAGGGGCCAGTAGAAGAACATGTAAAGTGCCATCATTGCTCTATCTTCAGGTATTTTAATTATTTACATAATTGAAATAATATTAATTTTGTTCAAATATGCAGACACCTGGCCATGGTACACCTGATGATTCCCTCTATGAGGAAGAGATTTTTTCATCCCTATCTCCATTGCTCTTGCTGCGAAAAAAGGCGCGAAAAACAAGGTTTGACTTTGATACTTTGATAGACGTGCCTCAAACACCTGAAACAGAAGAGAGGATAAAACAACTTATGACCTAGCTAGAAACACATCAGGTAATAATAGAAAATAAAAAGGATATATATATATATTTTTTTCTGCATGAGATGAATTGTGATAGTTTGATTTTTAATTTTTACATTGACTAAACTAACAAAAAGTTATTTTGTATGTAGCGTTATCTGACACTTGCTGAACCCAGTGTTGGTGGTAGTGGGACACAAGGGCAAGAGATTACCCAGCAACCCTCTCGTACACCTTCTACTCCTTTAGGTGCCAGCCAAGAAACACACCCTGCCCAACTAGACACCCAGCCAACCGCTGAACATGTTGGCAGTGATGAGGCTGATATGGCCAACTAAATTATTACGTTTCCTGGAGCTACACGTGTTAACTCCACGGGGACCATTAATGGCACATTGTTGGTGAACGATGAAGGTGTCCCTATAAGGCACGTACAACTCCCAGGTAATTTTTAATATTTTAACTATTTCATGTACTCTATCTAAAACATATTTTATTATGTTTTTTATTTTTAAGTTAATGATAATATCATTTTTTTCTGTGTAGGAAACAATGATTTCTACAGGTTTTTGGAGAGCCATGCGTTGGTAATTTTTGGCCCAACCATACGCAAAAGGTGGAATTCCCAGAATTCCAACTTGAAAAAAGAACTTCTAGATTATCTATAAGCCCTTTTTGGGGTGGGCACATTTGACAGAATAGCGGTGGCTCGGGTAGCTGGCAAATATTTGAAATATACCAGGGACACCTATAGGATGCAATTGCAATTTAACCCTAGATACGAGCGTCCTCTCACAGTTCCAGAGAGTGAGTGGAGAGCACTCATCCATGACGAAAAAGAGAAAAGGGCAAAGAAAGAAGTAAAAATGCCAACTGGACCCGCAAGGTAAATTACAACTTTAATTCAATAGCATTAATTTTCTCTATGTATAAAATAAAAGTGTGCTACGTCATATCTGACTTCAATATTTTGATGATAGGTTGTCTGACACCTCGAAGAAAACCAAAGCTAGGATTGGAAAAAAGGGCCATCACAAGCTAGGCCAGGGCAGCTACTTGAAATTAGCTGCAAGAATTGTAAGTAGCTAAACATCTTATAATTAATTGTATCGCGTTCCAATATTTTTGTAATCCTATCAAATAACATTAAAAATACACAATCATATGTAATGTAGGGTGATGAATTCGGAACAGAAACTACAGAGGAAGATAAAAATATCGCTTTCCATTTTGGCTATCAAGTCGTAGTTGAACGTCGCAGAAGCTTGGGGCAGGTCCCAAGATCCAGAATACCTGATAAGGTAAAACGTTAACCTTTCAATATGTTTGTTTTCATCCATAAATTTCATGTGTAACAACTTTGTTTAAATCAGGGGAGCAGCACTACCTACGAGGAAAATAACCCAGTTGTAGAGCCATATGTAGATGTTCCTCACATGTAACCTGATCATTGTAGTGGGGATCAGGCTGACAATGCTACTATCAGTGAGGGTCGTGACGGTAATTAATTTCCACTTATAATTTTTTCTAATTATACCTTGATGGTTGTCCTTATAATGTTTTTTGTTTAAATGACAGAGAATGTTTCCCTTGAGGATCTTACCACTAGAGAGGAAGACAGGGCAACAGTCCCAATGGTGACAACTGGTGCACTAGGTAAATAATCTCATTTCAATTTTTTTTATTAATATTACCGAACTAGTTCAATGATATTTAAAAAGTGACAATTAAAATTTAATATTATCTGTTTTTGTAGGCGATGCCCCTTCACTGGATGAGACCAGACATCGTGACTACGCAACTAGGTCAGCAGTGCGGGTCAAAAGGCATGAAACAGGAGCAGGGCATGATGATATTGATGATGTAATTAGGAGCTTTAGAAATAGGAAGAAGAAAAAGAAAATTTGATAATGTAAAATATTGTATTATTTTAATACAAACATTACCATACTTGAAACGTTTTTTGCATTATATAAAAAACTCATTTATCATACTATTTTTATGTCCAGCACTAATTTCAATGTTTCCTTGCATACTTTTTGTTGCATTGTTTTTTAATTAGTTATTGAATATTTTTTTTATGCTCATGAAAGTAAAAAATTAAATATAGATTGTGTATTGAAGAATTGAGAGTGATTTGAGGAGGGGGGGAGGGGGGGGGGGTGGTGGGGGGGTGGAGGGGCCATAAGAGCTTCCACCTTCACGTGGTTGGCCCTGTTTAGTAGAGAATAATTTATTGGATCAATTTAATTTTGGAGCAAACCTCCCTCGATCCACCGTAGCAAAAAAAAGGTCAATGTTGACTTAGTTGCGACTCTTTCAGATCGTGGGAGGCTTCTTCCAAGTTCATGAGACTCTAATAAATTGTTCTTGAAATGAAGAGGAGCTTATTCAGGTATGTTTTGACATTTTCAACATATTTTCTAACATTATCATAAGAATGCATATTAGAGTAAAAAATACTACATCAATTAATTGTATTTATTGTATAGATAATGATGGAATTTGATTGACTTGGCAGTGCAGGTACAAATCCTCTTGCATCATGAGCAATACAACTTGTCAACCAGGGTCATGTCCAGGATATTTTTGCTTGTGCGCTCGACCAGGTTCGTAATGTCACATTTTTTATGTTCCTTTATAGTTCATAATTCAATATTAAGCTTGTTCATGATTATTATCTAGGTTTTTTGTATGTGTTTTTTCATCTATTTGATTGTAAGCAACTCTGCATGTTTCCTGTTGTTCACTATGATTTCTCCATTTACCACTCCCAAGATGAATCTGACTTTATTGTTACATAGGTTACTTTATTGTTACTATGATTTCTCCATTTATAATTTCATAGGTGACATCATGTAAAGTTGTAAATCTCAGGTTGGTGATGAGCTTTAGTTCTCCAAATTTGGGGCTTTTCTAATATTTTCTCCCTCATGTCATTCCTGCATCACCTCTTTGTTTGAGCATGCCAATTGTGTACCACTTGTCCCAATTGGCACATGTCAATCTCTGATTGGTGCCACATTTCACCTATTTTCAGCCCACTTGACCACCTGAAAAACTCAAATCCACACACCATGTCTCTTTATCATGGAGTGCCACATGTCCTAGATATTTTAGATGCTAAAATCATGCTTCTAATGTGTTATTTCAACCAATCACAGTGGTCCATGTGGCCTTGTGCTATGTCACCAGTCTCGAAGAGATATTTGAGCCTTTTATTTTCATGATTTTTCTATTATAATTTTTTTCTTTAGGACGGAAAATCCCTTTTGCAATAGATGGGGATTTTCCCATTTCCATGGAGTCATCTCCTAGGACACCCTACAAGCCATCATCCAAGAGGCAATCTGCAACTCTCTGTTTTTCCCCTCTTGCCCTTGAATTATGCGATTCTAGAAGACCAGTTAGGGCACTCTTCTAGCCCTTATTCCATTGCTTCATCATTGTATCAACTTATCCCATAGGTTGATTCTATTTTTTGTCCACTTAAAGGAAGAAAACACTACCCTAGGGTGAGGTCGCTCCTCAACTATCCCTACCACACTTATGGACCAATCAGCAATATGAACATTTCCCTTAGTTATGGAGACACCCCCTATGCTACTGCACATTCAATTCCAGGAGCTACTTGCTAAGGAACACTCCTACACTATGCCTAATGACCCTCCAAAAAATCCCTCTCACTATTGTTGTATAATCCCTTGTGTAATACCCTCCAAACAATAGCTAGCATTCATACATTAAGAATAGGTAATTCAAAAGCTGTGCAGAGTAGTAAAAGGAAAGAGAATCTATCAAGATTATTGATTTGGCTTCCAATAATGTCTTTCAATGATGGCTACTACAGAGAAGATGATCTTCAAGTCTATTTGTTACAATAGCTAGCATTCATACATTAAGAATTACTTACACAGGTAAGAATTACTTACTTAGCTAGAATTACTTACACAGGTAATAATGACATCTAGGAAGGGATATAACTGTAGGGAAGAAGAAAGAGGTTTCTTAGCTTCTCATATGAAAACCAACCATAAAGATGTTCATCCCAGGACAGAAGAATAAGGTCAATAAATGAACCTTATTTGGCACAAAACTGACACAGAATCTCAAAAATCTTCTCTAGCTCCCCAAATCAATCACGGTATTGTGGATAAACTATAACCCTATCCTTTTCCCTTGCTTTGTATTATAGTTCCTGGATCCTTGTTGAAGCTTATCAATGAGTCTTTTACCCTATTCTTGACCTGCAGCTTCTAAAAATTCAACCTGAAGATCAGGCCAGGACCAAGGAATGTTATGTAATTCGAATTTATTATAAGAATCGATTCAGAATTTTGTATGCTTTGATTGACCGATATTTTTGTGAATAGACTCTATAATTTGGGGATTTTGATAGTAGAAGAGTAAGTCAAGAGATTATGGACTTATTGATATCTGGGTATGTTATTGAAAATCTCCCAAAGGACTCATTCCTTCGATTAGGAAACCTATGTGTATGATTAGGAAGAATAAACTCTGTGTATTATTCTCTTTCTCCCTTTGAATTTCATATTCTCTGCGAGTGAATCGAATGTGATTGCCCTGTATGGAAGTTTGCAGAAGGGAATAGTGGCTCTATTGGGAGGCTTAAATCATGTCCTCGGTGTGTAATTTGAACGAATATACCCTTTGTGAAAAAGTCAATTCTATTTTGTGAGTGTAGTAGGATATGCTCTATCTATTCGAAGAATATCGATAAAACCCCTGTCTATGGAAGTGATCACAGTTAGAGGCAATGGTGTTGTATTGTCGTTAGTGAGGCACTATTATTGAGACTCAACCACAATGTTAACGTGAGGAGTTAAGTCGAAGAATTGTATTAAAAATGCAGTGAGACCCGAGTTAACCACTGTTGAATTACAAGAGTAGGAGAAGTGGTTTCGAGCGGCAATACCACGGGTTTCCGGTGGCATCTGGGCCAAAGGTGGTTTTTGCCTTTACCAACATGATCCAACAATACTTGGACACGTCACCTCCTAAATACCACCCATATCGCGTTTTTTTGGAGCGCTAAAGTCCGGTGAGGGAAAAAATGTTATTTTGATGAAGTCCATCCGATCTGCCATGCAGTAGATCCAATGGTAATCACGTGGCAAGCTGCACGATAAATAAATTAAGGTATGAACTGGCAGTTTCAATAATATTAAATATTTATTTAATTCAAAAAATTTGGATAATGGATGTGTGGGCCCCATGGAATACAATATGTAATAGAATGTTGTGTTGTTATAATTAATGGGTATTAAAGTTATAAGTCCGAAGTTCGGTGGTTAGAAAAGGATTCGGGCTATTGTGTTATTTTGAAGGCCGAAAGGCACTAATACGATTCAAGGGTAATGTCATATTCAAGGGAGTAAAAGGAGGTTTGAACTTTGGGTTATTATCCTTTGATGCAATATTCCGAAAGGGGGTTTAAAACAATAGTTAAGTGTTTTAAGGAATGGTGGAGCTTTAAGGGTTAATTGAATACAATTGCACACATTCATTGTATGCGTTGTGTAAAGATTGGATATAAACTCCAAGGGGTTCAAACCATAAAGATAGGTATTATGATATGCGAGGTTTTAACCCAAGGACGAATATTAATTTAAGCATTGATATATATATTATGTCCGCCGAACCTTGTATGGAGTGAAATTGTATGCTAGGCATTATCATGGTTATATGAAAAAGGTGACTTTGAGCATATAATATATTGGGTGCTTATAAAGTTAATGTTGGGTTAAAAGGAAGCTTATAATCGGGTTTATGTGAAATTCAAATAGTTGAATTAAAAAGCGAAATAGGGTGTATTGTATGGTTTAATAACTATAGGCTTAAAAAGATACGAGCCTCCACAGTGTTAATGGTTTCCCAGATTTAAACTTATTTGGGCTAAATTTGAAGTTCATTTCTTTTATATGCACAAAGACAAGAAATTGTGGGTTAAGCAGGTAGCTCGGGCATCACTTCATTTTCCCATAAAATATTTATCCTTTTGTAAAGATGACTATCATAAACTTGACCTTCAACCTTAAGTAAGATCAAGTTATAATAGATGGTTAAGAGGTTTCAAAATTCATTGGATATTCTTTCATCTTCTTCCACAAATCACAAATAATATTGTATCAAATGTCATGTATAGTCACATGTAACTGTTTGGTGTCATCATAAGTGCTTGTTTCTGTAACTTGGTCGAGAGATTAGCCTCAAAGAGATGTAGGATTTATTCCTTCAATCTTGGTCCTAAACTCCTTTAGGATTCAACCTACGGAACTTTTGGAAAGATGCTTCAGATCATATTCTCAAATTAGGATATAGTCTTTTGGATTGCAGACATAGAGCATACAGGATAACTTACTTCTAAAAGGAAAGAGAATCTATCAAGAGTATTGATTTGGCTTCCAATAATGTCTTTCAGTGATGGCTACTACAAAGAAGATGATCTTCAAGTCTATTTGTTACAATATGACAACAATTTTTTTTTTGAACCCAGGCACTAAGGAGAGCTGGCCTCTCTCTCTGTCGAAATTTTTTCTCAATTCAAGCTTCTATTCAACTAAGGAAGTCTCCTTTGTTTTTTTCCTCAAATTTATTTATCAATTTCATAGATAATGATAAATAATTATTTTAGTCAAACCTTAATGTAACTGAATATGTATTTTCCATTTGGTGTGTTTATTCCAATGTGCCTAAACCATATATACATACCATATATTATAACCCTGGTCCTTTTTATAGAGCGCTCGAATTATAATAGAAATCCTCCCTTATGTATTGTATAAAAGGAAAATATCCCAAGGTTCAAAGCTCAACCACGCACTGATATCATATGTGGACCTTTCATTTATTTTATTATATCAACGGTATTAACTCAACGCACAATCCTTTAACCCTCTTTCTATGGTCTAGACATAATAACATACATTCCTCTGCCTGACCTTATCATTTAACAATATAACAATTATTCAGAGTCTTCAACCTAATACACCAACCCCTATAATATTCTGACTATGGTTTATAATGTTAGCACGGCATTTCATAAAAAAATGGGCCCTACCTCAGAACTCATAAACGAGCGGTTTTCAATAATAAATCAATGGTTTATACCTCAAGTTATCGCCCATGTAACTAATTGCGTGAATATCATTGGATACTGTGGGCTCCAGATCGAACGTCCTCCATTGATATCACATTTTTTCCACAGCCTGCCTTTAACACTTCAAAAAATGTGATGGGGGTGGTATTACCCTAGTGACGTGGCGACATATTATAGGAACATGTTTTTTTTAAATGGTTTAACTCTGGCCCAAAGGCTATGCGATGAGGGTGGTTTTGGTTTCACAAACCCACTCCTGGTTTTTTAACAGTGCTCAACTGGACTTTCACCATGGTTAATGCCATTAATCATAATAAATCTGCCTTTTTAACCTCTGGGGTCAAGCCTCAAATAATATCACTCGAATCACAATAAAACACACTAATTCCTTCAATGGCAGAGTTTATTGCCTTCGACAGGGTTTAAAAGCTCTTTGGGTAATCGAAGCATTGCAAGATTTCACTCCTATGAAGTTTGTTTGAACACAAAAACTCAACGCCTTATACAAAGGCTTAATACCCTCGCTTGGTCTGAGAACCACTATAACCTCAACCTATGCCTCTTAAAAGGGTTTTATATCCATATGACACATTCAGGTAACTCAATGAGAACCCGCGATCAAACATAGATAGAGAGGACTATCGGAGATTTCACACAACATTTTTCTTCTTCAAGGTATACACAGAGTTCATAATTAAACAGAGTAATTATTCGAAGAATTCCAATAGCACATGCACAGTTAGACAATAAGGCTTAAAAATGTTTCAACAGAGAATACAGTTTCTCCATTCAACCCTTCGCTGCCAAAATCCCCCTTTCACCATATCAGGGGCTACAATTTATAATCAATTACATGACTCTTCGGTTCCTTTGGGGACCATTTTATTTCTTTAAACTAAAAGACTAATTACATCATATTCTAATAGTGGAAATTGAACAGATGGACATAAACCAAAACTGTTTGACTTCTACAGTTATTGCCTACTCCTAACTGCATCAGACAGCTAAGGTGTTGACACCTTGCTGTTACAAAATTAAGCAATTTCGAACCCTTCTAGCCACAACATGCGAAAAATCCTCCACATTTTTGGCTAGTGTCTAATGCCCCTACATCACAATAGCTAGCATTCATACATTCAGAATTACTTACACAGGTAAGAATTACTTACTTAGCTAGAATTACTTACATAGGTAAGAATGACATCTAGGAAGGGATATAACTGTAGGGAAGAAGAAGCAAGAGTTTCCTTAGCTTCTCATATGCAAACCAACCATAAATATGTTCATCCTAGGACTTAAGAATAAGGTCAATAAAGGTACCTTATTTGGCACAAAAATGACATAGAATCTCGAAAATCTTCTGTAGCTCCCCAAATAAATCATGGTATTGTGGATAAACTATAACCCTATCCTTTTCCCTTGCTTTGTCTTATAGTTCCTAGATCCTTCTTGAAGCTTATCAATGAGTCTTTTACCCTGTTCTTGACCTGCAGCTTCTGAAAATTCAAAAAATTCTTCGAAATTTGGCTCAATGTCCCCTATTTTGGCCTTCATTTCTTTGACATCCTTTTATATTCACAAAATATTGATAGATTGCTGCTTCCATTATTGATCAAATTCACATATTTATTCACTGGAGTAGTGAAACAAAACTATGCATTTCTTACCATATCTATGTAATTTTCCTGCAGGCATTGTTCTGATGGTGACCCTTTTCGGGTCGAAGTCTTTACAAAGCTTAATGCACTTGAAATGGAAATAGAAAATCTAGTTTGTCATGCCACAGTGTGTCATGGTTATGTGGTAACATTTTCTATGGAAGCTTTATGTACTATGCGAGAGTTGTGTTATTCTATTGATGCACCAAAAAATATGTATAATATTATTTTGATCAAAGTGGGTGCACCTAAGTGTTTCTATTTTCATGTGTATTGTGTTTATAGCAAACTGAATTTTGTTTGTCCATTTCATTTTACACGTTTTCAGGAAAAATAAAATAGGTTCTTGGAAATGGTTGCATGATTGGTGTAAACCACTCAGTTGAGATTTTGTTCTTATTTTTCATTCTGGGAAAATTAAAGAGTTTTCGTTTATAAAGGGAGTATGTCCATAAGTACAACTGCGAAGGTGCCAAATACAATTTGCATGTTGGGAAATGTCTCACCTAAAGAAACAATGATGACGGAAATACCCTTACCATTCAAATCAGATGTATTTTTTGGAAAAATTGATGGAGATTGGGAATGCGGATCTTTCTGTTGATTTATCTAATATTCATTCATGTTAATTGTTAAAATTCCCATATTTGTTTGTTGATTGGATTTTCTATGTAATTAATCATTATGGTCTCTTCTATGTGGAAAGAAATCGATATAGAAGCCAATTATTTATTACTGATGGAGTCAAATCCCCTCTCTAAATTCAGAAATATGTTGGTTCATATGTATTTAACAGGGTAGCCAAATCATGATTTCCCCAGGGATTTAATTTTCTCATGGATGCCAATCGCATTCCAGACCTTTAGCACATGCACTCTCTTTTTAAAAGGGTGAGTGCACTTGAGTTGCTTCGGCTGGCTCTCAGTGCTTACATTAAAGCTACTGGGCAATGCATTGTATTGGATGAAATGAAAGACAAGGACATGGTGTCATCACTTCTAGACTTGAAAGCACGACTTGATACAATATGGGAAGAAAGTTTTTTGAAGAATGAGGCCTTTTCTAATACTATCAAGGATGCCTTTGAGCATCTGATAAATCTAAGTCAGGTTAGTTACTATATGTTTATGCTCATTTTCTTTTTGTTTATAAATATTTAATTATACAGGTTAGTTACTATATGTTTATGCTCATTTTCTTTCTGTTTATACAGATTGTTCATTGAATTTGTGCTCTTGATTATCAAATTAAGTGAGATAGAAAGTTTGAAAGGATTAATGACAAAAAAGCGAAAGATAAGTAATGAAAGAATGTTTTTAGACAGACAATTGCATTCATAATATTACATATATTGTTTTTGCATTTATTTGAATTATGGACTTTGTCTGCAGAACTGACCAGCAAAACTTATTGTCAAATTTCTTGATGAGAAACTTCAATCTGGTAACAAAGGTACTTCATAGGAGGAGTTGGAGAATACACTGGATAGAGTTTTCGTTTTGTTCAGGTTTATTCAAGTAAGGGACCAAATGATATTCATTTATAAAATTCTTATATACTAATTAAACCCAACAAATGAGATGTACTAATAGCTTCACATTGCCTCATGTATGCACTATGGTAGGATTTAAAAGTGGTATGAGACCCAAATGTACATCTTCAACCATTAGAATTGGAGCTTAACAAATCTTGTGCATCAATTCGAGTAGTATATGCACAAGACGAGGCACCAATAACAAGGTTTCCCCAAAAGCTTCAATTATCTATGCAAAACAGAGATTTGTTGGAAGTTTCAGTTTAGCTATCTTGTGTATGTGATGGATAGATAAAATTGTTATGAGATGGCTATTGAACTACAGTTGGATTGCTCCATAAATATAAGGGTTTCATGTAACCATATGAAATCTCTTCTATTGTTTTTTTTTTATCTTATCCATTGTATCTTGGAAAGTTTTTAAGGTATCCTTGGGGAATTTCATGTGGATTTGCAATAAATATTAGGGGTGCATATCATGCAACAACTAGATCATTTAAATTTTGAGTGGCCATTATATTATGTGGAATAATTGGTTTTTTATTTACTATTGGGTCTATTACGTCCAATGTATTTTTTATATCTTTAATATCTCCTTCTTCAGATGATTTGGAATAAACAAAAGAAGAATATTTTTCAAATTAAATTTGAGTCTTTGAATAAAAAACAAAAATAAATAATCTTTCATCACTTCAAAATTTTCAAGTAAAGTCATTGTTTTTAGAGTAGTACATCTTTTCAAGAAATATAAATGCCTTTGAAGATTATTCTTAGGTTTCCTCAACAATATTATGACTTTCACAAACCCAACTTGGAGTACCTTCACACGATGAGCTTATAATTGAAACTTGCTTATCTCTCCAAACCTTCTTACAAATCAACTTTTCAAGATCTAAAATTGCTAGAGTGCATTATCAATAAACATTTATAACTGTATTCTTCCTTCCCAAAGCCATCTTTCTAGTGAATATCACCTAGTGAATGATTTTAACCTTATTCCTTCCCATGTTTACTAGTAAGAAGGAAATAATCATCTCCCCGAAATTAAAAATTGGAAGAATAAGTGTCAATGTTTGAGACTTCGAAAAATGGTGAATATTTTCGTCCGATATTTGAATATACACTAATTGAAAAGAAAATGAATTGTCACTTAAATTTTCTCAGAAAGAAACTGAAGCAATCAAAATTGATTTTGATGACAAACATGAACCTTTCTTTGAGATAACAAAGATTCCATATTCATATTTTTTTTTTTTCCTAAGTTAGTTTAAATCTATTAAGAAGAAAAGTATATTGCATCGTGGCCGAAGCCAAGTCTATGCCCAGATGAGTGGAAAAATTGACAAGATAACCAAAAAAAAGACTACCCACAAGGGGAAACCAGTCTCGAACAGTCCTCAATATTTTGTGCTGCCCACGCAGGGGTAAAAACCATGGATTCCTCTGAAGGTTACATCTAGTATGGACTGTGAAACAAAAATTATAGACTGACAGATCTAAAGAGATAAAAAAAATCCCAGTGGGATGGCACCTGAAACACAGAAACCAGAAAAATATAGAGTGATTAACCATCAAGAGGGGGAGGTTCCTCAATTATGCGGCACCTGTATGCTGCCATGTCATCTTCCTCCTTTGACTGGTTTGCAGTGGAAGCAGCTCCTTGCATGGATGGCCTTGGATCACATTGAGCTAGCTCCCCCTCACAACCACGACTAACCCGAACATCCTCACCTGGAGCCTTACCCTGTTCCTTGTCCAAGTCCTAAGAAATCTCTGAGCTTGGCCCTTCTTGATGCATACTGGGCTTGCCGTCCTAGGCCTCTTCCTTGAAAACAACTGAAATGGAGGAAATTATGCAAGGTCTTCTCAACGACCAATTGAAGAAGAAATGGGCAGTTTGGGGCGAGATAGTGGCTTGAGCGATGGGGTTGGCATGTGCAGAAGAACCCAAACGATGGCAGGTTTCCTAGATTCTACCCCTCCCACTTCTAGTATTTGGGTAATGACCAAAGAAATAATCAATGGAATGAGAAGATGACTCAGAGGTGGAAGTTGATGGAGGGAGCAGGGGATGGCTTCTTTTGCTTCCCCTAAGGCAATGCATACGTTGACATAGCTGAGGCATGGTTTCTAAATCTGCAGAGGGCGAGAGAGGTGACAGAGAAACGAGGATAGAAGGGAGTGTGGTAGTGAAGAGTTCCAGAGTGATAGAAGTTAACAAATAAAGTCCTGAGCAAGATAGGTGCAGAGATTCTCCAAAATCTATGCAACAATTCAAATGGCTTCTCCTCCCTGTGGTAGTGCGATAACTCGAAAGCCCAGCACTCGGAGAGCACTGACTGTGCAGCGGAGGAGGAGCACCCGAGTAGCCATAACCACTATCCATATTTAAAACCAGAATAGAGACACCTCGAGGCTCAACCTACATTAAAAACACATAAATGAGAGCTAAAGGCTGATGCAATAAGGTCCATATGGAGGCGTGATCAAGAATTAAGGTCGGATCTCGACCCTCGCAGATATTAAATGCACTTGAAAGGAATGCATATTGATTCAAGTGATCTTCTCCTCCACTTGCCTAACCCCGATCCCATCACAATGTTAACCATCGAGTACACCCGCATCCGGGACCATATTCATAGACATCACTAGCTTGGTAAATTTTCTTCTTTTTTTTAAAATTTAACCCGCCATCGGTATACCGACGCTTTATAAGCGTCGGTCTTGCAACGCCTTATAAGCATTGGTCTTGCGACACATTACATGCATTGGTCTTGTGACACTCAATTGTACGTCGGTATTGCGACACTTCTACCTGACGTCGTTCTTGCGACAAATTAAGAAGCATCAGTCTTGTGATGGCTTATATGCATCGGTCTTGCGACGTTCAATTTTTCGTTGGTATTGTGACACTTCTTCCTGGCGTCGGTCTTGCGACGCTTCTGCAATGCATTGACATTGCGACACTTAGGCATAGTGTCAGTCTTGCGACGCTTCTGTAATGCGTTGATTTTGCATAGCGTCGGTATTACGACACCTTAATAAGTGTCGGAAGAGCGATGTTCAAAATGTCAGACACATATCGTCAGAATTACGACAGTTTATACACGTCGGAAGAGCGATAGTTTACGAATGTCGGAAGAGCGACGTTAAAAATGTCAGACCACATATCGTCGGAATTGTGACCATTTTCACATGTCGAAAGAGCGACGGTTGTTTGGAAACGTCGGAAAATGTGTCGGTATTGCGACACTTTGGAAAAGCATGAGAATTGCGACGTAATGGCTAGCCACATTTTTTCCGGCCTCGAATTGTCGCTCTTACGACGACTATGTGTAGGAATAGCGAAGAAGTCGCTGTCAGAAATTGGGCCAAATTTTCTAGTGCGCAGTGCATTATATTAGATATCATTTTTGGGATTCAACTGCGTTAAGTAAGTCATTAATGTATGACCATTTCCATGAGAGGTAGTCATAACTCACTAATTTCTCATGATTTTTGGATAGTCCACTTAGCACTCATTGCATCGGGTGATGCTCACATGGGTGAAGAAGTGGGATTGAAACTAGTGTAATGAATCACATAGCCTCAATCATCACTTCCGGGGCTTGCACTCGGTAACCAGGACTTCCTGGGAGGTCACCCATCCTAGAACTCCTCTGGCTCAAGTGCGCTTAACTGTGGAGCTTTCCACACAATCAAGCACACTTAACTTGCTACCCCATTTGCAAAACCTTAGCAAGTATTGTGCCTCATGAACCATTCAAGTAGAAATCCCTTTACTCTTTGTATTTTAAGTATGAGGGGTTTCCGCAGTGCATTGTATTAGATATCATTTTTGGGATTCAACTGTGTTAAGTAAGTCATTAATGTATGACCATTTCCATGAGAGATAGTCCTAACTGACTAATTTCTCATGATTTTTGAATAGTCCACTTAGCACTCATTGCATCGGGTGATGCTCACAGGGGTGAAGAAGTGGGATTGAAACTAGTGAAATGAATCACATAGCCTCAATCATCACTTCTGGTGCTTGCACCCGGTAACTAGGACTTCCCGGGAGGTCACCCATCCCAGAACTCCTCTGGCTCAACCGCGCTTAACTGTGGAGCTTTTCCCAAAATCAAGCCCACTTAACTTGCTACCCCATTTGCAAAACCTTACCAGGTATTGTGCCTCAGGAACCATTCAAGTAGAGATCCCTTTACTCTTTGTATTTTAAGTATGAGGGGTTTCCGTAGTGCATTATATTAGATATCATTTTTGGGATTCAACTACGTTAAGTAAGTCATTAATGTATGGCCATTTCCATGAGAGATAGTTGTAACTAACTAATTTCTCATGATTTTTGAATAGTCCACTTAGCACTCATTGCACCGGGTGATGCTCACATCACTGAAGAAGTAGGATTGAAACTAGTGAAATGAATCACATAGCCCCAATAATCACTTCCAGGGCTTTCACCCGGTAACCATGACTTCGCGATAGGTCACCCATCCCACAACTCTTCTGGCTCAAGCATGCTTAACTGTGGAGTTTTCCCCACAATCAAGCCCACTTAACTTGCTACCCCATTTGAAAAACCTTAGCAAGTATTGTGTTTCATGAACCATTCAAGTAGAGATCCCTTTACTCTTTGCATTTTAAGTATGAGGGGTTTCCGTAGTGCATTATATTAGATATCATTTTTGGGATTCAACTGCGTTAAGTAAGTCATTAATGTATGACCATTTCCATGAGAGGTAGTCGTAATTGACTAATTTCTCATGATTTTTGAATAGTCCACTTAGCACTCATTGTATCGGGTGATGCTCACAAGGGTGAAGAAGTGGGATTGAAACTAGTGTAATGAATCACATAGCCTCAATCATCACTTCCAGGGTTTGCACCCGTTAACTAGGACTTCCCAGGAGGTCAATGAACACATTAGGACTTGCAAACATTAAACCAACCCCTACTATATTGGAACTTGCAGACAGATCCACAATTAAACCAATATGGAAATTAGAAGATGTGATCATTTCAGTTGAATAATTGCAATACCCTGTGGACCTCCTTATATTGTAGACTTAATCTTCAGTAGGTGGTCACCCATTGATCCTAGGAAGACCTTGGCTGGCAACTGTAGATGCCTACATAGGATGCCGATCTAGGCATATGATCATATCAAATGGGTTAGTTACAAAGAATCTCAAGCTTTATCCTCCTGTGGAACCTAGACCATCTGAAAAATCATTACCCTATCAGAAATCTCTACCTGTAGAAGAGCCCGAATCTGAAAACAAAGATGTTAGACCAGTTATTACTATTGGACGGGCCCTTCAATTTAAAACAGAAAGTGAAGATGACGCCATTAACTCTTTCATCAATGATTCTAGTTCTGTCTCCGATTCAACTCGACATATTCTAGAATCTGTGATGAGCTGTGAGACACAGAAAGACATTGAACTGGAGGATGACATTAAAGACATTCCTGTAACCTCATCTCGCAATAGTACTCCAATGGAGATTGAACTAGGGAAAACACTTAATGTCAACCCGAACCTGTTTGAATCTCAGACCAAACAGCTTTTGAAAGTCCTTCAAGGCCATCAGTAAGATTTTTCCTAGGATTATACTGACATAAAGGGTATCCTTGCTACCTTATGCACTCATCATATTTATACTATGGAAGATTTCCGCCCGGTAAGACAGCCTTAGCAGAGAATGAATCCTGCTCTCAGAATCATTGTTAAAGAAGAATTGCAAAAAAATGCTGGATGTAGGGTTCATTTATGCCATCTCAGATAGCCAATGGGTATCCCCACTAGTTATCGTTCCTAAAAAGAATCGTAAATAGCAGATTTGCGCAGATTACAGGGAACTAAATAAGTCAACTCAAAAAGACCATTTTCCTTTGTCGTTCATTGACCATGTCCTGGACACCTTAGATGGGAAGAATATTTTTTCCTTCCTAGATGGATTTAGTGGTTATAATCAGATTCAGATAGCCCTGGAATACCAGGATAAAACAACTTTCACTTGTCGTTGGGGAACCTTTGCATACAGGGTTCTCCCATTTGGCCTGTGCAATACTCCTGCTACCTTCCAGAGGGCAATCTTGGGAATTTTTTCTAATTTGGTCAATGACAGCGTCGAAATCTATATGGATGATTTTACTCCATATCGAAATTCATTTGAGGAAGGATTGGAAAATTTAGAGAAAGTACTCAAGAGATGTAAACAGACCCATGTATCTTTGAGTACAGTTAAATGCCATATGATGAGGGAAGAAGAGGTAGTATTGGGACATTTGCTCTCAACTGCTGGAATTCAAGTCGATCTGGCTAAATTAAAGGTAATATTACATTTCATGATACCCAAAACACCCACACAAGTACGTAGATTTATTGGTTGTGTTGGTTATTATAGGTGCTTTATAGAAAATTTTGCTAAAATGGCACACCCACTATTTCAATTGTTGACAAAAGATGCAGAATTCTTGTGGATTGAATACTGTGAGATAGCTTTCATGAAAATTAAGGGGTTGGTGTGCATGGCCCCAATTCTCTGAGGACCTAATTGGGCATTACCATTTCACATACATACGGATGCTTCTCAGACAATAGTAGGGGTTGTTTTAGGATAGCAGGTAGAGAAAACACCGTATGCAATTTATTACGTCAGAAAGAATTTAATACCTCATAAATTAAACTATATGGTGACAGAAAAATAATTCTTAGCTATAATTTATGCTGTCAATAATTTCCGGCACTACATCACCGATTATTCTACTATTATCCATACTGATTACGCAAAAATCAGGGATTTGATGAATAAACCTATTACTCCTGTTCGTATTACGAGATGGCTACTTTTTCTTTAAGAATTTAATATTACAATAGTAGATAAGCTAGGAAAATATAATGTAGTACCTGATTTCCTATCTGGAATGAATAACAGTGATGAATGCACACCTATAGAAGATAGTTTTCCCGATGAACATATTTTTGCAGTATCTACTAAATCTCCGTGGTATGCAAATATTGCTAACTTTTTTGCTACAGGGAAAGCGCCTCCTCATTTGTCATACAGGGAACATCAGAAGATTATTCATCATAGTGCCCGATACTCTTGGATGGCAGGGTGCCTTTTTCATACAAGAGCAGATAAGAAAATCCGATGTTGTGTGTCTGAAGTGGATATTTATGAGGTCTTGAAAGCTGCCCATGATGGCCTTTGTGGAGGGAATTTCGCAGACAAAAGAATAGGCCATAAGGTGCTGCAAATGGGATATTACCAGCCTTCCATTTTTCGTGATGCTCAGAATTATGTTAGGAGGTGTGATAGTTGCCAACGTATGGGACAACCTGGTAAAGATGATGAAATGCCTTTGCAGGCACAAGTAATCCTTGAGCCATTTGAGAAATGGGCTATTGAATTTGTTGTACCCTTTAACCCACCCTCCGAACAGAAGGTCCACATATTGGTCTGTATCGATTATGTGACTAAGTGGGTGGAAGCCAAAGCCGTTGCAAAAGCAATAGATTAGGTAGTCTTACACTTTCTATTTGAGGAAATTTGTGCTCATTACGGTACTCCAAGAGAGATTGTTTCAGATGGAGGAGCACAATTCACATCACACAAGATAGCAAAGCTCATGCAAAAATATGGGTTCAAGCACAGAGTAACATCCCCAGGCGAATGGACAAATGGAAAGCACAAACAAGATTTTGGAATTTTTTTTGACAAAAACTGTGGTATACCGTCGTTAGGATTGGGCTCAGAAACTCCCAAAAGCTCTCTAGGCGTACAAAAAAACATGGCGGAATACAACCAGATTTTCACCATTCAATTTGGTTTGTGGAAAATCCCCGTTGTTTCCAATAGAATTTGAAATAAGTACACTCAAAAAAATTCTGGAAGTTGGGTTAGATCTATCAGATGCTCATAAACATCAATTGTCTCAGCTTAATGAACCTGATGAAATTCGTTCAATGGCTTTCCAGGGAACTACTGCTATCCAGCAGCAGAGAATGAAATGGCATGATAAGTTTATTAAAAATAAGTTGTTTCAAAGTGGATATTGGGCACTGCTTTATGACTCTCATTTTAAGGAGTTTAAGGGGAAGATTTGCACTCATTGGATGGGACCTTATGAGGTGGATTCTCTATTTGATAATGGAATAGTCAGGCTAGTCATAATTGATGAATTACGCGCTTCATTTATAGTCAATGGACATCGGCTGAGACTATACCATGGAACAACCTCTAAGGATGCTTTTGTTAAACAACTCTTTGAGAAATTTGGTTTGAAGGTCATCAGTGCAGAGAATCCTTCGTCTACACCTTTGATGTAATATATATATATATATATAATATGTAAAAAAGAAGAAGAGAGAGAATAAAGAATAAAGAATTATGTTTTATTTTCTTGTCTTTTTGCAGGAGCTACAACTAAGGAGTAAAAAGAATAGAAAGAATTTTGAAAGCACCAGTTGCTGCTACCCATGGTGCTGTTACTCGGTTGCTACTACTCATGGTGCTGCTACTCATTTGCTGCTACTCATGGTGTTGTTACTCAGTTGCTGCTACTGACGGTGTTGTTACTCCGGATGCTACTACTTGTGTTGTGTTTCTCCGATGTTGTTATACCGATGTTGTTACACTGGTGTTGTTACACCGATGTTGTTACACCAATGTTGTTACTCCGATGCTGTTACACCAATGTTGTTACTTCGATGATGTTACACTGATGCTGTTACACCGATGCTGCTACACCGATGTTGTTACAATGATGCTGTTACACCAATGTTGTTACTCCGATGCTATTACACTAGTGCTGTAACACCAATGTTGTTACTTTGATGTTGTTACACCGGTGCTGTTACACTGATGCTGCTACACCGCTGCTACTACACCGATGTTGTTACACCAATACTGCTACACTGATGATGTTACACTGATGTTGTTACAACGATGTTGTTACTCCGATGTTGTTACACCAATGCTGCTACACTGCTGCTATTACACCATCCACATCATTACTATGATGTCATCCCACCAGCGTCACATCGTCTAGGTAGGCCATCAGGTATGCCTCCATGTGACTTTTACTGATTTAATTAAATATCCCACATAGATCTTTTAATGCTGTGGACGGAAAAAATTTAAGTTGGGGGGGATGCCGTCATGACAAGGACGGTGTAATAATTACCTCATAAATTAAGTAGGACAACCTGCTCATGGTACACCTTACAATTCCCATCAATACGTGGTATCATCATTTAAATTGTATTGGGATCCATAAAATGTCTTGTCCACCCTATACGAACAATTATTATTTTTATTTTACCACACTTACCATATTTGTTTATGATTTTTCTCGACTTTGGAGAGTTACCGACCGTATTTACCGTTACCACCTTTCAATTTTCACTATGTTGCTCCTCTGAATTCGGTACTGACTACCTTACTCAACGATCTTTTGTTACCGGAAGTGCTGCTACAAGTATCCATAGTATGGGTGGGTCGGCTGTGCGACATGAGTGTGAAAACACAGTTTCAGTTCACAGCAATCCAGGGGTTTGGGAAGTCTTTTTCAACGCAGGGTGGGATATCTACTTTGACAGATTGTAGGGGTTTGATGGAGATATCACAATGGAATTCGCACTCAATTTAGAGGAAAATTATTCGCAGATTAGGGGTCTAGAAGTTCTTGTTACAAAAGAGGCAATCGTAAAGGTTAGCGGACTGAGGCAGCAAGGGAAGCAATGGTTTTCTCGAAAATTTTCTCTTTTGGAATTCCCTCAATTGTTCTTACAGGTAAGAGAAAGTGTTGTTCAAATGGACAAAGGATATGAGCACCTAACAGTACCGTATCCTTGGAATGAAGTTGCAGCCTTCGTAATAAAATGCATTACCTACAAGGGCTAGGCCTTGACTCTGATCAAATATCACTTTAAAATTATAACACGCCTCCTATTTCCACAGAATCCGGAGCAAGCCCTGAACATTCCATTCTTCCTCTTGAAACAACTGTAGCATATGGCACAAGCTTCTCGGTGTTCACGCTGAATGATGGCAATACTCTCCAATCACAGCCTGGTGCGATTATTGGTCATGCATGCAATAAACAGGCTTAAGGTCTCTTGGGCAGAATTCTGTGGGTCCTCAGAAGAAGAGGTAGCAGCCATGATTGCTGCTAAAAAAGAAGAACCAGTCTCTTCGGTTGGTCAAGTAGAAGAAGAAACAGTCTCTCTGGGTAGTCAGGCAAAAGAAGAACATTCAGAAGAAATTGATCAGGAGGAACACGAGGAAGAAGAGATGATGGTTGATCAGGAGGGACCTAAAGAAACGAGAATGGAGGAGGTAATAGGTGATATGGTTGAGGCTGCCACACAAGAACCAGCCTCTCTTGGAGAACCCATAGAGAAGGAAATGATGGAAATTATGCAGGAAGTCGATACTGTTATACAAATGATGATTTTTGTTAATAAGGAGTAGAGGAGTAAAATTATGGATAAAGAAATGGAAAGTGATTTTTTTTTGCAAAAAACAGCATCACCTATCCATATAAATATGAATATTGATACAAGATGGGGTGTTACATAAGAACCACCCCCAATTTAGCTAGAACAGGGAAATTCAGCCTGTGGAATTGACATTGGACCTCAAGAACTAGTACCAATTGTGAAAACAAGGGAGATTGATGAGGAAAAAGGAGGTAAAGAAGGAATGAACCAGGAGGTCGATACTGTTCCACCTCGGTTGAAGTAGCCATTATCGAAGAACCATTATCGGCCCCGGTTGAAGTAGCCATGCATGAAGTCTCAGTCCAAACAAAAAAATAAGATGGTGAGTCTGTTCCTCATTCTCAGTTCCAGCCCCTGATGCCTAGAGGGGCGAGGGGATTTCACTCACCCAAACGGTTAATATAATAAGTAGTTGTTTCCCCAGTACTAAAATTTGTTGACATGGCCGAGATTGGCCCAGTCACCACCGAACCGAAACACTTAGAGGCTCGCAAGGAAGACAACGTTCCTATGGAAACTTTAGAACATGGGAGGATCAATGAAGTTACTGACCAGACAACAGAAGTTCCTAGAGGAAACATAGAAGAAGAAGCCCCTGGAGGTAGGGAGCCCAGCCAGAAGGGCTTGACAAGAGAATCCGCAGAAAATGTTGGCAACAACCCACTGCCTTCTGAGCCTGTCATATGCCCAGAAATAGAATTCATTGTTAAACAGGAATGGATTGAATAGTGTGAGAAAATAATGATACCTCTCAAGGAGAAGTATCATCTATAGTTTAGTGAAACCATGAGAATAACAAGGGAGGTTCAAGAATTGAAGAACCAAGTTTCACATTTGAAAAGAAAGGTAAAAATATATAAATGGAGGGCAATAAAGCTGAAAATTGAAGTCTCCACGGCAGCTACCCAGACTCGCTCGATAGAAGAGTTGTTTGAAGGTCGATAATTTATATTGGCCGTTGAAATTTATGAATGGCAGTCTGCAGCAAGCGACCATAAGAAGGAAACAACTAGGGTTCGAGAACAAGCTGCCAGAGTCATCACAAGGTACAAGGATCATTTATATAAGGCACGGCTAAAGCAGGCTAAGAAGAAGGCCATAATATAGGAATTGGAAGAACAAGTTCAACTGCTGAAGACAGATAAGGAGAAAATATTCTCCTTGGTACAATAGGTAATGGCTTGCAGACCTCCTGCACATAGCTATGCCTTATTCCTTCATGAAAATTTTCTTTTCTTTTGTTTCAGAAGTATATATAAGGATATTTGGTACAAAATTGAGGACCCCATTCAATTCCTTTGTATTTTAAAAATTCATGACATTATCAGAGAACACTTAATGTGTGAGCTCTATATGCATGGGTATTGTTTAAAGAATTATTAGTCATTTAACCCCATTCCATTTGTGGCGGAAATCCATTTAAGGGAATTCACCTCCTATACCATCAATCAGATTAAATGGAGAAAGGCATAGGATACATTTGAAGAAAATCAAGCCGTCAAGTCGTTAATGATGAGAAGAGAGCATGGTCAGTCCTTAAACATTTATAACAAGCATTATACATTTTTACAGATTGAGGTCCATAAGGAACACATGTTGGCAACCCAGAAATGGCGCGCTGACCTATGTGTCAGCTAGATTACAACGTTTCCCAAGGAAGCACTAGACAATTGTCAGAAGAGATGGATGATGTCCTCCTCAGTCGTCAAAGAAAGAGAACCATTTGGAGCACCTAACTTTGCATGTTCTTTAGAGAGAATGCCACATTACGTGGCATGCATTCATACTTGTGAGCTCAAATGGATGGGATTAAGGTTTCAATTTCCTCTCCTATGGTTACCAGCAGAGCAGTATACTCTTGCATATAACGTTGACCTAGACTGGTGGAAGGATGTTGTTTTGAAAAAAGGATATAAGCCACCAGGAACAAAAATGGCTACAAAATATGATCTCACATAGCTTCATGCCGATCACAGTCAGTCCAACCTGGACCTGAGGAGATGACAAGCTGCATGAGGACATGAAAATAAATCAGTTGGGGGGAGATGTTGGGTACCGGATTTGTATACTTTCCTCTCCCATTTTACCCTATTTTTCTATCTCTTTCTACCATTATTATTCTTAAAACGCATGAAGTAAAACCATTCTTCCTATCTCTCATGGGATATTTGATTAAAGATGTATTTGTCATGGAGGTTTTACCTTTCTACATATTAACTTCGATATTTCTTCAGATCTGGCTAAAACAGGATCGTTGCGGCCACGAGTGAAGGCGCAACCCATCATCTCCAACGTCTCCCCTATTTTCTCTTATAGCGTGACAACCATGGATGTATCAGTGCTATCTTAGACCTTTTTATGGTTTCTTGCTGGGAAATTTGGTTGTCATTGTAGCAAAATGTCTTTTTGTAACAATGAAGTTATTGAGAGGGATCGAGGTTTTCAGGATAATTGTATAAAGAATCCCGCAGGCTGTGAATCAGGGTTAAGCCCTTGGACATAGAAACTTTGAAATGAATTTATTTTATCACTAATTGAATGCACAACACCTTGCTATTTCTCCTGTAATTTGTGAGCTCACCACAGCCCTGATTAGAGAGTTGGGCACGCTCTTCTGATCAAGTGTTACATTCTCTTTTATTTCCTTGCAGTGTTGCGTTTTAGTGTGATTATTTATTTTGATTACAGTCACGTTTAATTGTTGTAGATACCTTTTATTTTTTCAATTTATTTCATTGCTATTACAATGACTTGTGTGCTATAGATTAAACCTGTGATTTATAGCAGACCATGTGCTTGTATCTACATATACCTTGCAGTTAGTCTTGAAATAACTAATGTCCTAGGTTGATAATTTATGTGGAAGATAGGGGTGAATTTGTTCATATCCGGACACCAACAAGAGCTCTTATGGATCTCACACCACTTTCTCATATCCTTCTTTGGCTTCGCAATGGTTTTCGTTTCTTTGTAGCTCTGGTAGGTTGTCTTGGGTCGCCATGCCCTAGCTTTGTGGACCTATTTTGTGGTTTTGGGGCCCCTTTCCATTGCTTTTGATTCACAGATCCAAAGTCTTGCTTCTTCTATTTGAATTTATGTTCAATATTGGTGTCATACCAATATGTAGTAACAAGCGAGGAGATGTCGAGGAACTCCATTTTCTCCTAAATATATCTGTGCAGACAAATTTTATACTTTAGCACCAAATTTTTCTCTGAATATTTGATACCCAACTTTGTGCGTAGGGTATGAAACAAATTGGTCAGCTCATGCACATCTTGATCCCTTTGTTTTTGCAGAGTAGTCAATTGTATGTACTTGTCCTCATAGATCCCCACATGATAGTATCGTTCCTTGATGGCATCTCAGAAATAATTCTAAGTTAGTATGGCTGAGAAAAAAGACAGTTCTGTCTCATCCTTTTTCTCACAGTAGATTTCCCACTAGTCCTTGACATGGGGGGTAGCTTTGAGGAGTGAAAAAATAATCTTCTCCCGATTAGAAAAGTCATAAAACGAGAAATATCTTTCTAATAGATTCAACCATCTATCTACAGAATCTACATCTATTTTACCCTCAAATATGGGAATGTCAAAGCTTACCTATACCTTAAAGGGAATCACGCCTCCAAAGTGGATGTTGGATGCATATGTGTCGCCGGTGGGTAGTTGTTGAAGGATTTGGGCAAAGTTATCCATCATCGCGTTCCTTTGTTTTTCGAGGGCCTCCTCGAGAAATATTTTGATAGGATCTCCTGCTCCCTTATCTTTATTTTCGTCCCCCATGGGCAGCCTTTGGGGTTTGCGAGGCTCATCTTGCAAAGGTTCAACCAAATCAAGCCCTAACTCCTTATACTTCGACCTCGTTGGGAACATGCAAAGAAGGATCGAGAAAAAATAGACTTCTTTGATACCATTGATCCGGATTTATGCAGAAACGCAACAACATACAAATATAACCACAAATACAAAGATGAAATAGAAATAACACTTCATTTCATTAATATCAAAGAACTGAAATTTACTCACAGACAAAATAGAAATAAACTAGCTAAGGCATTGGTAGCTTATCTTTGAGAAGAGATGTGGTGGCTACAGGCCTCTGAACTATGTTCCAATGAGGCTCAAGAGCCTATTTATTATAGAAAAACAATGTAAAACCATAAACATCCAAAAAAATAACCCTAGGAGATGAAGTGCCAAAACTATGGGCGTCGTTTGGATAAATTGGCGTTTCAACTTCCCGGGGTCGTAACATTTTTATATTATCTATGTTTGAAGGACATGATACATCATTAGAAATATCTATCCAAGGAATACAGTTTTTGACCACAAATATCAATTTCAGAATGGAATCATACTTGGTAAAGGTGCGATGCCCAAAAAACATCGTTTAGCACCTCAAAATGGCTCTGGAATTTTAGTACTCCAAAACTGCTAAAAATAGTAATTTATGCTGAAACTAAAAAAAATGAAAGAGACAATAGTGGAGCCCCAAGTGGAACATACAGGTGGCCACCAATATCCACCTGGATCATGAACCATTCAGGTAGATCTCCCTTTACTCTTTTGTATTCAAGTATTGAAGGGTTTCCGCAGTGCATTATATTAGATATCATTTTTTGGGATTCAATTTCATTAAGAAAGTCATTCAAGTATGACCATTTCCATGAGAGGTGGTCGTAACTCACTAATTTACCATGATTTTTGAATATTACACTTAGCATTCATTGCATAGGGTGATGTTCACAGGGGTGAAGAAGTGGGATTGAAACTAGTGAAACTAGTGGGATTGAAATTTTCAAGTTATTACTACAAATATAACATAAGAAAGAAGCAAGAAAATTTATTGAAATTACTTTTGTAGAAAATAAAATAAATGATAAAGGAGGTGCAACTAGATCCACTATGATAGTATAATTTATAGAAATAAATATGGGATTGTTTGGATAAAAATCTAGCAAAACTGTTTGCACAATGCCAATTTGCACGAGAGCTAGAAATACATGTAATTGATAAATTGTTTTGACATTCGAGAGTGTATAGATGGTAATGGATTTTAAAGTGTTAATTATTCCTTTAAACAAAGAATAGGCCCAAACAACCAAAAAAATAGAAGATTAAAAACCTCTAGTATGTCATTATAATTGAACAATTTTGTATTTTTTTTTTTTGTAAGTGAAGTCGTCGATGAATTAAACAACTAGTTTCTGTCACAATAGTAGAGGTTTTCATTCATGGAATGGTGGGAAGAGGCCTCTACTTATTATTTTAACCATGTTTTCCTTGTAGATACTCCATGAATATGAAGCTCACACCAACCTATCTACTTCACAAGAAATTCAAGGGTTTTATGATCCCCTTAACCATAAGTGAGACATTCTAACACAATGGATTGCTAAGAGCATATATTAGAGGCATCCGGCCACTAATACAATTAATATAATTGATTATACATGTCAACATGATGATTGGGAAAACCTCCGAATAGGTGAAAAAAATGGCAAAGGTGGAAAACACAAAGAATAGATTCAAAATTAGCAATGGAACTAACAACTTTTCTCGTCGTTTAATATACACTATATAAGAGACAAGGAAACAACAAACAACCGCAATAAATATATGGAGTAAGACTCAACTAGAACTCAACTAGCTAAACTGAATTCAAATGGACTCTGACACCTAATACACATGATTGAGACACGAAGATTAATACTCAAGGCGATTGCAATCTTAACCACAACCATGAGTTGTGAGCACAATCACTGCATGATTGTCAGGGTTGTTTAATGAGATCACAAGTAAATTTTTCCTTTCTTACTATTTGATTGTGGGAGTGTTTAAGTCACTTTTTATATGGGATAAAGAGATTCAATATTGTTAATAAATTTTTGAACACTCAAAATTATGAAGCTTGGTAGCTATAATCTAAATTTTCAAAATTTTCTTATAAATTTATAAAAATCATACCAAAATTTTCTCTTATTTTTAAAACAAAATTGTAACGGGTTTAAACTATGCCCATGAGCGTCGAGCTGCCCATCGTGTGGGCTGCCTGCCCCTCTAGGAGAGCAAGCACTTGATACGAGCAATAAAAATTAAAATATATTTGTAGTTAAAAGAATTTTAGAACTAAAGATCATATAAGCGGAATGGAAATGATTTTTATTATTTTATACAGAAAATATTTAATTAAATATATTTTATTGTCTCGACATGGTTATCATAAATAAATTAGTGTAATGCTTTGAAATCAATATAATAGGGAGGACAAGAGTATTGGGATCCGTAAGGCATGTACATTGTTTATGATGATGAACATTCAGACAAATATAATATAATATGGAGATCATGAACATTGTTTATGATGATGAATTTTCAGACAAATATAATATGGAGATCATGAACATTGAGATCCTCAATGCCCATTTGAGGACAGAAACATGTTTATGTTTATTATGATGCAAGCAAGTGAGATAGCAATTTGTTTCTATTTTTTTTTTAATCTTTGACAGCGAATGCAGCATCAACTTTTCCGGTGAGAGATGAACGTACGCCTTCAAATTTTCGATGATGACAACGAAGTAGATCGAGGATATTCTGTTAAAAGGTGCCCTGCAATTAAATGGATGTGGATTTAGTGCATAACAATTCGATCCAGGCTTGGAAAGCAGTGTAATTATTCGATCCACCTTTTTGTTAATGTGGTCACCGTTCCTTGTTCCATATTTTGAGTTCACACAGATAATGTACGCGAGGACTTACATCAGCGTATGAAACCCATGTTTAATTAATTGTTCGCCAAACTCTATTTCACAGATCAAATATACTACCTATCCTACTTTTCGATTGATTTTGTTTATTTAAAGTACAATTACTTCAAACAGAGGAGACGCATCTAGTCAATAAATAGCTACACGATTTCTTTGGAAGAGTGCTTTTGGTTTTCAGTTGCAACAATGATTTGGGAGATAAAATAGACAACAAAATCTGGTCACATGAAGTGACAGAAATTGAAGAACACTAGTTTAATTGCCGGTGAATCTAATTTCAAACTTGTAGAACTTAGTGGAGACATATGCCTAAATTTAGGCCCGTAACGGACCCATCAAGATGCCTTTAAGGAGACATGCAAATGCCTATATTTGTCTTTACTCCCATTCTTTCAAATTAAATTATAGGGAACCTCCAATATAAAAGAAAAAAGTACCCTAAGCGTGGGTTTAATTTAATTTGACATGCAAATGAAGATATTTGTCTTTATTTTCATTCTTTCAAATTAAATTATAGGGATTGTCTAATGTCATAGCTTCAACTTGCCCGAAGGAAAGCTGGTCGTTAGCCACCTAAGAGAATTAAAGGCCATCCAGTATTGGAATTGTTTTTTCCTTCAACTTACCACTTTAGCTACTTCACTATGTACATAAAAACAATATTTTAAACAACATCTATTAAAACTTGCTCAAAAAATCATATACAAATATTGAAAGTAAATATCACCCATCAGAGGAGTCTATTGGAGTCGGATCTTTTGTAGTGAATCCTGGTATTTCTACTTACTGCATTCCTTGAAGTTGAAGTTCAATCCTCCCAATTCTTGCCGCTGTTTGATACTGAGATCTGGCAATTTCACAGATATCATGTTGAATCTGTTGAAGGTCTGACACAACTGCTGGGTTACTCCCAATTTGCTGCATACTTGCCATGGCCTTTGCCATGACACATATAATTTTCCAATAAGTGTTCATTGATTGGTGGAACAAAGATATCCTTCCTCTTGTGTTTCCTGGATCACAAATGAAGTCTAATTTGGCCTCCTATTGTTTAATTTCTTCCTCATCATAGGCGCTTTCCCTTTCCCATCCATGTATGGTATTGCAGATACTATCAGGATTGCCAACTTCATATAAATCAAAGATATTTTTCAAAACATGTTTGGTAGTTTTCCTCCCTCATTAACTTGGGCCCTCATCCTGAATTGTTTGTTTATGTTTTCCATTCTCTTTTCCTCTTCATTTTCCAAATTGCCTTCTTGCCATGGTAAGTGATCCTCCTGTAAAAGTGAAGGATAATCCTGTATGCAGAGTAAAATAAATAAGAATGTTTTGGAAAGCATTGATGAAATCTGATATTCCGATAGTAACTAGAGGAGTCCCATTCATTGTCAAACAAACATGAAGATGTGTGGCTAGATTTCCCATTACTACACTTGTATTACAGAAATGAGAATTCAGTTTTGCATTACAACGAAAGCCCAAAACTAGATGCCAATTTCGACTTAAACACCACTGCATATGAGGGGTGATTCGGATGCAGCTACATAATTTACGACCGGGCCAACTTTAACATTGGGGGATGAAATTCAAATTAAACTCGAAAGGTAGATGGGGGTTTTGAAAACTATTTCTATAGGACTTACAAACATGTTCATCAACCTGATAACGTTTCCTATTGACAGTAACCCAAGAGTTTAACCCCATGAATTAGTTTTTCAAGCAGTACAACCAAGGTATATAGAGGCTGAGACTGTATGATTTTACCACCCTACCAATCTTAACTTTGTGATATACATAGAGGAAAACATTCGCATGGCAATAAGGCCGGTTACAAAGTAGAGACTTTTCTCGAAACATAGACTTATCACAAAGAAGAGACTTTTCATGAAACAAAGACTTATCACAAAACAGAGAATTCACTTCAGAAGGGCTTCGAAAGCATGGTTCGATTTCTTGGACAAAGATTATCTCTAGGATAGAAGGTATGACCAAACCTCCAATAATTTTAATCGCAGAAAAAAAAGAGAGCATACCAGAATGGCAAGAGAGCCCATTAACGAAACAAACCAATATACAAAATTTGATGCACCCAACTTCATCTTCATCATTTAAGATTGGAATAAAGAGATGGGAAACAAGGTTTACTAGAGCCATTACATACCATGGGATCGGATGACAATGGTGCTCGAGTGCTTCCTTCACTTCCTCTGCCTGGCCTCCAAACTGTTTATTGTGAACATTCCCTCTCTGCATAGTTGTTTTATTCTTTACCATTCTCCTTACTTGGCGTGCCTTCCTAGTTTTTCCTGACTTGCATAGCTGGCCACCTTCCTTTTCATTTATTTCCATTATAAACAAACATGCCAAGTACTGTCCTACAGTATTCACATTTATCATATTTGATGGATTGTTAGGTGGTTGCCTCCGCATGGCACCAACCTCCTCTCATCCCCTCCTTCATGGCACCCCGATCGGGGGATAGGGACTATCCAATGTAAAACAAGAAAGTACCGTAGGTATTTTTTTGCTAGTAAATCTATGTGGTTTTAGTTTAATGTCGAATTTATTATGTTTTGTCATAATGTTAAGTTTTTTATAATTTTTATTGATTTATTCTATCATAAATTTGAAGATAAGATGAATTTATTTTATTCATTTATTTTATGATAAATCTAAAGATAAGATGAATGTATCATCATATAAGACTGTCACTGCGAAGCTTAAGACTAATGGGGGGTGGTCTAAAGACATTAAATGCAATATTGGAGTTAAGCAAGGGTGTCTCCCATCCCTTACCCTTTTTGGCATATACATCGATAAGCTAGAGGAGAGTCTAGAATCTGCGGGGTGCAAGGGCACCGAGATTGTTGGTGTTCTCATTACTCTTCTCCTTTATGCCAATGATATCTTTCTTCTTGCAAATAGCCATGATGACCTTCACAAACAACTCCATATTCTTTATGACTACTACTCCAAGATGGGTACGATAGTTAATACCGAAAATACTAAAGTCATGATCATTAAATCCAAAAATGTCACCCATAGTATTTTCGTGTATAGTAACCAATGCTTAGAGAATGTTTCTTCATATAAGTATTTGGGAATTTACTTCCATCATCATCTGAAATGGAATTATAGCATCGAGAAAATGATTATTGGGGGCTGGAAAGATTATTAGGAGCTTGAAAACAATTGAAAGTCGGTTTATCTTTACATTTGGAGTAAAAAGAGGTTCCTCTTTGAGATCCTCGTCACCCCTGTTGTCTTATACAGATGTGAAGTTTGGGGTTACAATATATGCAGAGAGTCATGGAGCAAGATTATGATGATTCAAAAGAAATCCATAACCTACAACCTTAAGGTCAAGGGAGATACTCCTTATCCTATCATCTTGATTGAATATGGTTTGTCCCCCATTGAAAGAAGAAACTTGACAACATGGAATAAAAAAGGCTTCCTAAAATTGCTTGTAAATGTAGTCAAAACCCTTACCTTGGCCTCAAGTGTGGGTGGCAAATGGCTGCCCAGTCCTCACTCAACCATTGGGGAACTAAGGAGGAGCTCAATATGGGAAGCAAAGATAATATCAAAAATACTATTACCTCCAATTTTAAGGACACGTTGTGGGAGGATGAGGAACTAGAGGGTAAAAGGAAGTTAAGATACTATAAGGAAGTGATCAAACCCACCCTTGATAATCAAAATTATCTCTCTATGTTGTCCAACAATAAGAAAAAAATGAACATTGGAAAGATAATAACTAATTCCCATGAGCTTCAGAGTGAGACTAGGCAGTGGTATATTCCCAAGACCCCTTGGCACGATATAATCTGTGATATTTGTGATTCTAAGTAGGTGTAAAATGAAAAACACTTCCTTTTAGACTGCCCTAATCTTACTCCCATTCGCTCTAAATTCCCTGCCATCTCCCACACCTCACACTTCCAATCTTCTTAACCTATTAAATTAACCCACCTATAGCGATCTCGGAGCACTTTTTTCCCTTCACTTTGACTATAGAAACAAGATTTTGAAGAATCAAACTTAGATTCTCTCTCCTCTGTATAAGTCTAATAGAACACATTGATCTTAACTAAAGGTAACTATCATCATCATCATATTTCAATTTTTTTATATATTTTTATAATTTAAATTATAACTCTAAATTCAACAAAATTAAATAATATAGGTCTTAATTTTTATTTTAAAAAAAATACATAAGTGAATCCATTTAAATGATATATAAATATAAGCCAATGTATCCCTTACATTACATTATCTAGTAAAATTAATATATATTCACTTTAAAATTATAAAAAAAATAAAATGAAATATTTATATATAATATTTTATGATAATTTTAAAATATTATGCATTAAATATATCTTAATTTAATAAAAATTATATATTTCAGTGATATTCAAAACGAGACTCTATAATATACATAAACCCTCCCAACTCAATAGGAAAGTAAACCTACTAGAAATCTGATCATATGAATTACGGTACGATTAAGAAATAACTAATATATTAAAAAAATTTGGATTCAAGGAAAAGTTTTTATATTTTATATTTTATATTTTTTAATTTAAATTACAAATTAGTATATATAAATGTAATAATTTTTCTATAAATATAAATTTGCAATAAACATCAAGATATTTACTTTATCATATTCAAATTGTTAAAATTAAAAAAAACAATTGTATTATTAATATAAATAGATAAGAAAAACAACTATTCGAACCTGAATTGCTTGAATTTTTTTTTTTGGAAAATGAAATAAATAAATTGTCCTGAGAAAAATTAAACTTAAAAATAACGGTGTTAATAAACTGAATTATATAAATAAAATTCGATGATCAATTAAAAACCGAAAGTGAAACTAAGGGATTAATTAGCAAATATAACATAAGAAAGAAACAAGCATATTTACTGTAAATGGTTTTAAAAAACACTTAAAAGACATGATGGAAAGAACTTGAAATCAGAATCTGTGCAACACTCTAAAGGGTGGAAATGATGATGGGATTGTTTGCAGAAATATCTAGCAGAATTGTCTGCACAATGCCACTTTGCGGGAGAACTAGGTCCGCATGTTAATTGATAACAACACGCTTTGCCACCTCGAATGTGTAGAGGGTAATGGATTTTGAATGGTAGGTATTTCCTTAAGAAAACTATAGGAAAAAATATTTTTCGATATGTTAATATAATTCAACAATTTTGTAGAATTTTATCTATGCTGGCCACTGCTGCTTAAATTTGGCATGAATTAAGCAGTTTGTTGGTTTCATAGCGTTATGGAGTTTGTATATTAAGCCAAAAAAAAACTATTCTATATCTCAATGTGAAGTAATGTGTAATATGTTTGTTTTTAAGTTAGAATTCACACATGTTTTTATTAAAATAAAAATAAAATATTTTCTAAATAAATTCACTATGAATATTAATATATTGATATATAAATCAAAATGTAAAATAAAATATTTTAATGTTGTATATAATAGAATATTCAAATTATATTATAAATAAATTATTACAATATGAATTAATATTGATATAGACATAAATATATTTAACATTAAATAATACAATTTAACTAATAAAAAATTACATATAATTTTTTTTTCACTTTTCAATAAATTTACATTAAAAAAAATTGAACCCTCAACTTATCTTAAATTTGTATTTAAAATAAATCTACACTAATAAAATGGACAAAGGCTCGTGCTTATGTCTTGGTCATGTCTTAAATATATGCTATGTATATAAGCTCCATCTCTTACAAGAAATTCAAAGAAATGGACTATGATTAGATTAATGATAAATGAGGAACGATGAGACAATGTGCTACTAGAGCCGATGCTAGAGGCAACCGGGCACAATACAATTAATACTACAGATTAACATTATCATTCGATCTACCAGTTCCAATTATACCTAAGCCAAAATTCAGTAGAATTAAATTTCTTCTATTTTGGATGGAAAATATATCTATATCTTTAAAATTTTATAACATGAACCTTTTTATTAGATACATTTTTTTTCCCTCTCTTTAACCTTTACGTAAGTAATTAAAAAGAACTCAAAGTGGTGTACTGCATTGAAATCAATATAGTAGCAGGAACAACAACATTGGGATCATGAATTCCTTTACGGCATTCAA
This sequence comes from Pinus albicaulis, assembly GCA_034641835.2. Taxonomy (NCBI): domain Eukaryota; kingdom Viridiplantae; phylum Streptophyta; class Pinopsida; order Pinales; family Pinaceae; genus Pinus; species Pinus albicaulis. The sequence goes on along the minus strand of CM076572.1, from coordinate 1,304,658,186 downwards.
ATGTTTATGATAGTCAACATTGTGACAACTATATCGAAAACATGAAAATTGAGATACCTAATTTCTAGTTGGAGACACAGCCATGTTTAGGTTTATGATGATGTGACGAAAAGATAATGATTTAACCTATCCTACTTTTCGATTGATTTTGTTTATTTAAATTACAATTTACTTTAAGAAGAGGAGACGCATCTAGTCAATGAATAGCTACACGATTTCTTGGCGAGAGTGCTTTTGGTTTTCAGTTGCAACAATGATTTGGGAGATAAAGTAGACAACAAAAGCTGGTCACAGGAAGTGACAGAAATTGAAGAACAATAGTCTAATTGCCGGTGAATCTAATTTCAAACTTGTAGAACCTTAATGGAGACATATGCCTAAATTTAGGCCCGAAACGGACACATCGAAATGCCTTTATGGAGACATGCAAATGCCTATATTTGTCTTTACTCCCATTCATTCAAATTAAATTATAGGGACCGTCCAATGTAAAAGAATAAAGTACCGTAGGTATTTGTTAGCGAGTAAATCAGCGTGGTTTTAGTTTAATTTCGAATTTATTATGTTTAATCATAATGTTAAGTTTTTAATATTTTTTATTGATTTATTTTATTATAAATTTGAAAAGAGATGAATTTATTTTATTGATTTATTTTAAGATCTAAAGATATGATGAATGTATCATTATATTATATGAGATTGTTACTGTGAAGCTTAAGATTAAGGAGGGGTAGTCAAAAGACATTAAATGAAATATTGGAGTTAAGCAAGGTGCCCTTTATCTTTTATTCTTTTTGGCATATACATCCATAAGCTATAGGAGTGTCTCAAATATGTTGATGGTATGGTTCTTCTTACAAAAAGCCATGATGGCCTTGACAAGGAGCTCGAAATTCTTCTTCATAACTACTACTCCAAGATGGGTATGAAAGTTAACGCCGAGAAGACTAAAGTCATTATCATTAAATCCAAAAATATGACCCATGATAGTTTTGTGTATAATAAGTAATTCTTAGAGCAGGTTTCTTCTTATAAGTATTTGGGCATTGACTTCCCTCATCATCTCAAGTTGAATTATAGCATCGAGAAAAGGATTATTGGGCCTGGAAAGCTTATTATGAACTTGAAAACAATTGTAACTCAATGAATCTTTACATTTGGAGTAAAGAGAAGTTCCTCTTTGAAACGCTTGTCACCCATTTTGTGTTATACGAATGTGAATTTGAGGTTGCAGTATATTGAGAGAGTCATGAAGTAAAATTGAGATGATTTAAAAGTAATTCATAATCTACAACCTAAAGATCAAAAAAAAATATTCCCTATCAACATTAGTCACTCTGAATGAAAATAATAATTCTAAATAGAAAAATATTATAAATTTGGCTTGATTAGAATCCCATAACTTTCTCGAGAAAGTAGCTATACTTTATTTTTAGAAACATTACATAAAATTGAATCAACCAAACAAATCCTAATAAAAGTCCGTTCCCTTCTCTAGCTTATTGGTAAATCATTAATCTAATATCATTATATTATATGAAAGAGGTCCTGAGTTCGAAACTTGGCAGGAGGAGTATTTTTGGCTGGCCTTGCGAGGAAGCACGTCATACGAATAAAATTGATTGTAAAATAATATAATTATTTTTTATTTAATTAAATATGCTTTTATATTATTTTAGTTAAAATAATTTCACGAGGATAGAAATTATTTTATTATTTTATAACCGAAAATATTTAATGAAATAATTTTTATGCTCTCTCCATGCTTATCGAGAGTAATTAAAATGTATTAAGGTAGTGCATTGGAATGAATATGGTATAGAGAACATGACCATTGAAATCCTCAATTTCCATTTGAAGACATACGCATGCTTATATATTTATGATGTTCAAACGATAACCATTCATTTCTTTATTTTTATAATCTTCGACAACGAAAGCGGTAACAAGAGGTTTTAAGAAACCTCTCAGACACTTACTCCATTGGCAACTCATCACAGGTCAGACAGGAAATTCAAGGTTGGGAATGAGAAATTCAAACCAATGAGGAAGACAACGAAGCAGAAGCAGAAATTATGGACTTCATTACAGATCCAGGCAATACTCGAGGTCGCTTATCACTATTTAATCAAATAGTTCACACTTACTGGATTGTCAAATGCCTATTGACTAAGGCTATGCAGAGTTTTCACCCTCATAGAGAGAAGACAGAACCAGAAATAGTGGATTTGTTACAAGACATTGACAATCAGCTGAAGCATATCAAAGTCACCTGGTACCGAGGCCAATCGATTTATTACAAGACATTGGCAATCGGCCAAGCATATCAATGTTGAGATAATGCCTCATTTATGATGCATACTACAGTTTAGGGATTGGTTTGGTGTGTTGGAGGATGTTGAGAGATTCTCTCAACTACTTCCTCCAAGAATGGAATTAGTTGGATCTCAGCAGCACTATAAATATTGTAATGTATTAGTGTGATTGAATATAGAAAAATAATTATTTGTGTGTATCTCTGCTCTCTTCAATTTTTAATGTGGTATCAGAGCTTGGCTGGGCTTAATCCCTGATGGGAGTGCCCAGAAAGATGTGAGAGTCTGCGTAATTGTTGGTCTGTACATAGGTGTGAAAGTGAATGTCTGTTTTTTTAATTTATTTATGTTTGTATGTGAAGTGTGGCAGCTCATGAATTCAAATGGCGAAGTCAACGGCCTTCTGCAATGCAGGGGTGACGTGTCTGAGAAAGACTGCCAAAAGTGTTCTTCTGAAGCTTCAAAGATGGCTTACGAAGACTGCCCCAATGCCATCGGCGCTCGGATTCAGTTGGAATTCTGCTTCATTCGTTATGAGAAATACAGTTTTGCCTCAGCTCTCGAGAATGTGAAAAGAAACAGTGATATTCATGATTTCAATAAAACTTTGGGGAATCTCGTGGAGTCTCTGGCGGGCAAGGCTCCCGTTAATGGGAAAAAATTTGCTTCAGGATTCTTCTGTCACGATCTATGCTTTGGAAATGTGCTTGAGAAGCGTTGCAGGGCATGATTGTGGTGTCTGTTTGAGAAAAGCCATTATTCTGCAACAGTCTCAAACCCCGCTAAAGATCTGCAAAATGGCTGCTGAATTGAAGCAAAATGGCGAGGAATGTCTATGGATTTTCCAGGTTGGTGTGCGCTGCAGAGGGCAGATGATGCTCAACGGTGCGTATTTTACCCCATCGGGAGCAGGGGCGTCTTCGGCATATTTAAAGGCATCAAGTCTAGAGGTGAGGCCTTCAACGTCGGTTGATCTCAGAACCAGATCTGAGGAAAATGGTCGATTATGTGAACTCTTCCAACAACTGGCAAGTTGCTGAGGCCAGCGACGCAGTTTCAATGGTGCTTCCTCCAGAAGATTATGTGCATTGGAGCTGATATATACCTTCCATTTATTTTTGGGTTAAACGGAATTACGTCTAAATTGAATTGCCCCGAGTTTGTCCAGAGTCGGTTTATAGGCGAAGAAGAATTGTGTTGGTGGAGTGTGTAGCTTGTTAATTTGTAGAATTATGAATTTTTTGTTGTGAAATTTGTGTAGTGCAAAACCAATTATGAAGAATTTAGCATAATTTAAATTAGTCGTTCTTGACGTTCTACAGGGACGAGAGAACAATTGGCTAATTTGATTGTGTGAATTTGTTATATGCTGATCTGTTGTGCTACAGGCCAAGGGCATCAGTTACAGGTTACAGTATGAGATCCATTTGTGTGAAGCAGGTCAAGTTGTTAGATTAGCTCTTGAACACATTCAGTATTTAGACCATTTGCCTAGCCACTGATGGATAGCCGAAAGCGAAATATCCGACAGATGGTGATTGGTCCATAGGATGGTTCATCACTTGTCAGCTCTATCGCGGAAGCCCCGACGAGCCGAGTTGTCAATACTGTTGATCTTACAAAGTTCATTATTGCTGGTCAGAAACAAATGTATCTTAAATGGGTTGAATGGTAGCTCGAAAATGGTGGAGAAAAAGAGCGTTTTCTGTGAGATCTCAGAGTGGGTACAAATGTTAATGAAGACCAGGGCAGATAATTGTTTGTATTAATTTAGTGTGTTTTCCATTTCTGTAATGTAGGCATTAAGGGGGGGTGTTGAGATAATGCCTCATTTATGATGCATACTATAGTTTAGGGATTGGTTTGGTGTGTTGGAGGATGTTGAGAGATTCTCTCAACTACTCCCTCCAAGAATGGAATTAGTTGGATCTCAGCAGCACTATAAATATTGTAATGTATTAGTGTGATTGAATATAGAAATTATTATTTGTGTGTGTATCTACATATACCAATTTTTAATAATCAAAGTCAAAAGGTCACCTGATGCCAGTGCCAGTTATATCAATAGACTTGATGATCATATTGGCCAATTGAAAACAAATCCAATAAGATGCAACAGTGGATATGCCGGGATATACATCAAATGATCCATTACTGATTGAATCTTCAAATGGATGAACGATCTTGTTAAACACCATGTTGAAGCACACACATGGTGTATGAGGAGAATAACACACACACAAGAGAATCAACAAAGAGCTGAAGGATAAGCGTGAGGCTCACTTATTTTCCATTATACAAAGATGTACATTTATAGTACAATGGTGTGACTCTTGGTTTCACATTCCAAGGTCACTTGGACTCCATTGTGACTTTTTGCATTCCACACCTACCCATGTAGGATTAGGTGTTCCAACATCCCCCCTTAATCCGAAGGGGTATGTGTGAGTCCAAGAAAAAGAGTTGTAATACAAATCTGCAAAGTATACATGGAAGCACTTGGGCTGAATCAACTCTCTGAAATGTTGGAAAAAAGAGGTGGTTTTAGGATGACCACAAACATTGGAACGCAAAACTTGTTGCAGTTCCCGGAACTCTTCCAAAACTGGCAAGAAGCTGAAGGCTTCTGCTAGAGGAATTGTCCCTCATATAAAAAGGGAGACCTTCGACCTAAAAGAAGGGAGGTCTACTACCTGTGGTGGTTTTAGGTTGTCCACCAACCAAAGATGATGGTTTTAGGTTATCCACTAACCGAAAATGATGGTTTTAGGTTATCCACCAACCGAAAATGATGGTTTTAGGTTATCCACCAACCAAAGATGATGGTTTTAGGTTATCCACCAACCGAAGGTATGCTCATGGGCATCCGTATCTCTGGCTACATCTCTGAATCCGAAATGACGAATTGTGGCTCAGGCTCGCTTGAACTGCTGGCTACAAATCTGAACATGGAATGAGAGATTGTGGCTCAGGCTCGCTTGATCTGTCGTCGAAGCTTGTACATGACCACCATTTTCCCCCCTGTCAGGGACAAGGTGAGATGATGGCGAAAACTCAACTGCAAGTTTGCTCAATATCCGTGAAAAAGTTCTAACATGTGTCGTAAACATCTTCTTGGCTGCTGATGCCCATTGCCAAGAAGCGATCCATCCAAGATGAATCTTGGTTCTTGCAGGAGGCTTGTGTCTGAAGCATCTGTCTGAAGAGTGGGTGTGCCGACCACAGTGCTTGCATGGATGAAGATCAAAACAGTGATCTTTCATATGGCCAACTCGATCACAATGTTGGCATTTCTCAATCTGTTGTGGAAGTGGAACAGGATCTGGAACAGCTGCAGGTGAACTGTCATACATGAATCCGGCACTCTGAAATATGATGGGCTTGGTGTAGTCCGGAATATGAAAGGACACATCCTTGTCATATCCAAGACCAGTTCGGTGCTTGTTGTGGACAAGCTCTTCCCAAGGTCTGATGATGGGCTTGAGAAGTGCAGGCTGAGCTGCTGCATCTGCATGAAAATGTGCTCTTCTACAAGGAACTGAATGAGGATCAAATGGAACTTTATCGTCTTTCTTCCGATGGGAGTCCTTCTCAATCTTCTGAACAGAAACAGGTTCAGAATGGTGAGTCTTTTGTTGAAGTTCATCTTGTTGGAGCCGAGATTCCAACTGCAAAAACTCAATCTTTTCATGTGCATCTAGCAAACAACTTTGAATATTTTTTAGAGTAGCTTTGTCAATCATAACTGTATTGTCAACACTAGAATGTATTATAGTATTCAGCAACTCTAATATTACATAAATTTTTCCCATTTTCTAATCACAACTATGAGCTCACTCAATGTCACTACAATATGCTTTGTAAATGTGCACCAAAAAACTAGTGTGCAAAGGATATATTAACAATCCAGACTCATATCACTCAACATATAGATCAGCCTACTAGTGAGAGACAACACCACAAAATTGCATACTACTACTTTTTATTTTTGAAAGGAAATAAACCTTTTGGATGGCCACGTATGAAATTTAGACTCTGAGCTACAACCCAATAAAAATACTCAGCCCAAAATCATCTTGGTACTATTCAATCACATTTCACTCACGGTGCAAAAAACCATTCCGCTTCATCTACTTATATCACACTGGAAGATTTTGGTGCTCATTTTTATGTGGAACACTTAAATTCCTGCACATTTCTAATGTTTCTCAAATCATCTTCACTGGACTGCAAGTATATGAATTGGCTCTTCATTAATATCCAAGGTATGCTTCCCTTCTATTGTAACAGTTCTCCAAGTCTGAAAGATACCCATATACCACTATGTTGTCTGAACTTTTCTTCGCTGCACCAAAAAACCTGAATTCAATCGCCCAGGTGCCGCCGGCTGGGACCATATGAATTCCTGAGCTTTCTGAAACTGGAGAAAGACCCCGACAGGCTCGTAAGTATATGGAAAGAAGCCTCAGAGCATCACCGCTTTCACCATCACCGTCTGGCCTACGAGAGTACAGTTTAAAAACTGGCCATGGCCAACCACCCAGACGTCGTGGAAGAAATCCTGGAGCACGAGAAGCAGTTGAGCGGAAGCCGCTCGTATAACGAGGGTTTCATTGTTCAAATCATCACTCTTTTATGGCCGAGCTGGGATGCCCGATCAAGCCGTGAAGACTTTTCGACAATGCCCGGACTTCGACTGCGGACACTCCGTGAAATGCTTGAATGCCGCACTCTGTGCTCTCAAAATTGATCTGGCCCTCGACATACAGCGTATGCAACAACACACAGCAGCATGCACACCACGATTCCTCTCTCACCCCACCAGACACAGCCATGCAAAGGCAAATCGTCCATGAGAATTATCCATTATACAACCAAACTTCAACATAAGGTTTACACGCAGAGATGTAGAAAATGAACCAACGTATTCAGTCAAAGATTGACTCACAAATCCATGCAGTCATCGCTGAGATAATTAAACAACGCATTGAATGCAGAGGATTCTCTATCCAAATGCATAGATTTGACAGAGAACATAGGGCACGAAACTAACAGGAATGAGTGAGGGCGAGAGGTGCCAATAGGTGCCGCAATGCATTAACACTGCGCCACGCAACCAGTGAGAGGATTGATGCCGAGAATTTGGGGAGACAAAGCGCACAATGAGGAATAAAACACTCAATTCAATTTCTGACAGACATATAGCGCAGAACTGACATGCAAAACCTGTCAAGCAACGGAATTTAATGTCATAATGAAAATGGTTTTACCGTAGGTAGGTAATCGCAGGGCTGTATAGAAATAATGAAGATAAGCGTTATATGCTATGGCGGATTTGACAATACAGACCCGCAGGAGAGGAGTTACAACAACAGACTAATTTAGGAGCTGGGAATGTCAGTTATTCAAAATAGGCATAGCATCTAGAAAAAGGCAGCATTTACTGGCAAGATCTGACAAAAACCTGTGCTCTGATACCATGTTAAAGGACACACATGGTGTGGGGAAAGATAAACACACACACACAATAAGAAACTCAACACAATGAAGGATAAGCGTGCAGCTCACTTATTTTCCATTATACAAAGATGTACATTTATAGTACAATGGTGTGACTCTTGGTTTCATATTCCAAGGTCACTTGGACTCCATAGTGACTTTTTGCATTCCACACCTACCCATGTAGGATTAGGTGTTCCAACAAGTCTTGACATGTATGTAATATGTACTTCGTTTTCCGGAAGGACATATATCACTCAATAGATCTGTAAATAATAGAGTAAATAGTCAGTTAGCTAATGAAGCAAATGGTCGAATGAAATTGTTCCAATTTTGGATGGCTTTTAACGCTCTAAGGTGGCCAACAGAACTGGTTTCCTCCGGGCAGGTTGAGGCCACAGACAATATATTATTTTTTGTAACCTGCTTTCAAAACATAAATAGAAAATAGCAAGGCACTACAAAATTAACAAAAAAAAAGAAAAGAAACAACAACAACAACTTTTCCTTGTTAAACATAAACTTACGCTTGAAATTCTCAATGATGACAATGAAGTCCGTAGAGGATATTATATTAAAGGTGTCCTTCAATTAAATGGATGAAGATTTAGTCCAAAACAATTCGATCCAGGCTGGGAAAACTGTCTAATATTCGACTTCACGACTATGCATCTCCAGTCGCTCTCAAAACCTAAAATATTCGTGAGGCTGCGGAATATATATATATATATATATATATATATATATATATATATATATATATGGGCAACTATGCCTTCCATATTTTGAGTTCCCACATAATGTACATCACTACTCAAAATAATTAAACCTGGAGAATATAACAGAATAACTAAACACGGAGATTAACATAGTGTTTTATTTGGAAAAACTTTTATTGTTATTGAAACATCCCTTAGGCAATGATAATTTATGCTGAGTAGTAAAAGTCTAATTTACAAATATATTTTATTGTTGAAAATAATAGCAAATAAACCAGATATTTAAATAATTAAATATAGAAATGGTGGCCAAACTTTTATTGTGAGTGAAACATCTTGCTGGAAATGATAATAGGTATTCTTATTATTCAAGAGAGATTCATAATAGACAATTCAAGGGAGATTCACAATAGACAACTCACAAGAATATATTATCCAACCATTTCAACACACTCTTTTTTTTTTATGTATGTGTTGTTTTATTGCCTTTACATGTTTATATGGACAAATAGCAATCTATTATTTTTTTCTACATCTATCCACAATGTTAAAACAATGATATAAGAAGCTATTTAAATGAAAAATAAATTGTTCCTTTATGTATGTTTTCCCTAAACTCAAATTAGAAAAAACAACCCAAACCATATGAAATAGTTTTAGCCACTATCCCATGAATATAGGGAAATAGTTGGCAACTTCTAACAATTTCCACATTCACAAACATTTACTTGATATACCATACTCAAAATGTCCATCACCTCCCTTGCAAGGCAAGAGAAGTGAAGAACCATTTCAGTTTCTCTTAAAAAAAATTGTTGTGTAAACATGGCTACACAATTTTGTTTTGGATGGCCTTTTTAGTGAACCACTCCTCCACCTTCATCAATAACATGTATTACAAAATGGTATTTAACAAGTATATATTTTTTCTTACCATGATAAGTTGGATTCCTAGTGAAATAAATAACACTTTTACTATAACAAAATACTTTCACCTTGTCTTGCATGCTTCCAAACTCACCCAACACGCCTTTTAACAATTTTTTTGCTTTGCAAGAAAATGTGACAACTATGTGTTCTACCTCAATAGTGAATAAAGAACTTATGTTTTGAATCTTTGACATCCAACTAACAACTCCACCAGCAAGGTAAAGACATATCCAGGAGCGCATCTCCTCTTTTCCAAGTCATGTGAAAAATTTGAATCAACATAAAAACATAACCATAGACTGAATCACTACTATGATTATAGGTGATTCAATTGTCCCTAAAATATTGAAGCACCCATTTCACTGCTTCCCAATGTTCTTTACCTAGATTTTCCATATATCTACTGAAAACACCATTTGCATTTGAAATATCTAGCCTTATACTCACCTTCAGATACACTAATGCACTCCACTTCATTAACATATGGTACACAACACATATACTCATTCTCTTCATCATTAAAAGGACACAAAATTGAAGAATTCTTGAATCATTAAAAGGACACAAACTTGAAGAATGCTTGGAATGAGAAGATAGAGGGATTTGAATAGGTTTAACATCATTCATACTGAATCGAGAATTATTTTCTCCACACACTTATGTTGTGATAGCCATAGCTTGCCATTTTCCCTATCTTTGTGTATCTCCTAGCCAACTAGCCGTTTACCATGTTGATCTTAACCATGCTTTTGATTGCTACAAGGATATCATTAACATATAGCGCCAGAATAATGAATAATTCCATTTTCCAACTTTCCAAAGCAAGGACAATAATCATACTCACTTCTGCTAAAAATTGTAGCTCATCGTAAAGGAATCAAAATTTTTGTACCATTTCCAAAAAACTGCTTCAAAGCATACAATGATTTCTTGAATTTGCAAACAAATCTCTTGTTGTAATTTTGAAGAAACCCTTCTAGTTGTTCCATATATATATATATATATATCCTCATCCAAATCTCCATGTAAGAATGTTGTTTTAACCTTTACCTACTCTAACTCTACATCAACTCTAACTCTACATCAAGTAATGCAACTATTTCTCACACAACTCAAATTGAAACAACAAGCTTAGCAACTTCTGAAAAGATATCATGGAAATCAATAGCTTAAAAACTCCTGAAAAACTATCATGGAAATCAATAGCTTCTTTCTTAGAATATCCTTTTACAACTTGCGTTTCTTTGTACTTCTAAATAGATCACCATCACTTTTCTACAATTTTTAAACCCCTTACAACTGACAACCTTTTTGTCAAGTTCCACCAAATCCCAACGAAGTTATCCGTCGTTATAAATTAAAGAAACAAATCTAGCAAAATTGTCATAGTTTTTAGAAAAAGAACTGATCTGGGTAGATCATTGTAGAAGTTGTTGTGGTGTTTCCTGAGAAATTTTTGTATCGTCATTTACTTCAATAGGAATTTCTTCATAAATATCTTCATAATTCTCCTCGATTGAAGATGATTGAGCTTCCAATTAAACTTAATGATTTTGTGGTATTTTACTTGTTTCATTTGTTCTAGCCAAAATTTCTTCATAAACATTTTCATAATCCTCCTCCATTGAAGATGATTAAGTTTCTAATGAAACTTAATGAGATTGGGATACTTTTACCTGTTTCATTTCTGGTACTAGGTTATGAGCTCACCACATAATGGTAAAGAGCAGTCACACATAAAGAATTACTTCTATAAATTAACGAAGGGTAATAGATAATAACCAATTAACTAGCAGTAATAAAAAATAACCAATTAATAGATTGAGGGGAGTTCTTTTGTTAAGAATCATGTTAAGAATCAACTCGTATTTTCGTTCCATATTAATAATTCTCTCATCTCCGAGTATTTAAGAAAAAACATGCAACTCATAAAAAAATTAAATAATAACCAATTAACCGATTGAGGAGAGGGGACTGATTTTTTAGGAATCAACTCATATTTTCGTTTTACATTAATGCTTCCGTCAACCCCGAGTAATTACGGAAAGAATGCAAACAATAGAAAATTATATACGAGAAATGTCAAGATGTTCTGATAAGGAGGAATAAAATTTCTCAAAGTAACTAATGAGAAATGAACACAAATCTATATTTTTTTTTTAAGTCTACCACACAGATCGATTGTGCCGTTTTATTATTATTATTTTTTTAAATTCTCAAAGTAACTAATGACAAATGAACACAAATCTATATTTTTTTGAAGTCAACCCCATAGATCGATTGTACAGTTTTATTATTTATTTTTAAGCCTACTCCATAGATCGATTCTACAGTTTTATATTTTTCCAAACGTATGCAACTTACAAACGTTTTGAGCCTATTTGTTCCCTTGAATCTCAGGCTTTTTCCAGACCGAGGGTTCATGCACTTTCAAATCTATGATGGGAGTTTTAGGTTTGCAAGATTGCTGGTCATTTAAATTGTGCTGCTTTACATTTCAGATTTGTAATTTTATAATTCTATACGTCATAAATAAGAAAAATCAGTAGGTGTTAAAGAATATATATATATATATATGTATGAGTTGTATTTATTTGTATTGTTCTCAAATTTTCCAATAAATATTCAAATAATTTAGAATTTTAGTAAATACATATCTTTTTGTTTCTTAATCCATATATAGTAACATTTTGCTGTAAATATAACCCATGGTTTTATGATAGTGACCTATTATTACAACATAACATGTTTTTTCAAGTTAAAAAAAAAAAAAAATGTTCGTCTCATTTAAGTTAATAGGTAGAACATAGGCAATGTATGCCAAACTTAATTATAATAATATATATATATATATATATATATATATATATATATATATATATAATTAATTTACTATTTGTACTAAATTTTAAATAAGCGTTTTTTACACTCTCAATACTTATCTAGCTTGGAATTAAAATCAATTGTATATGTAATTAGAATAAGCTTATAATAGTTTAGAAGATTGAAATCAATATAACAATGAGAACAGAATCATTCCTCTTCTATAACATGCATATTTATGTTTATGATGACGAACATGATGTTAATATGATATCGAGCACAGGAATATTGAGATCTTGAATTTCCTTTTTAAGACATACGCCATCAAATTGTCGACAATGACGATGGATTCGATAGAGCCTATTCTTTTCAAATGTTTCCTACAAATATTCAATGTGGATCTCGTGTATCACAATTAAATCCAGGCTGGGAAAGCTGTCTATAATTATTCGTCATTGGGACAACAGCGCTAGATGAAAAACGAATTCTACAGTATTCTTTGAGGGTGTGGATCCCCATGTATATTTATCCCTCAACTGTTGTTCCATATACATAAAATATACGTAACACAAATAATTGGAAACTTTAACGGTAAGGCAGCTCACACAGAGACTATACCAACACCCAATGCGTTCATTTATCAAGAAGGATTCAATTACATTTATCAGAATTAACATAGCTTTTAAACTTAACCAAACTCCCAGAAAATGGTATCTCAATATCTAATGATAACAATCAATCTTAACAACCTCCAACCATATTCTAGACCGTATTATAATAATATATTTCTCTTTTATTTCTTCAATTCACCCCCTTAATGGAGAAATTAATCCAAAACCATGATGACACAGTGTAACCATTGTGATATGGTCTTTTCCTCGTTGTGATATGGTTTTCCGTGACAATTGATAGTAAACAACGGTCTAGAGAGTGCAAGCTTGTTAGAAGCATTTTTCATATAGTTGCTTTTGGTAGGGATCATCTAAGCATTAGATTCTTTCCCCAAGACAAAATTTTATGTGCTTTTTATATGTCACCCTATCAAAGCCCTTATCTTTAATTTTTCTAGAGATCCTTTTGGTTTCATTGACACTCTTATCTTCTAGATCTTCAACAATGTTTATACCCTTTCTCCTCAACAACTAGTAACCCTTCAATAGTAGGATCCTCTCTAGGAGATTGCAGCTCATGATACTCTTGGTTTTCAATAAGACTACATTGTTTGTTTAAAAATTCTTCTGAATAAAAAATACTACTTGACATAAAAGTGATTCGAAATGGACTCATAAAATAATGATAATTGAAATTGTCATTATCGAAAAAGTATAGAAAGATAAACATATTGGCCGTGCACCACTTTACCTATGCAATAGAGTCAAATATGAAGCAAAGGAAACAACATGGTGTGAAGCTTGTCTGAGTTTTGAAAGCTAAAGCACTTGCACCGATTTCCACGATCGAGGTTTCAGGTTTCAACACAACTTTAACACTTTAAACAACCACAGTTTCCACCATTGATGTACCTCAAGCCAAACAACTACACATGCAACAATAATCTTTTGTCAACATTTTAATCCGAGTAGAAATCTTTCACGCTTCCTCTAGCATGCAAAAATAGGTCGAGCGGCTCCTCATAAAAGAAGGAATCTATGTTCTCATACCACACCGTTGGTGCCTGCTTCAACATTTTGTAAACAAAGAGATTGTGTTCGACTCTCACTTTGATCACAAACAAAATTTGCAAGCAGATCTTTGCATGTAGAAAAATAGAGCTCACACAACCATGAAAACAAGAATTCCTCTTCCATTTTAAATCATTGAACCATGGAGAGAGCATTCACAACTTCTTTGTCCTCATACTACTGCACTCTATGTCCTCTACCAATGGGCTCTGATACCAAATTAAAAATTGGAATACAAATTTGAAGAAAGAATCTAGCAACTAGCAAGTGAGACAAGTTGCACCTAGATACTGCTGACAATCAACAACAATGTCAACTTATCATTAAATCAAATCTACCATCAAAACATATATTTATATGATTATGTTGGAAATTAATTCCAACTACTGATATCAATCAGTAGTAATTGCAAAGTGATTGAAGTGCGGCACATTGAAGCCTTAGAAAAGGCAGTTGCCATTTTTTGAACAATTGTAAAAGGATTGGAAAGCTCGTACAAGTGAAGTGCAGAGCAGATAAGAATCGACCACTAGATATTTATCGAAGGCAGTAGCCAACGTCTTAGGAGAAGAGTAAATGCTTGGACTCAAAGTCTCGCCAGCAACGCAGAGCTTTGATTACAAATTTGAAACAGGCTTTAAAGCCTTACCAACATATCGATGGAGTTAATGACTGAGGCAGCATAAGTTCACTGCAATAAAAAGTAGCGATGTGATGCAACGATAGTTCTAACACTATCGCATCGCAAATCTTCAAAAGAACTTAAAGAGTGCACATTGCACTATTGCCGATCTCCGATGTGATGTGGACCCCACTCCAATCACAATCGCAAGTTTTATTATAAGTGTCTTGTTGATATGGATTGTTCCGATGCGATGCGATCATCGCAATCACAAAAGGAACAAGGTACCGCACATATGTATGTTCTGCCGATTGAAGTATGCAATGTGGTCCCACCACAATCACAATCGCAAATCGCAAAGGGAAAATGCATGTTCCTCCATCCGTAATATGTATTTTTGATTGAAAAGCTACGTTGTGATCCCAATCGCATCATCACTAATTGCAAGATCGCAAGCCGATTGTCGATGCGATATGGGCCCCGCGCCATCGCAATCGCATGATCGCAATCGCAAAGCGCAAAGGGTCTTAAAACCTTTGAACTGCTGTTTCGCCGATTGTCCATTGACTTACGGATGCGATGAAGGTTTCAAATGGATTTCATTTATTTTGAGATCCGGTTTTATTTATCGGTTTAATATTTTTTTATTACAACCGTGCCTTATAAAAGGAAGAGAGATCGAAGGCTATTGTAATGAATATTTTTGTTGTGAATACGTTTTTATGTATTAAGACGTCATTTGAGAAAACAGTGAAATTGCTATAGCCCGCAGACTATTACAAAGCAAGTTTGTAAGCAGTGTATGTGCGGATAGAGGACAGAGAAGTTCTTTATGAGCACTGTTGTTTTTACAGTCCACTGATACACTTTGTGAATCCCTCTCAAGAAGGAAAAATCAGATTGTTGATTTTGTATTTCTTTTATTCTTTTATGAATTAAGAAAACTTGTCCTAAATTGTTTCTGTTCATTCTGTAAATTAAGGTTGAAAACTCTGTGTTGTAGGGGGAATCTTCATTCTCTCTTGTTGTTTTGAATTAATCAGAAACTTCTACATGGTATCAAAGCTAGTCTAGGCACTCTGTGAAACAAAACAGAGTTTGTTTTTTCATTGCAGGAGCTGTAAGAAGCTTTTTGAGCAGATTTCTCCAGCAGAGAAAGTTCTCACTTGTTTTATTATACAGTCAGTATCTTTTCTTTACTTATACAGTTAAATATGGTAGATGCTGGAACTGGTTTGAAAAATTCCCAACTTCCACAGTTTAATGGTAAGAATCATAGTTATTGGTCCATAACTATGAGAGCTTTTTTTGCTTCTTAGGGATTATGGGAGCTAGTTGAAAATGGCTACCCTAAACCTGCAGATGCAACAGCTTTGGTTGCTTTGACAGTAGCAGAAAGGGACATGTTGAAGAGCGATAGGAAGAAGGACTCCAAAGCCCTATTTTATCTCTTTCAATCAGTACATGAGAGCGTTTTCCCATCGATTGCAACAGCAAAAAAGTCCAAGGAGGCATGGGATATTCTCAAAACTGCCTATCAAAGCACGAAGAAGGTGAAGACTACAAAGTTGAAAATGTTGAGGAGAGACTTTGAAACACTCAACATGAAGGAATCTGATACATTAGATTCATTCTTCACTCATGTTATTGGGTTGATAACCTAGATAAGATTTCATGGTGAAATTCTTGAAAAAAGAAGGATTGTAGAGAAGATCTTGAGAATTTTACCCTCAAGGTTTGAAGCTATTGTGGTAGCAATAGAAGAGACAAAGGATCTCTCACAGTTCACTGTAGATGAACTGAGTGCTTCTCTTATGTCTCATGAACATAGACTGAGTAGAGGAACAGATTCCTCTTTGGAGCAAGCATTTGAGACTCAGTTGTCATTCGGCTGAGGTATACGTCGAGGCAGAGAAAATAATAGAGGTCGTGGAAGAAGCCAAAACAAAGGGAGAAATAATCCTGCTAGCAAAAGTAGAAGGAGCTGCAATCAGAATCAAGATGAAGGTTCAAGCAAAAAGCAAGCTCATGGACAAAGGTATGAAAAATCCCAAGTCCAATGTCATTATTGCAAGAAATTAGGCCATTATGCCAATGAATGTACGAAAAATAAAAATGACATGAATAATAGGAAAAATTCCAATTTTACAAATGAAGAAGATAAGAACCCAAAGATTGTGCTGTTAACATGTAACATCGCACAAGAAAAACAAGAAGATTTTTGGTTCTTAGACTCAGGTTGTAGTAATCACATGACTGGAAACATTGAAATGTTTGCCAATCTAGATGAAAATGTGAAATATGAGGTAACAACAGGAACTGATAGTAACATATCTGTCAAGGGTAAAGGCAGAGCCAGTACCCTAGCAAGAAATGGAGAACAGATGATTGTGCCAGAGGTATACTATGTACTTGGTTTGAAATTTAATCTTTTGAGCATTGGACAACTCATTGATAAAGGTTACAATGTGTTCTTCAAAGATGATGTGTGTACAATCAGAGACATACCTCCAATTAAGAAGATCATTGCAGAGGTTCAGATGACCAGTAATAGAATGTTTCCTCTCAAACTTAGGGCTGATTTGAAGGAAGGAAGAACTATTGCAGTTGTAACACAAGAAGTCTTTCAAGAGGAAGTGAAAGATGAAAATTGGTTGTGGCACTTGAGATTTGGACATTTCAATTTCGAAGGCTTGAATCTGTTGCACAGAAAGGGAATGGTAAAAGAATTTCCATTGATTGAGAAGCCGCACAACCTTTGTGAAGTCTGTATCTTGGGAAAACAACACAGCGAAAGCTTTCCAGCAGGAAAGAGTATAAGGGAAAAAGAACCCTTGGAAATTGTTCGCTTTGATGTGTGTGGACCAATGCAAATACCATCATTTGCTAGAAATAAATATGTTTTAACTTTCATTGATGATTACACCAAAAAAACATGGGTGTATCTGTTAAAACAAAAGAGTGAAGTGTTTGGGAAATTCTACCACTTCAAAACTCTTGTTGAGAAGCAGTGTGGACATTACATTAAAGTGCTTAGAACAAATAGAGGTGGAGAGTACATCTCTAAGGAATTTCTACGTTTTTGCAGAGAGAATGGCATATAAAAGCAATTCACCACGAGGTATGCACCTCAGCAAAATGGTGTTGCAGAAAGGAAGAATAGGACCATTCTGGACATGGTCAGAAGTATGCTGAAGGCAAAACACTTGCCGCATGAGTATTTTCCTGAAGCTGTCACCTGCGAAATTTACATCTTGAAGAGATGCCCGACTAAAGCTTTCATGAATAAAATTCCAGAAGAAGCATGGAGTGGACAAAAGCAAACTGTCACTCACATGAGAGTATTCGGCTGTGTAGCATATGCACATGTACCAGATCAGCTAAGGAAGAAGCTTGATAGTAAGGGGGAGAAGTGTTTCTTTATTGGCTACTGTGATGAGTCAAAAGCATACAAACTTTATAATCCATTCACCAAGAAATTGATAGTAAGTAGAGATGTGTAGTTCTGTGAAGAAGAAGCTTGGGATGAAAGTCTAGAAAAGACTGTGAACATGAAGACGACTCTATCTCATGAAGAAGAAGAAGAAGGAACAACAGCTATTAACCCTTCTTCGATGGTTCCTCCTCCACCACCACAAGCACAACAAACCACACCACAAGCTGGAATTTGAACAACCTTGATAAGTCAAGGAAGTGCTATTCCAAGCACATTGCAGGGATTTGGTACGCCCTCAAGGTCGAATGAAACTTCGAGCACACCAAGAAGACCAAGATTTAGAAATCTAAATGAGATTTATGAACAAGGAGAGGTAAGTAACAATACTGGTCTGAATTCATTATTCACTTTATACTGTCATGTTGATGACCCAATTCATTTTGAAGATGTTGTAAATGATGATAAATGGATTAAAGTAATGAATGAAGAAATTGGTGCAATTGAGAAGAGTAATACATGGGAGTTAGTGGATCTCCCTGAAGGGAAAGAAGCCATTGGAGTTAAGTGGGTCTATAATACCAAAAGCAATACTGAAGGCAAGATCGAAAGGCACAAATACAGACTTGTTGTTAAAGGCTACAAGCAACAACAAGGAAGAGACTACGATGAAACCTTTGCACCAGTAGCAAGGATGGAAACAATCAGAACAACGTTGTCTATTGCAGCACAATACAAATGGAATATTTATCAGATGGATGTTAAATTTGCATTCCTGAATGGAGTGCTAAAATAAGAGGTTTATGTTGAAAAACCTCCAGGCTATGATGTTGAAGGCCAAGAGCATAAAGTATGAAGACTGAAGAAAGATCTTTATGGGCCGAAGCAAGCTCCAAGAGCATGGTACAACAGGATAGATGCTTGCCTGATTGAGAATGGGTTCGAGAAGTGTGATGGTGAACCCACACTCTACATAAAGGATAATGACAGTAAGATACTTATCGTTGTATTATATGTAGATGATTTAATTTTTACTAGCAATGATGCTTCTCTCATTGCTAATTTTAAATCAGTCATGAAAAGTGAGTTTGAAATGATTGACTTGGGCTTCTTGAAATATTTTCTTGGAATTTAAGTAGACCAAAGTGAAAATGGTGTTTTCATTTCTCAAGATAAATATGTAGAGCAGTGTTGAAGAGATTCAACATGTAGAACAATAAGGCAGCTGTGACTCCAACAGTAATGGGGTTGAAATTGAGTAAAGAAGATGACAGTAAGGATTTTGATCCAAAGTTGTATAAAAGCATAGTTGGCAGCCTTATGTACTTGACTGCAACTAGGCTAGACACTATGCACATTGTTAGCTTAATGTCCAGATTCATGGAAAGACCGAAAGAAGCTCATTGGCCGGCAGACAAGAGAATTCTAAGGTATGTAAATGGAACGAAGGGGTTTGGTATATTATACTCCTCTTTTGAAAGTTTCATGTTGACAGGATACACTGATAGTGATTGGGTTGGAAATGTTGATGATCGTAAGAGCACATCAGGATATGTGTTTCATTTGGGATCGAGAGCAATTTCATGGGCTTCCAAGAAGCAACTGATAGTTTCTTTATCTACAACAGAAGCAGAATATGTGGCTGCAACAACAACAACATGCCAAGCAGTATGGCTGAGAAGATTTCTCAGAGATTTGTGTCATGAACAAGAAAAGGGCACAACCATTTACTGTGACAATAGCTCAGCAATAGCATTGTCTAAAAATTATGTCTTTCATAAAAGGACAATGCAAAGTGACACCAAGTTTCGCTTCATACGTGAATTGGTTAACAATGGAGAGATTGTTTTGCAACATTGCAGAACAGAGGATCAATTTGTAGATATCCTCACAAATCCACTAGCATAGAAAACCTCCCAATTCTTGTCATTGCTTGATACCGTATCCGGAAATTTCACTTTACATCCCGTTGAATATTATGTTGAATTTCTCGACACAGTCCGTCGGGTTACTCCCAATTTGCTGCATACTTGCCATGGCCTTTGCCATGACACATATAATTTTCCAATAAGTGTTCATTGATTGGTGGAACAAAGATATCCTTCCTCTTGTGTTTCCTGGATCACAAATGAAGTCTAATTTGGCCTCCTATTGTTTAATTTCTTCCTCATCATAGGCGCTTTCCCTTTCCCATCCATGTATGGTATTGCAGATACTATCAGGATTGCCAACTTCATATAAATCAAAGATATTTTTCAAAACATGTTTGGTAGTTTTCCTCCCTCATTAACTTGGGCCCTCATCCTGAATTGTTTGTTTATGTTTTCCATTCTCTTTTCCTCTTCATTTTCCAAATTGCCTTCTTGCCATGGTAAGTGATCCTCCTGTAAAAGTGAAGGATAATCCTGTATGCAGAGTAAAATAAATAAGAATGTTTTGGAAAGCATTGATGAAATCTGATATTCCGATAGTAACTAGAGGAGTCCCATTCATTGTCAAACAAACATGAAGATGTGTGGCTAGATTTCCCATTACTACACTTGTATTACAGAAATGAGAATTCAGTTTTGCATTACAACGAAAGCCCAAAACTAGATGCCAATTTCGACTTAAACACCACTGCATATGAGGGGTGATTCGGATGCAGCTACATAATTTACGACCGGGCCAACTTTAACATTGGGGGATGAAATTCAAATTAAACTCGAAAGGTAGATGGGGGTTTTGAAAACTATTTCTATAGGACTTACAAACATGTTCATCAACCTGATAACGTTTCCTATTGACAGTAACCCAAGAGTTTAACCCCATGAATTAGTTTTTCAAGCAGTACAACCAAGGTATATAGAGGCTGAGACTGTATGATTTTACCACCCTACCAATCTTAACTTTGTGATATACATAGAGGAAAACATTCGCATGGCAATAAGGCCGGTTACAAAGTAGAGACTTTTCTCGAAACATAGACTTATCACAAAGAAGAGACTTTTCATGAAACAAAGACTTATCACAAAACAGAGAATTCACTTCAGAAGGGCTTCGAAAGCATGGTTCGATTTCTTGGACAAAGATTATCTCTAGGATAGAAGGTATGACCAAACCTCCAATAATTTTAATCGCAGAAAAAAAAGAGAGCATACCAGAATGGCAAGAGAGCCCATTAACGAAACAAACCAATATACAAAATTTGATGCACCCAACTTCATCTTCATCATTTAAGATTGGAATAAAGAGATGGGAAACAAGGTTTACTAGAGCCATTACATACCATGGGATCGGATGACAATGGTGCTCGAGTGCTTCCTTCACTTCCTCTGCCTGGCCTCCAAACTGTTTATTGTGAACATTCCCTCTCTGCATAGTTGTTTTATTCTTTACCATTCTCCTTACTTGGCGTGCCTTCCTAGTTTTTCCTGACTTGCATAGCTGGCCACCTTCCTTTTCATTTATTTCCATTATAAACAAACATGCCAAGTACTGTCCTACAGTATTCACATTTATCATATTTGATGGATTGTTAGGTGGTTGCCTCCGCATGGCACCAACCTCCTCTCATCCCCTCCTTCATGGCACCCCGATCGGGGGATAGGGACTATCCAATGTAAAACAAGAAAGTACCGTAGGTATTTTTTTGCTAGTAAATCTATGTGGTTTTAGTTTAATGTCGAATTTATTATGTTTTGTCATAATGTTAAGTTTTTTATAATTTTTATTGATTTATTCTATCATAAATTTGAAGATAAGATGAATTTATTTTATTCATTTATTTTATGATAAATCTAAAGATAAGATGAATGTATCATCATATAAGACTGTCACTGCGAAGCTTAAGACTAATGGGGGGTGGTCTAAAGACATTAAATGCAATATTGGAGTTAAGCAAGGGTGTCTCCCATCCCTTACCCTTTTTGGCATATACATCGATAAGCTAGAGGAGAGTCTAGAATCTGCGGGGTGCAAGGGCACCGAGATTGTTGGTGTTCTCATTACTCTTCTCCTTTATGCCAATGATATCTTTCTTCTTGCAAATAGCCATGATGACCTTCACAAACAACTCCATATTCTTTATGACTACTACTCCAAGATGGGTACGATAGTTAATACCGAAAATACTAAAGTCATGATCATTAAATCCAAAAATGTCACCCATAGTATTTTCGTGTATAGTAACCAATGCTTAGAGAATGTTTCTTCATATAAGTATTTGGGAATTTACTTCCATCATCATCTGAAATGGAATTATAGCATCGAGAAAATGATTATTGGGGGCTGGAAAGATTATTAGGAGCTTGAAAACAATTGAAAGTCGGTTTATCTTTACATTTGGAGTAAAAAGAGGTTCCTCTTTGAGATCCTCGTCACCCCTGTTGTCTTATACAGATGTGAAGTTTGGGGTTACAATATATGCAGAGAGTCATGGAGCAAGATTATGATGATTCAAAAGAAATCCATAACCTACAACCTTAAGGTCAAGGGAGATACTCCTTATCCTATCATCTTGATTGAATATGGTTTGTCCCCCATTGAAAGAAGAAACTTGACAACATGGAATAAAAAAGGCTTCCTAAAATTGCTTGTAAATGTAGTCAAAACCCTTACCTTGGCCTCAAGTGTGGGTGGCAAATGGCTGCCCAGTCCTCACTCAACCATTGGGGAACTAAGGAGGAGCTCAATATGGGAAGCAAAGATAATATCAAAAATACTATTACCTCCAATTTTAAGGACACGTTGTGGGAGGATGAGGAACTAGAGGGTAAAAGGAAGTTAAGATACTATAAGGAAGTGATCAAACCCACCCTTGATAATCAAAATTATCTCTCTATGTTGTCCAACAATAAGAAAAAAATGAACATTGGAAAGATAATAACTAATTCCCATGAGCTTCAGAGTGAGACTAGGCAGTGGTATATTCCCAAGACCCCTTGGCACGATATAATCTGTGATATTTGTGATTCTAAGTAGGTGTAAAATGAAAAACACTTCCTTTTAGACTGCCCTAATCTTACTCCCATTCGCTCTAAATTCCCTGCCATCTCCCACACCTCACACTTCCAATCTTCTTAACCTATTAAATTAACCCACCTATAGCGATCTCGGAGCACTTTTTTCCCTTCACTTTGACTATAGAAACAAGATTTTGAAGAATCAAACTTAGATTCTCTCTCCTCTGTATAAGTCTAATAGAACACATTGATCTTAACTAAAGGTAACTATCATCATCATCATATTTCAATTTTTTTATATATTTTTATAATTTAAATTATAACTCTAAATTCAACAAAATTAAATAATATAGGTCTTAATTTTTATTTTAAAAAAAATACATAAGTGAATCCATTTAAATGATATATAAATATAAGCCAATGTATCCCTTACATTACATTATCTAGTAAAATTAATATATATTCACTTTAAAATTATAAAAAAAATAAAATGAAATATTTATATATAATATTTTATGATAATTTTAAAATATTATGCATTAAATATATCTTAATTTAATAAAAATTATATATTTCAGTGATATTCAAAACGAGACTCTATAATATACATAAACCCTCCCAACTCAATAGGAAAGTAAACCTACTAGAAATCTGATCATATGAATTACGGTACGATTAAGAAATAACTAATATATTAAAAAAATTTGGATTCAAGGAAAAGTTTTTATATTTTATATTTTATATTTTTTAATTTAAATTACAAATTAGTATATATAAATGTAATAATTTTTCTATAAATATAAATTTGCAATAAACATCAAGATATTTACTTTATCATATTCAAATTGTTAAAATTAAAAAAAACAATTGTATTATTAATATAAATAGATAAGAAAAACAACTATTCGAACCTGAATTGCTTGAATTTTTTTTTTTGGAAAATGAAATAAATAAATTGTCCTGAGAAAAATTAAACTTAAAAATAACGGTGTTAATAAACTGAATTATATAAATAAAATTCGATGATCAATTAAAAACCGAAAGTGAAACTAAGGGATTAATTAGCAAATATAACATAAGAAAGAAACAAGCATATTTACTGTAAATGGTTTTAAAAAACACTTAAAAGACATGATGGAAAGAACTTGAAATCAGAATCTGTGCAACACTCTAAAGGGTGGAAATGATGATGGGATTGTTTGCAGAAATATCTAGCAGAATTGTCTGCACAATGCCACTTTGCGGGAGAACTAGGTCCGCATGTTAATTGATAAATAACATGCTTTGCCACCTCGAATGTGTAGAGGGTAATGGATTTTGAATGGTAGGTATTTCCTTAAGAAAACTATAGGAAAAAATATTTTTCGATATGTTAATATAATTCAACAATTTTGTAGAGTTTTATCTATGCTGGCCACTGCTGCTTAAATTTGGCATGAATTAAGCAGTTTGTTGGTTTCATAGTGGTAGTGGAGTTTGTATATTAAGCTGAAAAAATTTATTCTATATCTCAGTGTGAAGTAATGTGTAATATGCTTGTTTTTAAGTTGGAATTCACGCATGTTTTTATTAATATAAAAATAAAATATTTTCTAAATAGATTCACTAATCTGAATATTAATATATTGATCTGTAAATAAAAATGTAAAATAAAATATTTTAATATTCTATATAATAGAATATCCAATTTATATTATAAATAAATTATTATAATATAAATTAAAATTGATATAAACATAAATATATTTAACATTAAATAATACAATTTAACTAATGTTGAGATTTTTTGTTTTGGATAAAATAGGCAAAATCTCAGTAGGTGACAAAAATTAGGAATTAGTTCCTAGATTAGCTCCAGTTTGTTGGGAGGGAGTTAATGCATCCTAAATTTGTGTTGAGAGGATTTATGAGGCTGTTAGATTCTTCTGCTATATAACAGGTCTCCATACGTTTGTTTTGGAGAGTGTGTGTGGGTGTGTGAATTATGTAATCTCCTGTTTTGATTAATAAAGACTGCCAATGCCCTGTTGTGTGGACGTAGCCCAGGAGGTTTGGGTGAACCACGTTAAAGCTGTGTGTCTTTCCTGTGCATGATTAATTTGCTATTGTTGTGTTTTATAAATTGCTGCGCTCCAACAATTGGTATCAGAGCGAATGTTGGAGTGCTGATGCGCGGAATTGTTGCTGTGCGTGGAGGTATTGATTGCTGGTGCAGTGAATCGGTGTGTATCTTGTTTTGCACACCTTGGCTTCTAACGGTCTTGCACGCTGGTGCCGGAGGCATGGAGGTGCTGGTGCCGGATGCGTGTGTTTTTTCAAACCTGCGTTGCAGTTTTCTGCTGATCCGTTGATGCGTTGAATGGATGTTTTGAATTTGCATGGAGAAGAACCACATCAAAGCCGTGAGCCGGTTCCAGGTTCACTCCGCTACGATTTAAATGCAGAAGGCTCATAAAAATCGTTTTTTTTAATGCCAGTTTTACTTAAAATCGATTTTTTGAATTAACAACATATATTGGTTGATATACGCTGATTTGAATGCCGTGGTAATTGAACGCTAAGTGGAAGGGCTTGCCATTAAAATTGCTTTTCTAGACATGTGAAAATCGATTCTGAAGAAACTTTGAAGCAGAGGAGTTTCTGCAGGTTTAGTGCATTACTGGTTTTTTGTTTTAAATCGATTTTGTGTTGCAATGCCGTAGTCCATAATGGAGGCAGCAGCTGCTAAAAGTTCGATCTCAAAAAAAGGTTACATATAAAAAGCTTTTTTTTAATCGATTTGGAGTTTGGTTAAAAGTTCGATCTCAAAAAAGATCGATTTGAAGTTTTGTGAATCGATTTAAGGCACATGGTATATGAATTGGCCATTTTAAAAAGGTCGATTTGTAATGGTGGTGATATGTTTTTTTTTAAAAACAATAAATCGATATACATGTTTCTTGTAATCGATTTTATTTAAAAGATTTGAGTGGTGGACTTTTTTTTAAAATCGATATGTAAAGAATTTTGAAAAATAAGGTGAAGTATAAGGTGGGCTTTTATGCCATTATATTTAAAAGGGTGAAGTATAAGGTGCACTTTTTTTTTGTAAAAGTGTTTTTAAATCGATTTGAAATTTGTTTTTTTTTTAATACCATTTGGATATGGTATGAAAGAAAGGTGAAGGTTTTTTTTTTAAAGGCAGTGAGAGGCACTTAAAGGAAAGGCACTTAAAGGAAGGCAAGGGCAATTTTTTTTTAAAGGCATTTTTTAATTAAAAGGGCATTCTTTATTTGAAAATTGGTTCTGGAGATTACTGTGTTTTTTTGCTGAAACAAGATGGCGAAAACTCAAAATGCCCGGTTTGAAATTGAGAAGTTCAATGGCAAAAACAACTTCGAGATCTGGAAGGTAAAAATGCATGATCTCCTGGTACAACAAGGCGTGGCGAAAGCGCTGTTGGGGAGGAGCAAAAGGCCTTCTTCCATGACGGAGGATGAATGGGATGAGTTGGATGACAGAGCTCTGAGCGCAATTCAGTTATGTCTGGCAGATGACGTTTTGTTCAACATTATGTCAGAGAAGACCGCCGCAGGCTTGTGGATAAAGCTTGAAAATCTCTACATGACAAAATCCTTGACAAATCGGATTCTCCTGAAGCGGCAGCTATACAGTTTGCGGATGAAGGAAGGTACCTCGGTTACTAACCATCTGAATGTTTTCAATACTCTATTGGTACAATTACAAAGTCTAGATGTAAAATTTGATTCAGAGGATAAGGCAATAACTCTATTGTGTACATTGCCTTAATCGTGGGATCACTTTGTTACTTCCATAAGCTTCAGTAATGCAGCTGTCCTTGAGTTTGACGATGTGGTTGGAGCCATGTTGTCTGAGGAGACGAGGAAGAAGTTGAATGCTGACACCTCTACATCAGAGGCAATGATGGCTAGAGGTCGTTCTAGAGAAAGACGCTCTGGTAAGTGCAGCGATTCACGTTCAAAGTCGAAAGGGAAGAAGAGCAAAGTGAAGTGTTGGTTTTGTGGCAAATCGGGGCACTTGAAGAAAGACTGCTGGAAGAGACAGCAAACAGAGAAGAAAGGAGACTCTTCGACAGAGAAGAAGGAGGCAAATGCGACAAATACAGGTTCGGCATCTGGTTCAGGTATGAGCGACGAAGTGTTGTCTGTTAATATGTCAAATCATGATCAACATTGGTTGTTAGATTCCGGTGCATCAAACCACATGTGTATTCATAGAGAATGGTTTAAGACGTATAGATCAATTAATGATGGAGTCGTGTACATGGGTAATGATGTCACATCTAATATTGTTGGGATAGGAAGCATACAACTGCAAATGTTTGATGGCACAACTAGAATATTAACAGATGTGAGACATGTTCCATACTTAAGGAAAAATCTAATTTCTTTAGGAGCATTGGATACGAATGGATATAAAACTGTAATTCAAGGTGGAGTTATGAAAATCTATAAAGGTATTTTACTAGTAATGAAAGCTAAGAAAGTAGGAAATCTGTTTCAGTTAGAAGGAAGAACAGGGTCAGTTCATGTGTCTACTGTGTCTGAACATGACAGTAGTTCCATTCACTTATGGCATCGAAGATTAGGGCATATGAGTGAAAGAGGGTTGAAAATTTTGGCTGATCGCAAGTTACTTCCTAATCTAAGGTCTGGAAAGTTAGATTTCTGTAAGCATTGCTTGTTTGGAAAACAAAGTAAACAAAAATTTAAAACAGACAAACATACTAGTAAAGGGATACTTGATTATATTCATTCAGATGTTTGGGGTCCAGCCCCTACAGCGTCATATGGTGGCTCGTCATATTTTGTGTCGTTCATTGATGACTTTTCTAGGAAGGTGTGGGTCTACATGTTGAAAAGGAAGTCTGATGTTTTTTCAGTTTTCAAGCAGTTTAGAGCATTGGTAGAAAATAGCACTGGTAGAACAATAAAGTGTTTAAGAACTGACAATGGTGGTGAGTTTACTTCCAAGGAGTTTGACAGTTATTGCAAGGATGCAGGGATCGAGAGACATAAGACCACGGTTTATACTCCTCAGCAAAATGGAGTTGCTGAACGCATGAACAGGACTCTTCTAGAGAGAGCAAGGAGTATGCTGAGTAACGCCGGGTTGCAAAAGGAGTTGTGGACGGAAGCAGTGGCAACAACTTGTTATGTGATAAACCGATCTCCATCGACGGCCATAGACTGTAAGATTCCGCAAGAGGTATGGAAAGGACACCCTTGTGACTATTCTAAACTCAGAGTGTTTGGTTGTGATGCATATGCTCTAGTGCCTAAACATCAGCGAACTAAGTTAGATCCAAAGTCTAAAAGGTATATCTTTGTTGGGTATGGTGTTGGAACAAAGGGATATAGGTTGTGGGATCCTACTACCCGCAAAATCATCATCAACAGAGATGTAAAGTTTAATGAATCCTCTCTTGTACAGTTAGATGTAGATAGTAGATTGAAACAGGATGATGTATCTGACTTTCAACACATTCAGTTTGATAGCACTTCTAATGATAGTCATGATGACCATAGTTCAGATACTAGTAATGAACAGGTTTCAGAACATGAACAGGGTTCAGGTTTAGATCATGAACAGGTCTCAAATACTGATCGGCAAGAAGTTCCTACAGGTGGTAGTCAGCCAATCGAGGAAGCACCAGAAACAGCCTTAAGGAGGTCGACAAGAATCAAACGGCCACCGAGAAGGTATGATGATTATGTTACTTCAGTTGCTTTGATCGCTAACGATGATGAACCTCTGTGCTATCAGGAAGCAATAGAAGGTTCGAATAGTGACAAGTGGAAAGCAGCCATGAAGGACGAAATGATGGCCTTGAGTAAGAACGGCACATGGGATCTGGTTGAGCTTCCGAAAGACAGGAAAACTGTGGGGTGTAAATGGGTTTACAAGCTGAAACGAGGTATGAACGATACGGAGGACAGGTACAAAGCGCGACTGGTTGCAAAAGGGTTTTCTCAGAAAGCAGGCATTGACTTTCATGAGATTTTTTCACCAGTTGTTAAAATAGTTTCAATTCGAATTGTGTTAGCTTTAGTTTCTTTGTTTGATTTAGAGTTACAACAACTAGATGTTAAGACTGCTTTTCTACATGGAGATCTAGATGAGGAAATTTATATGGAACAACCGGAAGGGTTTGTTCAGCATCGCAATAAGAAATTTTTCTGCAGGCTCAAAAAGTAATTATATGGCCTGAAGCAGTCGCCTCGGCAGTGGTATAAGAAGTTTGATTCTTTCATGTTGAGTCAGAAATATGTTAGAAGTGAATATGATCAGTGTGTGTATTTCAAGCAATTGAAAAATGGCATGTTCATTATCTTAGTGTTGTATGTTGACGATATGCTTTTAGCAAGCAAAAGCATTGATGAAATCAACAGGTTGAAGACTCAGATGGCAAGGACATTCGATATGAAAGATCTAGGAGCAGCAAGACAGATTTTGGGCATGGAGATTTTCAGAGACAGGAGTAATGGTAAGCTATGGCTATCACAACAGAAGTATGTTGAGAAGATACTTTTGAGGTTTGGTATGAACAATGTGAATCCTATTTCAGTCCCTTTCGCTTCCCATTTCAAGCTTTCTTCGGGTTTATGTCCTAATACAGATGAAGAAAAGGATTATATGTCTCGAATTCCATATGCCAATGTAGTAGGATGTTTGATGTATGCGATGGTTTGTACTCGACCAGATATTTCACATGCAGTTGGGGTTGTCAGCAAGTACATGGCAAATCCGGGTAAAGAACACTGGTCAGCAGTGAAATGGGTGCTTCGGTACTTGAGAGGCACAAGTAGGTATTGTATCACTTACAATAAAAGCAGTGAATATGTTTGTGGATATGCTGATTCCGATTTTGCAGGTGATTTGGATAAGAGAAGGTCAACTTCAGGGTACGTCTTTACTCTTGCAGGTGGAGCTATTAGCTGGATGTCAAAGCTACAGAACATTGTTGCTTTATCCACTACTGAAGCAGAATACATTGCTGCTTCTCATGCTTGCAAAGAGGCGGTTTGGTTGAAAGGTTTTCTTGGTGAATTTGGTAGGTTGCAGGACAACATCAGGTTACTCAAGAAGTCATTATATGGCCTGAAGCATTCGCCTCGGCAGTGGTATAAGAAGTTTGATTTTTTCATGTTGAGTCAGAAATATGTTAGAAGTGAATATGATCATTGTGTGTATTTCAAGCAATTGAAAAATGGCATGTTCATTATCTTAGTGTTGTATGTTGACGATATGCTTTTAGCAAGCAAAAGCATTGATGAAATCAACAGGTTGAAGACTCAGATGGCAAGGACATTCGATATGAAAGATCTAGGAGTAGCAAGACAGATTTTGGACATGGATATTTTCAGAGACAGGAGTAATGGTAAGCTGTGGCTATCACAACAGAAGTATATTGAGAAAATACTTTTGAGGTTTGGTATGAACAATGTGAAGCCTGTGTCAGTCCCTTTCGCTTCCCATTTCAAGCTTTCTTCGGGTTTATGTCCTAATACAGATGAAGAAAAGGATTATATGTCTCGAATTCCATATGCTAATGTAGTAGGATGTTTGATGTATGCGATGGTTTGTGCTCGACCAGATATTTCACATGCAGTTGGGGTTGTCAGCAGGTACATGGCAAATCCGGGTAAAGAACACTGGTCAGCAGTGAAATGGGTGCTTCGGTACTTGAGAGGCACAAGTAGTTATTGTATTACTTACAATAAGAGTAGTGAATTTGTTTGCGTATATGTTGATTCCGATTTTGCAGGTGATTTGGATAAGAGAAGGTCAACTTCAGGGTACGTCTTTACTCTTGCAGGTGGAGCTATCAGCTGGATGTCAAAGCTACAGAACATTGTTACTTTATCCACTACTGAAGCAGAATACATTGCTGCTTCTCATGCTTGCAAAGAGGCGGTTTGGTTGAAAGGTTTGCTTGGTGAGTTTGGTAGGTTACAGGACAACATCAGGTTACTTTGTGATAGTCAAAGTGCAATACATTTGGCTAAGAATCCGGCCTATCATAGTAAATCAAAGCATATTCCAATTAAGTACCATTTTGTAAGACATGTTATCACTGAAAGGGGAGTCTCTCTTGAAAAGGTGCATACAAAGGAGAATTGTGCAGACATGTTCACGAAACCAGTTTTGTTGGAGAAGCTGCGTTGGTGTTTGGCTTCTCTTGGCTTGCAGAAAAGATAAAATAATAAAGAACAGGGCATCAGGCTAATTGTTGTCAAGGTGGATATTGTTGAGATTTTCTGTTTTAATAAAATAGTCAAAAATCTCATTAGGTGAAAAAAATTAGGAATTAGTTCCTAGATTAGCTCTAGGTTGTTGGGGAGGGAGTTAATGCATCCTAAATTTGTGTTGAGAGGATTTATGAGACTGTTAGATTCTTCTGCTATATAACAGGGCTCCATACATTTTTTTTGGAGAGTGTGTGTGGGTGTGTGAATTATGTAATCTCCTGTTTGAATTAATAAGATTGCCAATGCCCTGTAGTGTGGACGTAGCCCAGGAGGTTTGGGTGAACCACGGTAAAAACATTGTGTCCTTATGTGCTTGATTAAATCTGCTGTGTGTTAATTGTTTAATGAATTCCGCTGTGATTATTCCAACCAACTAATAAAAAATTACATATAATTTTTTTTTCACTTTTCAATAAATTTACATTAAAAAAAATTGAACCCTCAACTTATCTTAAATTTGTATTTAAAATAAATCTACACTAATAAAATGGACAAAGGCTCGTGCTTATGTCTTGGTCATGTCTTAAATATATGCTATGTATATAAGCTCCATCTCTTACAAGAAATTCAAAGAAATGGACTATGATTAGATTAATGATAAATGAGGAACGATGAGACAATGTGCTACTAGAGCCGATGCTAGAGGCAACCGGGCACAATACAATTAATACTACAGATTAACATTATCATTCGATCTACCAGTTCCAATTATACCTAAGCCAAAATTCAGTAGAATTAAATTTCTTCTATTTTGGATGGAAAATATATCTATATCTTTAAAATTTTATAACATGAACCTTTTTATTAGATACATTTTTTTTCCCTCTCTTTAACCTTTACGTAAGTAATTAAAAAGAACTCAAAGTGGTGTACTGCATTGAAATCAATATAGTAGCAGGAACAACAACATTGGGATCATGAATTCCTTTACGGCATTCAAATGTTTATGATAGTCAACATTGTGACAACTATATCGAAAACATGAAAATTGAGATACCTAATTTCTAGTTGGAGACACAGCCATGTTTAGGTTTATGATGATGTGACGAAAAGATAATGATTTAACCTATCCTACTTTTCGATTGATTTTGTTTATTTAAATTACAATTTACTTTAAGAAGAGGAGACGCATCTAGTCAATGAATAGCTACACGATTTCTTGGCGAGAGTGCTTTTGGTTTTCAGTTGCAACAATGATTTGGGAGATAAAGTAGACAACAAAAGCTGGTCACAGGAAGTGACAGAAATTGAAGAACAATAGTCTAATTGCCGGTGAATCTAATTTCAAACTTGTAGAACCTTAATGGAGACATATGCCTAAATTTAGGCCCGAAACGGACACATCGAAATGCCTTTATGGAGACATGCAAATGCCTATATTTGTCTTTACTCCCATTCATTCAAATTAAATTATAGGGACCGTCCAATGTAAAAGAATAAAGTACCGTAGGTATTTGTTAGCGAGTAAATCAGCGTGGTTTTAGTTTAATTTCGAATTTATTATGTTTAATCATAATGTTAAGTTTTTAATATTTTTTATTGATTTATTTTATTATAAATTTGAAAAGAGATGAATTTATTTTATTGATTTATTTTAAGATCTAAAGATATGATGAATGTATCATTATATTATATGAGATTGTTACTGTGAAGCTTAAGATTAAGGAGGGGTAGTCAAAAGACATTAAATGAAATATTGGAGTTAAGCAAGGTGCCCTTTATCTTTTATTCTTTTTGGCATATACATCCATAAGCTATAGGAGTGTCTCAAATATGTTGATGGTATGGTTCTTCTTACAAAAAGCCATGATGGCCTTGACAAGGAGCTCGAAATTCTTCTTCATAACTACTACTCCAAGATGGGTATGAAAGTTAACGCCGAGAAGACTAAAGTCATTATCATTAAATCCAAAAATATGACCCATGATAGTTTTGTGTATAATAAGTAATTCTTAGAGCAGGTTTCTTCTTATAAGTATTTGGGCATTGACTTCCCTCATCATCTCAAGTTGAATTCACTAATGAAAATAATAATTCTAAATAGAAAAATATTATAAATTTGGCTTGATTAGAATCCCATAACTTTCTCGAGAAAGTAGCTATACTTTATTTTTAGAAACATTACATAA
This sequence comes from Pinus albicaulis, assembly GCA_034641835.2. NCBI lineage: Eukaryota > Viridiplantae > Streptophyta > Pinopsida > Pinales > Pinaceae > Pinus > Pinus albicaulis. Next base: position 1,304,624,818 of record CM076572.1, on the reverse strand, counting down.
AATTGAATCAACCAAACAAATCCTAATAAAAGTCCGTTCCCTTCTCTAGCTTATTGGTAAATCATTAATCTAATATCATTATATTATATGAAAGAGGTCCTGAGTTCGAAACTTGGCAGGAGGAGTATTTTTGGCTGGCCTTGCGAGGAAGCACGTCATACGAATAAAATTGATTGTAAAATAATATAATTATTTTTTATTTAATTAAATATGCTTTTATATTATTTTAGTTAAAATAATTTCACGAGGATAGAAATTATTTTATTATTTTATAACCGAAAATATTTAATGAAATAATTTTTATGCTCTCTCCATGCTTATCGAGAGTAATTAAAATGTATTAAGGTAGTGCATTGGAATGAATATGGTATAGAGAACATGACCATTGAAATCCTCAATTTCCATTTGAAGACAACAATTCGATCCAGGCTGGGAAAACTGTCTAATATTCGACTTCACTATGCATCTCCAGTCGGTCTCACCAGCGACTATCCCTTCCATATTTTGAGTTCACACATAATGTACATCACTACTCAAAATAATTAAACCTGGGGAATATAACAGAATAATTAAACACGGAGATTAACATAGTGTTTTATTTGGAAAAACTTTTATTGTGATTGAAACATTCCTTAGGCAATGATAATCGATCTTTTATGCAGAGTAGTAAAACCGTAATTTACAAATAGATTTTATTGTTGAAAATAATAGCAAAGAAATAAGATAAATAAATAATTAAATACAAAAATGGTGGTGAAACCTTTATTGTGAGTGAAACATTTTGGGTAATGATAATAGGTATTCTTATTATTCAAGACTGATTCATAATAGACAACTCACGGGTGATTTACAATAGACAACTCAAAAGAATATATTTTCCAACCATTTCAACACACTCTCTTTTTGTGTATGTGTTGTTTTATTGCCTCTACATGTTTACAAGGACAAATAGAAACCTATTAGTTTTTTCTACATCTATCCACAATATTAAAACAATTAGTTAAGAAGCTATTTAAATAAAACATAAGTTGTTTCTTTGTGTATTTTTTTCTTCAACCCAAATTAGAAAAAACAACCTGAACCATATGAAATAGTTTTAGCCGCTATCCCATGAATATAGGGAAATAGTTGGCAACTTCTAACAATCTCCACATTCACAAAAATTTACTTGATATATCATACTCAAATGTCAATCACCTCCCTTGCAAGCCAAGAGAAGCGAAGAACTATTTCAGTTTCTCTAAAACAAATTGTTTTGTAAACACGGCTATACAATTTTGTTTTGGATGGCCTTTTTAGTGAACCACTGCTCCACCTTCATCAATAACTTGTCTCACAAAATGGTATTTAACAAGTATATATTTTTTCTTACGATAATAAGTTGGATTCCTAGTGAAATAAATAACACTTTTACTATAACAAAATACTTTCATCTTGTCTTGCATCTTTCCAAACTCACCCAACACACCTTTTAACCAATTCTTCTCTTTGCAAGAAAATGAAAAAACAATGTGTTCTACCTCAATAGTGAATAAAGAACCTATGTTTTGAATCTTTGACATCCAACTAACAACTCCACCAGCAAGGTAAAGACATATCCAGGAGTGGGTCTCCTCTTTTCCAAGTCACATGCAGAATCTGAATCAACATAACCATAGACTGAATCACTACTATGATTATAGGTGATTCAATAATTAGTTGTGTCTCTAAAATATTAAAGCACCCATTTCACTGCTTCCCAATGTTCTTTACCTATATTCTCCATGTATCTACTAAAAGCACCATTTCCATTTAAAATATCTAGCCTTATACTCACCATCACATAAATTAACCCACTCCACTACATTAAGATATGGTACACAACACATATACTCATTCTCTTCATCATTAAAAGGACACAAACTTGAAGAATTCTTGAAATGAGAAGCTAGAGGGATTTGAACAGTTTTAACATCATTCATACTGAATCTAGAATTATTTTCTGCACACACTTATGTTGTGATAGTCATAGCTTGCCATTTTCCCTATCTTTGTGTATCTCCTAGCCAACTAGCCGTTTAACATGTTGATCTCAACCATGCTTTTGATTGCTACAAGGATATCATCAACATATAGCACCAAAATAATGAATAATTCCATTTTCCAACTTTTCAAAGTAAGCACAATAATCATACTCACTTCTGCTAAAAATTGTCACTCATCATAAGGAATCAAACATTTTTGTACAATTTTCAGGAAACTACTTCAAAGCATACAATGATTTCTTGAATTTGCAAACAAATCTCTTGTTGTAATTTTGAAGAAACCCTTCTAGTTGTTCCATATATATATATATATATATATATATATATATATATATATATATATATATTTCCAGGAAATTGCTTCAAAGCATACAATGATTTCTTGAATTTTCAAACAAATCTCTTGTTGTAATTTTGAAAAAACCCTTCTAGTTGTTATATATATATCCTCATCCAAATCATCATGTAATAATGTTGTTTTAACCTCTATCTACTATAATTCTACATCAAGTAATGCAACTATTGCTAACACAACTAAAATTGAAACACACTTAACTTCTGAAAAAAATATCATGGAAATCAATAACTTCTTTTTGAGAATATCCTTTTACAACCTGTGTTCCTTTGTATTTCTAAATAGATCACCATCACTTTCCTTCAATTTTTAAACCCACTTACAACCAACAACCTTTTTGCCAAGTTCCACCAAATCTAGCAAAATTGTCATAGCTTTTATAAAATTATCTATCCAGGTAGATCATTGTAGAAGTTGTTGTAGTGTTTCCCGAGAAATTTTTGTACCTTCATTTGCTTCAATAGGAGTTTCTTCATAAATATCTTCATAATCCTCCTCGATTGAAGATGATTGATTAGCCAAAGTTTCTTCATAAACATTTTCATAATCCTCCTCCATTGAAGATGATTAAGATTCTAATGAAACTTAATGAGATTGGGGTATTTTTACCTGTTTCATTTGTGGTACTAGCTTATGAGCTCACCACATAATGGTAAAGAGCAGTCACACATAAAGAATTACTTCTATAAAATAACGAAGGTTAATAGATAATAACCAATTAACTAGCAGTAATAAATAATAACCAAATAATAGATTGAGGGGAGTTCTTTTGTTAAGAATCAACTCGTATTTTCGTTCCATATTAATACTTCTTTCATCTCCGATGAATTAAGAAAACACATGTAACATATAAAAAAAATAATAATAATAACAATTAGTATTTTCGTTCCATATTAATGCTTCTTTCATCTCCGATGAATTAAGAAAACACATGTAACATATAAAAAAAATTAAATAATAACAATTAACCGATTGAGGAGAGGGGACTGATTTTGTTAGGAATCAACTCATTTTTTCGTTCTACATTAATACTTCCGTCAACCTCGATTAATTACGAAAAGGCATGTAACATATAAAATAATGCAAACAATAGAAATTATATACGAGAAATGTCAAGATGTTCTGATAAGGAGGAACAAAATTTCTCAAAGTAAATGAACACAAATCTATATTTTTTTGAAGTCTACCACATAGATCGATTGACCAGTTTTATTATTAGTTTTTTCTTAAATTCTCAAAGTAACTGATGACAAATGAACACAAATCTATATTTTTTTTAAGTCTACCGCATAGATCGATTCTACAGTTTTATTAATTTTTTTTAGAAGTCTACTCCGTAGATCAACCTCGATTAATTACGAAAAGGCATGTAACATATAAAATAATGCAAACAATAGAAAATTATATACGAGAAATGTCAAGATGTTCTGATAAGGAGGAACAAAATTTCTCAAAGTAAATGAACACAAATCTATATTTTTTTGAAGTCTACCACATAGATCGATTGACCAGTTTTATTATTAGTTTTTTCTTAAATTCTCAAAGTAACTGATGACAAATAACACAAATCTATATTTTTTTGAAGTCTACCCCATAGATCGATTCTACAGTTTTATTATTTTTTTTAGAAGTCTACTCCGTAGATCGATTCTACAGTTTTATATTTTTCCAAACGTATTCAAAGGTTTGACTATATTTCATCTACAAACGTTTTAAGCATATTCGTTCCCTTGAATCTCAGGGTTTTTCTAGACTGAGGGTTCATGTAATTTCAAATCTATGATGGGAGTTTTAGGTTTGCAAGATTGTTGTGTAAATT
>CM076572.1:1304435620-1304615620 GCA_034641835.2 Pinus albicaulis | reverse complement strand
ACATCGTGCTTAGACGATTAGATCGTTCCCATCGTTCATAAAGCGTGATGTCTGCTGTAGTGCTGATATTACTGAGTGATGGTGGTTCATATTTCCTAATAGCATAGTCTATGTCCATCCACCCCAAATGAAGGATATCTCTCTCCTTCCAGACCTTATATTTATCTCCCTTAAGTTTAGGGATATCAGTACGAATTTCAGAGAAATTTTCAGATTGTACAACTGCATAATATTAAAAAACACATGCTTATGTTAAAATTGAGGCATAAATAAAATTTCATGCTTTACCAATGTAAATCATGCTTTAAAATTGAATCTAATGACATAAAAATTGTTTGTGGACTAAATTTTTAATTCAAGAATATTCAATTATTCTTTTTAACTTTATGATAAAACTATTAATTCATAACTCCTGTGGGTAAGTTATGAATATTTTATTCTAATTAATTAATTAAATATAACAAAAATTCCCGTGGGATAAAATTTATTATATTTAATATAATTAATTACAATTAATGTCTAAATGTTCTTTATGTGATCCTAATCAATCATAATGTATAGATTTATTTAATTAGAGATGTTGTGGCTATTCTCTAATCAATTAAAATTATATGGATCGCTAGACATTATTTTCATAAAATCAACTGATAATTTGCATGAATAAAACTACAATATTCATGCATAACATTTAACCATAGGCCTAGTATACTCCTTCATAATAAAATGTTTTAATTAAAGTTTAAATAATTAAATTCATGCAAACTTAATATGAGCATATTTTACAAATTGCATATAATTAAACTAAATAAATATTATATGCAAAAAATTGAGCAGACATATTTCCAAATAAATGTTTTAATTCGGAAAATTTAAAAAAAATAAAACATTTAGCCAAACTATGTCTATAATTACCAAGGCAGAGATAAACTTGCTCTGATACCAAATGTAAGCTAAATATTGATTCTTGAAAATGCAGAATAAATACTTTAAAAAGAATCGAAAAGTAAAAAAAAAAATTAAAATTGCCCGGTAAATCTTAAATACTTCTAGCCATTGGTGTTGAAATAATTCTCAGCTTCCGAGAAACGAAACATACCTTGCAATGATAAAGATTTTATATTCAAACCGCCAAAACAATAAGGCTTTCTACATACATAATCCTGGGAACTTCACCGTGACTCTCCAACCAAACGAAATTGAATCTTTGCAAAAATTCCTTCAGCTATGTGGATTGATTTCTCGTTTCACAACAATACGATTAAACACTTGGGGCATGTAGTGAACACTTTAAATAAAGTTGGCAATTAAAACAGCATATGCTCCAATTCTTTGTACTTAATTCTTTGCTATAGTGATTGCAAGGTCTACGAACATTCCTTGTTGGCCACTCTTGTGCTTTCTAGTTTTACCAATAGCATTATTCTCTCTACAATAAAGCAAACTTCACACAAGAAGAAAATTTGAAAAGTCTTCCAAACTGTGCTCACTCATAGCTAGATGGTGTAAAAACTGAAGGGGTTTTAGTAAGTGAGCTTGGGGACCAAACAAAGGAGTTTATAGCTAAGCTTCCATCAAGCTTCTGTTGCCTATGCGTCAAATGTTCCACTGATCATGGTAGAGAACTGCAGTGGGAGTAATGGACCACTTCAGAAGCTCCCAACAAAAAAATAATTTAATGTAGTTAATTTCCGTAATTTAAGGAAGTAACTGCAGTTGGTTTCCATAGTCTAAGAAAATGACTGCAGTAATTCCAAAAATCAAGCGAGTAGTTCCTGAAGTCGAGCAGTGGAAGAGGTAGCGTAACACGCTGGTCATTTAAATTGTGCTGCTTTACATTTGAGATTAATAATTTTATAATTCTATAAGCCATAAATAAAAAAAATCAGGAGATGTTACATAATAATATATATATATATATATATATATATATATATATATATATATAACCCATGGTTTCATGATAGTGGGCAGTTTTTCCATATCCCTATTATTACAACATGTAATGACTTTTCTAGTTAAAAAAAAGTTTGTTCGCCTCATTTAAGTCAATAGGTAAAACATAGGCAAAGTATGCCAAATTTGATTATAATAAACCATTTGATATATATATATATATATATATATATATATATATATAATTTATTATTTTTACTAAATTTTAAATAAACTTATTTTACACTCTTAATACTTACCTAGCTTGTAATTAAAATAAATTGTATATGTAACTAGAATAAGATTATAATAGTTTAGAAGACTGAAATCAATATAACACTGAGAACAGAATCATTCATGAATTCCATTTCTATAACATGCATATTAATATAACATAACATGCATATTTATGCTTATGATGACGAACATGATGTTAATATGATATCGAGCACAGGAATATTGAGATCTTGAATTTCCTTTTTAAGACATACACGTGTATGTTTACGATTCTGTGAGCAAAACAGAACCTTTTCTTTTTTTAATCTTTGACCGTGATTGAACCTAAGCCTTCAAATTGTTGACAATGACCATGGATTCAATAGAGCCTATTCTTTTCAAATGTGTCCTACAAATATTCAATGTGGATCTAGTGTATCACAATTAAATCGAGGCTGGGAAAGCTATCTATAATTATTCGTCATTGGGACAACAGCTCTATCTGAAAAACGAATTCTACATTATTCTTTGAGGGTGTGGATCCCCATGTATATTTATAGACTATACCAACACCCAATTGCATTCATTTATCAAGAAGGATTCAATTACATTTATCAGAATATAACGTAGCTTTTAAACTTAACCAAACTCCCAGAAAATGGTACCTCAATATCTAATTATAACAATCAATCTTAACAACCTCCAACCATATTCCAGACCGTATTATAATAATATATTTCTCGATTATTTCCTCAATTCACCCCCTCAATGGAGAAATTAATCCAAAACCATGATGACACAGTGTAACCATTGTGATATGGTCTTTTCCTCGTTGTGATATGGTTTTCCGTGACAATTGATAGTAAACAACGGTCTAGAGAGTGCAAGCTTGTTAGAAGCATTTTTCATATAGTTGCTTTTGGTATGGATCATCTAAGCATTAGATTCATTCCACAAGACAAAATTTTATGTACTCTTTATATGTCACCCTATCAAAGCCCTTATCTTTAATTTTTCTGGAGATGCTTTTGGTTTCATTCACCCCTGTTATTTTCTAGATCTTCAACAATGTTTACACCCTTTCTCCTGAACAATTAGTAACCCTTCAATAGTAGGATCCTCTTTAGCAGATTGCAGCTCATGATACACTTGGTTATCAATAAGACTACATTGTTTGTTGAAAAATTCTTCTGAATAAAAGATACTACTTGACATAAAAATGATTCGAAATGGACTCATAAAAAAATAATAATTGAAAGTGTCATTATCGGAAAAGTATAGAAAGACAGACATATTGGCCGTGGGCCACTTTACCTATGCCATAGAGGCAAATTTGAAGCAAAGGAAACAACATGGTGCGAAGCTTGCCTGAGTTTTGAAAGCTAAAGCACTTGCACCAAGTTCCACGATCGAGGTTTCAGGTTTCAACACCAGCTTTAATACTTTAAACAACTAGTACAGTTTCCACGATTCATTGGGCTGAGAGGCTGACCTCGATGTCACGTTTTCAAGAAATAATAAATTTTATTTTTTTAATATCGGCCAAAGCATTAACCTAATATTGAATTTTATATAACTTGAATATTTATAGTATATATAATTTTTTAAAGTTATTAATGGGCTGAGATTAACTATTAAAATAAAACTATGTATTATTTATATCATCTAAATGGATAGTAAATTATATATATGAATTTGAATGGATCAAAATTTACCTTTAACAAAAAAATTTACCGCAATAAATTTCGAAATTAAGTAAAATTTTAAACATATTTACTCTTTGCTAAAGTCAATACCATTTCCTAAATCAAAGGAAAACAGTTAATTCAACCCAAACAATCAAAATACAAAATCTTTTAATATTTTTTTCAATTAAATATTTTTAAAATGAGTCTTTAAAAAGAAAACCCATATTCTATAGATAAATTAAAATATTTAAAGACATAAATATTTTCCCATTAAAGTTGCAATATTTTAAAATTTAAATAAATATAAATATAAATAAACATGAGGTATGGTAAATAAATAAAATCTATTTTTATACTTACTCCGGAACTATGGTAAATAAATAAAAATATATAAAAACTAGATGTATGCTATATATATATATATATATATATATATATATATATATATATATATTTACTCCATAAACCTTTTTCTATTTAAAAAAATGATGAAGCCTATGGGACGAATACCATGGGACAAATTAATATTGATACCATGGGCCAAATACCATATTTATAAAATAAGTATGGTTAATAAATAAATATAAAAGAGGTATAAAGAAGTATGATAAATAAATATATATAAAATAGGTAGAAAGAGGTATGGTAAATAAATAAATATAAAATAGCTATAAAGAGGTAAAGTAAATAAATAAAAATATATCAAATAGGATTATAAATAAAAATCTAATTATATAACAAGCCTATGAGCCAAATACCATAGTAAATAAAAGAGGTATGGTAAAAAATATAAATAAACCAGAGGTATGGTAAGTAAATAAAACCTCGTTTCATATTTACTCCATAATATTCTTTATATTTTTGAATATTTATGTTCATTAGTTTACATAAATGTAACTTCTTGATTAGCTATTACTTTTACTTGTTTAGACATAGTCAGAATAAATGTAACTTCTTGATTAGCAATTACTTTTACTTGTTTAGACATAGTCAGAATCAGAACCAAGGAGACATTTGTTAAGAACATTAACACAACTTTTATTTTTAAGTATTTTAATTGAATGACAATTTTATTTAAGTAAAAGTGAAAGTAACTGTGTGGTAAAATTATTCCAATAAAACCCAAGAAGAAGTGGAGACAATTCTGACAGTTAAATCCCAGAGAGGATTTAAAGGAAAATCCTGGGGGGAATGGGGTTATATGCAGAAGAGTTAGAGGGAAAAGCATGGTATGCTGGTTCTAAGTTGTCGAGAGCTGGTGCTAGTACCAGTGGAACTCAAGAAACATACTCTAAAGAAGCTAACTGGATTACTCAATCCTGAGGTCAGATTTTATGTCTCGTAAAACTCCTCATTCCTGGTGTGGAGAAAGGGGGGAGCCGAGAAAGAAATTGTCTCGCTCAAGGTTGGGCGGACCAAAACAGTTACTGAGACAAATTCCTAAACTCTGAAGTAGGTACATACAAAACTTTATTTTAAATGTTTGTTGCTCAGTATAAAATTCTTATTATGTTAGTAAATGAGAAAATAAATGTGAAGAGAATTATCAGTATTAAAATCCCTATTACTGTATAAGATCTAAATATGAGATTTTGGGAAACATAACAGGTAATCATTATTATATTTGGTAAGAACAAAGTGCAAGTATAGATGATGAAGTTTCAGATAATTATATAAATCTTTCCTAAAATTTGAATGTTGATAATTTAGCAATGCTTTAATTACTGCGCTAATAAAAAACATAGAAGCTATGAGGGTATAAAAAACGTAGAAGCTATGAGGGTATAAATTTTATAAGGTATACTGTACAAGGAAATGTAAATTCAAGTAGATTATCAATTCTAGAAAGTTTATCCAATAGAGAGAGAAAAACATCTCTCTAGGATTTATAAGCACTGTAAACCTAGTAGTTACCTTATTGACAGGACTGTGGGAGTCCTCTTGGGGCAATGAAGAAAATATTGAAGCCGCAGACACGCTTTGGCCAAGTGAACGACCATAGAAGGAAATCAAGAGCCGACGGGCAAGCAACCAAAAGGATTGACTGGTGGATCCATAGCCTCGTTCCAAAGAAAACCATAAGAAAGACTCACCAAAAGTAACCATTTCGGTGTGTTGCAGATAGAAAAATAAACCCTAGCCTTAGATGTGGTGGAATAATCTCATATTGAAATTTAGCCAGTTGCAGAGCCAAAGTTTCAATCAGTGAAACGAAAAACAATGAGGCACGACGAGAGTTGGGGGGTGGGTGGTTACCCTAACCCAGCCCTTCAAACCTGAGCACCGTAGATCGCATTGGTCCAAGATCTAATGACGGAGGGATTGCCAGAACATTAGTCTAGATGTGATCAGAACGAAAAACAAGGTTAGACATTGATTGCTGAAATAAAATCAAGTCAGTCCGACGAATTGAATATAGTTGTGTTATAACTATAACCATGGTATAACCCTAAACCCAGATCGTAACCAAAACAATTGAGGATCGGAATATCTTATATTGTACACAAGAATTAATCCGAAGGACAGCTGCTGAGTACTTTGATGTCAGTTAGTTGGGTTTGCCAACATATTTACATTGTTAGAACTTTGTTTATATATAGTCATGGAATACATAACATTTAGAATTAAGTTAAAATTTATATGTAATGTGAATCCATTTATATCTCGTATATAGTTTAAGTATGGCCACGTAGGTAATTTTTAAACATTATTATTATTTTCATGGAAAATTTTAGGGGCTAATATTCACAGGTGGGCTAATTTTCCATGTTTTTTTCAAGAAAAAAGATTATCCAATTTCAATTTTTTTGAAAACTGATTCGCCCAAGGTCTATAGTATAAAATTATTTTATCCTAAAAATCGCCAAAATTTTATATATACTAATATAAAATAATTATAAACCTAAATAATTTTACAAAAATATCATTAAAAAAATTAAAATTTACATATTGGGGACCATTAAGACTTCCATCCTTAAAATTTTCCCTGATTATTTTTTTTATTTGGTAAATATAGGTGAATAGTGTGGAAGGTGTTACATGTGGTATCAAAGCTAAGTTAATAAACTGGGCCAATTGGGATAGAATTATACTTAGAGTTGTAAAGGAATTTTTTTTTGAAAAATTCATGATTTTGATATTATGGTAAGTACAGGAAATGAGATTTCTATAGATCGTCATGAGAAGAGGATCAGGACAACCCCCACCTCCAAATTTGGAAGAGACTCATCTTGTAGTCAATTCTGAAGTTAGCCTGGAGATGTGGGTACAGTTAAGTGTGGATCAAAATTAGCAGACTAGCAGAATGCTGGAAGAACAGCAGCGACAGGCCAATAGATTAGTGGATACTGTTCAACAACTAAAAACAGAAATGTTTAGAGTTTGCGGTGATAACAAAATATTGATGAGAGAATAAGAAAGGATATTAAAGATTCTGTTAGATAGACAGAATCCTCCCAGTGGACAACCAAATCCTGAGAAAAAAACTCAGGAAAATAGGGATCAGTACCAAGAAATATATGATTATGTGGAGGATAGTCGAACACCAAAAAGCCATAAAAGTCCAACCTATAATGAAGCGGAATCTAGAAATGTTATGGAATAATAGAAGATTAAGAAATAGAAAGTGGAGTTACAGGGAGAATTTCAAAAGATCAAGCCTCCTACCTTTGATGGAGAGGCGAAGGAAATGACAGAAGTTTGGATTATAAATATGAATAAGTACTTTCAGGTGTACGAGTATAACAAAAAGCTGAAAGCTTGCTTAGCCATCTACCAGTTGCGGGAGAAAGCAACCTTATGGTAGGAAGAGGTGAAGAACGTAAGAGGAATTGAAGATCAAAATGTAACTTGGGATGAATTTCAGCAGTACTTTGAAGAAAAATACTTAACTGAAAGATTTTATGATGAAAAATCACGAGAATTTCATGATTTGAAGCTAGGGAAAATAACTATGGACGTGTTTATTACAAAATTCACATCTTTAATAAGATATGTACCCCATCTACGCGATGAAAAGGCCAAGGCGAAATGGTTTTTGAGCAGTTTTCCAGCTCATATGAAGGAAAGGGTTGAGTTTGTCAATCTGAAGACCATGGATGAAGCAATTAGGAAGGCACATATGTGTTATCAGTAGTCGAAGGCGAAGGGAGAAGCTGGGAAAAATTGACCACCTAGGAAGGGGCATAAAAGTTTTTATAATAACAGAAATAGTAGATCCAACAATTTCAAAAATACTACAAGACATCCACTCAGCAAACATAATGGTAAAAACCAAAATAGAACTAAATGGATAGGGGAAGTAAGGCCTAATGAAGCTTCTAGTAGACAAGATATTGGGAAATCCCAGAAACCCCCATTATAGTGTTGGGGATGTGGAGAAGCTCATTATTTTAAGAACCATCCACATCATGGATGGAGTGAGGTGGCAACAAATCTACAAGAAGCATCAACATTGGGGGATGTAGCGCGAAACATACTGAGAATCAACGAAAAAATGGAGGATCGATAAGCGGATTATCAACTAACTATGATAGAACTAGAAGGTAAGATTCAAACTCGAGCTGTTTCTATTTAGTATATCATGATGTCAGTTTGAGCTACATACACCCTCGTGTAGTTGAAATTAGTAAGTTTCAGGAATAGAAATTTAAAAATCCATGGCTAGTTCAGTTGGCAACAGGGACTAGAAGACGGGTACATACTAAAGTACCAGACTGTGAATTAAAAATTGGGGACCAGCATATAACTGTGGAACTCAATGTTTTACCATTGGGTTCTTATGATATATTAATAGGCATGGATTGGTTGGAAAGGCACTGGTCATTGGTGGACTATAAAAATAGGATTATCCATTTCAAGTCTAATGACAGATGAAGATAGGAAATGCAAGGCATTAAAAAGCCTTTTAAGTTGCGACCCATTGCTGAATCACAGTTAAGTAAATGCATACAGAAGAGTTGCCAGCTTTATGCTATTTAAGTCAGGTTCACCAATACAAAGGATAAAACTGTCATGATAGAAAATATTCCTATTGTGCAAGAATTCAAGATGTTTTTCTAGAGGAAATTTCGGGGTTGCCACCAAAAAGAGATATTGATTTTACTATTGAGTTAATACCTAGGGCATCACTTATATCCCAGACTCCCTACCGAATGAGTGTACCAGAACTAGTAGAATTAAATATGCAATTTCAGGAGTTGATGGATAAAGGTTATATAAGGCCAAGTGTGTCCCCATGGGGGGCATCAGTGCTATTTGTAAGGAAAAAATACAGTACTATGTGTATGTGTATGGATTATCGTCAACTCAACAAGTTGACTGCCAAGAAAAAATACCCATTGTCACGAATTGATGACTTATTTGACCAAGTCAAGGGAGCTACAGTGTTCTCCAAAGTAGACTTAAGGTCTAGCTATCATCAAATCCACATCAAGAATGAGGATATAAGCAAGACAACTTTCCGAGCCAGGTATGGACACTATGAGTTCGTGGTGCTACCATTTGGGTTAACCAATGCACCAAAAACATTTATGAGTTTAATGCATGGAATTTTCCACCCATAATTGGATACATTTGTGCTAATATTTATTGGTGACATCCCGATTTACTCTAAAAATGAGGAAGAGCACAAAGAACATCTATGAATTGTGCTGAAAATGCTAAGATAACATCAGCTCTATGCAAATTTTAGTAAATGTGACTTCTTTAAAGAACAAATCCAATACTTGGGGCATGTAATTTTGGCAGAAGGAATAGCGGTGGATCCAGAAAAGATGAAAACAATTTGGAATGGAGAGTACCAAAGAATGTGGCGGATATATGCTTGTTTATGGGCTTGGCTAGTTATTACCGGCTATTCACTAATGGATTCTCCAAAATAGCTTATCTTATTACTTCCTTGCAAAGGAAAGGAAGAGTTTTCAAATGGACACAAGAATGTCAAAACAGTTTTGAATTATTAAAAGAATTGTTAACCACTGCACCTGTTTTGAAGGTAGCAGATCCGAGCAAGGAATTCGAGGTATGTACTGATGCATGCAAAGAAGGAGTAGGAGCAGTGTTGACTCAGGAAGGAAAAGTTATAGCATATGAGTCTAGGAAGCTGAAGGATCACGAGCAAAGATATTCAGCATACGATTTGGAACTGACTGCAGTTGTACATGCCTTGCGAATATGGACGCATTACTTATGAGGGAATAGATTTGTACTTAGAACTGATCATAGTAGCTTAACTAGCTATTTTAAGTAGGTTGATTTGAATGCCCATCAAGCAAGGTGGAATGCATTCTTTAGCGAATTTGGTTTCAATATACAGCATGTAAAAGGAAAAGAAAATAAGGTGGCAGATGCCTTGAGTAGAAAATTGCACGACATTTATGAATTTTATTTTAACTAAAATGAATCTAATTTTCAGGATCAGATTTTGGAAGCAGCAAAAGTAGACCCATAATATCGGAACTTATGGCAGCAAGTAAAAAGTGACGAGAACCAAGGAAAATAGTCTGAATACAAGCTTAATGAAAAACAACTTCTGGTTTTTCGGAAAAGGATATATATTGCCAATCAGGAGAGTCTAAAAAGAATCGTATTGGATGACTATCATTGAAGTACTTATTTCGGGAATCCAGGTTACCAGAAGATGTTGACAACAATAAAAAAAGACTATACTTTTCTAAAGATGAGAAGAGACATAGCAGAATATTTGACCTGTTAGCCACCTATAATATTTGTTATAACAAAAGGTGGCTAAGACTTTTTGAGCCTCCAAGGAACAAAATTTTATCATTAAAAATTGTTGGCTCTTGAAGAATCTTAAAAGGCCTCATGCCTCTGTCAAATCTCCACTATTGTTTCCATTTCACACTCTAAAACTTCTGTTGTTTTCATAAGTAAAAATACTGCTGCAAAAACCCTTTTTTTCCTCCTTCCACCATTAAACTAACCTTCACTTTTTACCCCTTTCTTCTCATAAAAAACCCTTTGTTTTCATGATTATTCTCTTGCCCTCATGAAAAACACTTTTATAAGGTTAAAAACTCATTCTTTAGCTTTTCCGAAACCATCAAAATGCATTGAAAACTCTGAAAATTTCATAAAAAATACAAGTTTTATTTACTATGGACCTAAACCCCCTTGGGCTAAGTCCTAACCACTTCCCCACATGTGCCCTTGTCATAAAAACAAAGCGTTGAACCCATATATCGCTAATCGCATCGGAAAATTTCGATGGTGTGCAAGTCTTGTGATCCTTTTAAACCTCGATGCGATCAACTCTTTTATATAAAACTTCCCGAACACATCGCAGAAGCTCAACGCACCAGTTTGTTTTGACGTCTTCCAAAATTCCGATTGCGATTAAGCCCTATCCTCGGATCGCATCATATTTTATATATATCCTATGGGCCAGCCTCCAGTGCTTAAACCTTGTGATATTTCGATCCTGATCCATCTTTTCTTTTGTAAAGTTTTGAAACCCACCTTTCCAAAGTTTTAACTAAAAAACCAAAAGCATGTGTTTTAATATAAAAATGGGTAGATTAAAAAGACCGACACGCAATCGCATCGAAAATTTTCCTTGGTGCGGTTTAAATGTTTAAACACCACTGATTGCGATGACCCGACTATGCAATTGCGATCGGATTTGTCAAATGGGTAGATTTAAAAGACCAGGCCCGATCTTCCGATTCCGATAGGCCCTTGTATATAAAGCCCCGAGCCCTTTGAATTTCATACATCCAGCGGCCTCGCCGTTGGGAGCCTATCCTTTTTATATATATTTATTTCCGCCCCGACACATTAAACCTTTGTTTTATATTAAAAACTTTGGTTTTTCATATATTATAAGGGTTTTCACCTTTTATTCTAGAACTGATCCCCGCCGTTGATCTAATGCCGATCAAATAGTCATCGCTCCGTCGCATCGGCGATTTCAATCGCATCGCAATGTTTAATTGCATGCATTTTGTTTGTCCCTCCGATCAGCCAGTGCTTCGATTCATTTCCCACCATCGATCTGATCCTCAGATCGATGGCCATCTCTTAATCGCCTCGGCCCTTCCGATCGCGAAATCGCATCGGATTTTTTTCATCGCACTCCTTTTCTCCTCCCACCGATTGCAAAACCCCGATTAGATGTGGACCATCCACGTGTCCAGATCCAACGGCTACGCTCCTTCCCCGCCTTCTGAAGTAGTTTAACCTGTTTTTGCACGATTTCATAAAAATTTTGTTTGTTTTTCAGGTTCAAAAGGTTCTGTCCATATTACAAAATGAAAGAAATCCAAAGGTCGTGATCTTTTGGCTTTTGGTTATCAAATGGAAAATGAATAAAAAGGGTTTCTCTCCACGATTATCAACGTTTCATGGGCACTGATACTATAAAGTCCCTACATGGCCCTGCACATCGACAAGACACTGTTTTATTCAAAGCACAGTTAAACAGTATAATTTTTGAAGAACAGAGCGCAGCGGGATGAAGATTAAAGACAGATATGGAAAAATACGGCTAAAGATAATTATTAAAAGCTTAATTTCCTGGATTAAAACACAGTCAAAAGAAATCATAAGTGTTTAACTGATAGAAAAGACCTCCACTACTACATTTGAGGCGAATTGATTCCTCAGTTACTACAAGAGCCACCTGTTGCCTCAAACCATTCAAAATAGAGGCCGAAGTTATTGTTGCAAATCTGATACTTCGCCTCCAGCGCAACCAGGGAATTACTGCTGCAAGGAACTTAAATGCAACAATTATATGCAGAGTTACTCCCATATTACGCAGAGCCTTAAAGTAAACAAATCTCCCTCCGAGCTTCGATATTAATTGTAAAACATTAATACAGCAGTCCACCTGTAAACTTCTCCATCAAGCCCCTCAAAAGGCCGAGAAGTCTTCACTCTGTATTAATTGTCCTTGAGATATTTTGTTAGATCTCACCTCCTCATCTTCCTATAAATACTTCAGTAGAAGATGAGTAGTGGGTTGTTTGTTTTTTGATCACAAGTTGTAATACTGAAACTCTCTGAAATAAATACATATTCCGTTGAAGTTGAAGAACAAATTGAAGTCTTGAAGGCCTTGATGATGTTGTTGCATGCTTGTTCCTGAGAAGGCTCTATCATTGGATCCATAAGCTTGGTTGTTGGTGAAGTATTCTAAACTGTTTTACATTTTCCCTTGATTTCATTATGTTCCATAATTTCTTACTACAGTAGGATAGAAAGTATTAGGCTAAGAAATGACTCTTGGAAGCACCTTAGACCTGTTCATCCTTCATTGTTTCATGTTTTCTTCTGCTGAAGTATTTTAGAGGCTTTAAAATTTCTCTTTAGTCTTCATGCTTGTTTATTTCCTTAATAGTTTGAAAAGTTGGTTTTAACATGATTTATGGTTCTCACTGCTTGTGTGCTGCCACTTAAAAACTATTATTGAAGTCTCCCTTTGAAGTTCTTTGCTTACAATGAGTCAAAGAGGTCTGTTTTGATCTTTCCCTTTGTCTTCACTTAAACAGTTGGCTTAAAGGTCGTTATAATTATGATCATAGATGTTTTTAGGTGTTCCCTCTTCTATGGCTGTAATTATCAGTAAATCTTTTATGTTTCTAAGTCCTTTAAAATGAAATCTTTGAGGAAATAGGGTGTTCTCCGAATCTTAGATTTCATTTTAAAAGTTGCTTTGAAATCATTATTTGCTTGAAGGTGTGATTTGTAGAATTCATGGTTAGCCCTGTCTATCAAAAAACTCTTTATTGTTCAAATTATACTTTCAAATTCCCTTTGTTGAGAATTAAAACTCTCTTTCCAAATCATTAATGTTCATCTCATTCCAAAAAAAAAAGGATCCTGTGGCCAAGTTAGAGTTTCCCTTTGATATCCCATATCCTTTGATGAGTTGGTTATTACCTTTTATTGACTCCATTGCTCAATGAAACAAATATTTCTCTGTCCTATATATCTTTCCTAGGCATTTTGTGTTCTGCTGTATCATTCCAACCAAACAAACAAACAAATAAACACCTTCACTTAATAACTAGTCTAAAACCAATACTCTAAGCACACAAGATAAACCTTTGCAAACAAACATTTGAGATATCCCTCTCTGAGAACAGGAGGACTAGATCTTGTAACTCTAAAGATTGGTTCTGATGTTGCCTTGTCTTTTGATTTTCCAAACTATAAAAACACGGAACACCTACATAATGGCGATCACGGTGGGACACTGAGTAAAATCTGCAAAACAAAACACTCACTATCTAAGTATAACATAAGTAACCTTCTTCAAGCACTACCAAGCAATGGTAATTATGATAGGACCTTTCGAATCAATGAAAAACTAAGTAACCCTTAGGATTCTTATAAAGCCTTATCAAACCTTGAAGGATTTAGTTACCAAGCCATAAGAGTTAACTTTGTGTGTTTTGACACCCTAGGTAAGTGTTAAGTTGGATTTAGGACATTCTCATAACCTATAAGACCAAAATAGCTCAGAAAACCCAAAAAAATTTCATTTTGGCTTCATAATAAACTTGGTGGTGGAATATAAAACTTTTTACTCCAAAAGAGCTAAAAATTTCTACCTGGCGACTCCACAATCCTAAAAAAAGACCTTAAAGACTCCACTGGGAAGACCCCAAGTCTTAATAGCATCATACAAGCTCAGCTAGAAGGTTTTAAGATTAAAATTTTCCTTCTTCTGAAAATATCAGTTAGTCTCTTAAAGATTGTCATATTGGGTTAAACTCTCTTTCTAACCAGGTCTAAAAAACGTAGCATAGTGGCCCCTAGAAAGATTCATACTAGAGCCTACCCTGACCCAAACCCAATGGAAGTAGTTGACAACCCCGAAAGTATCCTTAGGAAGTCTCCTAAGATTAAATTATCAATTGTTTTCAGGTCACCCTTGAGAGCTAATTCAGTTCTTGAAAATCTTTCAGCTCTACAACAATCTCAAGTTGACTTAGTAAATACATTTAGAACTAGGTCTCTTGGTGATTTAGATCAGTTAGATTTCGAGTTTTCACTTTCATCTCCTGAAACAATTGGACCTCCTGGTAGCAAAGAAATAACACCTCCTGATTTACATTTCCTTCACAACTTAGGTATCTCTCATCCAAGATCATCTCAGCGGTTTTTTCCTGGTCCATCCACTTCCGCTTACCCTACATCCACTTTTCAAACCACTACACCTCATCCCACTGTTCCTGTTGTTAATCCTCTCCTTGTGACTCCACCCCCACGACCTATCATGGCAGTATGGTATGCTCCCCTAGTCCTTCCTGTACCATTATTCAATCTCCCACAGGACTTTCAGTCCAAAATTCCATTATATGATGCTAACAATGCTACAACTGCATCACAACATGTAGATAAAATGAACGGCTACTTTGACAGAAACGAAATTGATGATGATTCTGTCAAGCTTAGGTTATTTGCTCAGATTTTAGGGGGAGAAGTAAGAAAATGGTTTAAAATTTTAGCCCCCCATAGTATTAATGATCTCCAAGCCTTCCATCAAACATTCTTAAACAAATGGGAAGTAAAGAAGAATCCTATCCAAGTCCTTTCTGATTACAAGAACCTCCATAGAAACACTAGGGAAAGTGTGCAAGCTTACTGCACTAGATTCAATAGTGTGTATAATGCACTTTCCCCAGAACTAAAACCTCCACAGGGCTCAGCATTAAACAAATTTCCTGAAGGGTTTGACTCTGACATGACCTATCAGTTGAGGGAGAGAGATTTTGCAACTCTTGAAGATATGAAAAAGGGTGCTCTTTCTGTGGAAGTCAATTTAATGGAAAAGAGAGCAAGAATGAAAAATGAGAAGAGAGTATATTTTAGAGAGGAATCCCCTCCTACTTCAAGCTCAAAAATGGAGAGAATGATGGAAGAAATGATGAAAGAGATGAGCATAATTAAGAAAGCAAAAGAAAATCAAAACCAAACTACAGCTCAAAACAATCAAAACAGAAATAGAAATCAGAATTATAGAAGAGACAACAATCAAGATAAGCAAAAAGAAAGTGACCAACATATTATACCTCCCTTTCAACAGAACTATGTAGATCAATATGAGGAAGACAGGGAGTTGGAAAGCTTGGAAGAATCACATGTGAACTTGATTGGATCAGACAGTGGGGATGATGTTTTCCTCACTGAGGAAGAACAAGGTTTCTTCTCTTATGATCAAAAAACAAACACATATGAAGATTTTGATGACTATAGATTGGGTTTTGAAAATGCAATCATGGAGGTACATAAACAGTATGATCTTAGGAGCAAGGGAAGTATAGATAATTCAAAAGATAAGAACACTAGCACTGCTGTCAAGAAAAACGCAGAAAACCAACCCAAATGGACAGCAGAAAAAACCAACATTTTGGCCAAAAAATAAGACCTAAACAAAGACAAAGGTGTCCAGCCAAATGTTGAAAACACCACCCCTAGCACTTCAGCCAGTGGTCTTAATAAAACTGCCCCAATTATCAGTCCAAACAAGGTTCAACAAATCAAAGCTACTGAAAAGAATTCAATTGAAAAGACAGATGTAAATATCAACAAGTCAATTATTCCTTCCAGCCTTGAGGGAGAGATTGGTAAGATAAAAATTACCATCCCCCTAGCTGAACTAGTAACCCAAGAAGTGTACAAAAACCAAGTTTTGAAAGCTTTTAACTTAGGAAATGATACTGACACCTTAAACTTGACAGATGATAAACCTGCACTGTTTTTTGGTCCTGAAGTGGAAGGAAAATACAAAGAAGGGCATGTCCCTCCCTTCTATGTTAGCTTGAACATACACGAGAAAATTTTACACAATGCCATGTTAGATTCAGGAGCTTCACACAATCTAATGCCCAAGGTGGTAATGGAAAGCTTAGGCTTAGAGATTACCAAACCATACAAAGATTTGTATTCCTTTGACTCGAGCAGAGTCAAATGTTTGGGTTTAATCAAAGATTTATGTGTTAATCTAGCTCAAATTCCTGCTAAGAGTCTAGTAATGGATATAGTTGTAGCTGACATTCCCCCCAAGTATGGCATGCTCTTATCAAGATCTTGGGGAGCCAAACTTCAGGGAAGCCTTCAAATGGATATGTCTTATGCCACCATCCCTGTTTTTAACCAAAACGTAAGACTATACAAGGAATCTCACATGAATTACATGGTGAGAAACATAGACAAACCAAACAACTCTCCAATCTATTCCATTCAATCGAGTTTAGATTCTGTTATCTTATGTAACGAAGATGAAATTACCCAACAAGATAAAGAGAACGTAGACCCAATTAATTTACTAGGAAAATCAAATCTTCCCTCGAATCAACTTTGAAACATTGACATTCAACAAAAACAAGAAAACGAAAATGAGTCAAACATAATTTGGACAGTAAACTTTGATGGATCATATAATAAAGCAAGCGCAGTTGCAGGCGTATGGATCCAGAATACAAATCAGAGTTTTTCATACAAATTAGATTTCCCGTGCACTAATAATTTCGCTGAGTACGAAGCCCTCCTCCTAGGCTTACAATTGCTTAAACAATTAAAAGCCCAAAAGATATCCATCCTAGGAGATTCTGAACTTATCATAAAACAAATCAGAGGACAATACTCAGCCAGAAATCCAAAGCTTAGGGAATATCGGAACGCTACCCTCAATTTATTGAAAACTTTTGAAAGATATGAGCTTGTTTTCATTCCTAGAGCACTTGATCATCTAGCAAACGAACTCGCTTTTAATGCAAGTAACTGTCAAATACCTGAAATAAATGAACAGCTTAGCGTAAAGGTAAAAAAAAGGCCTACAATATCTGATAACGAAGACCACTGGCAAGTGTTTGATTCTGACCAAAACATAGATGATTTTTTAAAATTAGAAAATGATTTTAGTATACCAATCTCAGAAACTAGCCATAAGGAAAACTGTTTATATATCGAAGAAATCCCAGAAGATGAAATAACACACTCTGCTGATATAAATCATTATGAGAATCCGTTTGAAACAGATTTAATTGACAATGCGGACCAAGAAGACTTGGAAGTTTTACAATGCAAAAAAGATCAAATTCCAAGATGTCTCACACCTTTAGAACACCTTTTCGATTTTAACGATGTAGCTAAAGAACCGAGGATGGAGCCTGTAGAAACAAACGTAGATGAACACAACATAGGCTCCCTAACAGAACCCAAGATGATTAAATTGTCTAGCACTCTTCCAACTCACATAAAATCGCAATACATAGAGCTGTTTAAAGAGTTTAAAAATGTGTTTTCTTGGGCATACATAGATCTGAAGTCTTATGATACCAGCATCATTCAACACAAGATTCCCCTGAACGAAAATCAAAATCCTTTCAAACAAAAAATGAGGATAAACCCACTTTTATTACCTTTAGTTAAGGCAGAGATCGAAAAGATACATGCTGCTGGAATCATAGTACCCGTTAGATTCTCAGAATGGGTATCAAATTTAGTTTCTGTTAGAAAGAAAACAGGGGAAATCAGACTTTGTATCGACTTCAGAAAATTAAACAGAGCATCTCTAAAAGACAACTACCCATTGCCCAAGATGGATCATATCCTTCAGAAGGTAGTTGGGTCAAAAAGGATATCACTCTTAGATGGGTTCTCGGGTTACAACCAGGTGTTGGTGCTCCCAAGTGATCAAATCAAAATTTCTTTTACCACACCTTGGGGCACCTTTATGTATGTCAAAATGCCTTTCAGGTTAATGAATGGAGGGGCCACCTTCCAAAGGGCCATGGACATAGCCTTTTCTGAAGATATTGGCTATTTCATAATTATTTACCTTGATGACATAACTGTCTTTTCAAAAACTGATGAAGAACATTTGATTCACCTGAGAAAAGTTTTTGAGAAGTGTAGGAAATTTGGCTTGTCATTGAATCCCAAGAAGACACTCTTCGTTCTCCAAGAAGGTAAACTTCTTGGTCACATTATTTCAGAAGAGGGAATCGAAATAGACCCTACAAGGATAGATGGCATATTGAAAATTAGCCACCCAAGGAGCCTTCAAGAATTGCAATCTTTCATTAGAAAGATTAATTTTCTGAGGAAGTTTATTCCTAATCTTGCTGAGCTATTAAAAAACATTACAAACATGCTTGAGAAAGATGTAGGTGTAAAATGGACTTTACCAGCTAAACGATCATTCGAACTGGTCAAACAAGCTCTTACTCAAACACCAGTCCTGATTAGTCCAGATTTCACTAAAGACTTTTACATCTTTTCTTTTGCATCTAAACATACAATAGCCACAGTTTTACATTAAAAGAATGATTTGGGGCAAGAACAACCAATATCTTTCTTTAGTGGGGCCTTAAGAGATGCTCCTCTCAACTATAACATCATGGAGAATCAAGCCTTAGCATTAGTGAAAGCTTTAAAAGACTTTAGGGTCTATATTTTACACTCTCACATAATTTATTTTGTTCCACATACTGTTGTCAAGGACGTTCTAAGTCAAGACCCTAATGGTAAAAGGGGAAAATGGATTGCAACTATTCTTGAATATGACTTAGAAATTAGGCCCACCAAACTAGTTAAAGGGAAAGGATTAGCAAAACTTATGGCTGAATCTAACTTCTAAGCACTAGACATGATAATGGTGGATGTGTTGGGAGAAATAGAAGAATCTACTGCTTCTTTTATTGAAGAAACATTTCTAAATTCTCCCTGGTATGCTGACATTAATTATGTGCTTTTATATTTAAATACCCCTCCTTCTTTGTCTAAAACTAAAGCTAGATTCTTGAAACAAAAGGCTTTGGGTTATTGCATCTTAGATGGGGTATTATATTGGAAAAATGCTGTTGGAATTTTGCTTAAATGTTTACTCGAAGAGGATGCAGGAAATATCATGCATGAGTTGCATGAAGGAGAATGTAGAGGACACCTTTACTCGAAGGCCACAGCAAACAAGATTCCTAAATTTGGTTACTGTTGGCCTACTCTTTTCCCAGACACTCAAAATTTGGTCATGTCTTGCCATAAGTGTCAAATTTTTTATGGCAATTTCAATTTTTTTTATATATATTTTTTTTAATTTAAATTATAATTCTAAATTCAACAAAATTTAATAATATAGGTCGTAATTTTTATTTTAAAAAAAATACATAAGTGAAGCCATTTAAATGATATATTAATATAAGCCAATGTATCCATCACATTACATTATCTAGTAAAATTAATATATATTCACTTTAAAATTATAAAAAAGTTAAAATTAATTACTTATATATAATATTTTATAATAATTTGAAAATATTATGCATTAATTATATCTTAATTTAATAAAAATTATATATTTCAGTGATACTGAAAACGAGACTTTATAATATAAATAAACCATCCCAACTCAATAGGAAACGAAACCTACTAGGAATCTGATCATATGAATTACGGTACGATTAAGAATTAACTATATAATTTATTAAAAAAAATTGGATTCAATCAAATGTTTTATTTTTTATCTTTTTAATTTAAATTACAAATTAGTATATAAAATGTCATAATTTTTCTATAAATATAAATTTGTAATAAACATCAAGATATTTACTTTATCACATTCAAATTGTTAAAATTAAAAAAAACAATTGTATTATTAATATAAATAGATCAGAAAAACAACTATTCTAACCGAAACTGAATTATATAACGGTGGTAATAAACTGAATTATATAAATAAAATTTGATGATCAATTAAAAACCGAAACTGAAACTAAGGGATTAATTAGCAAATATAACATAAGAAAGAAACAAGCAGATTTACTGGTTTAAAAAAAAACTTAAAAGACATGATGGAAAGAACTTGAAATCAGAATCTGTGCAACACTCTAAATGGTGGAAATGATAATGGGATTGTTTGCAGAAATATCTAGCAGAATTGTCTGCACAATGTCACTTTGCCGGAGAACTAGATCCGCATGTTAATTGATAACAACATGCTTGGCCACCTCGAATGTGCAGAGGGTAATGGATTTTGAATGGTAGGTATTTCCTTAAGAAAACTATAGGAAAAAATATTTTTCGATACGTTAATATAATTCAACAATTTTGTAGAATTTTATCTATGCTGGCCGCTGCTGGTTCAATTTGGCATGAATTAAGCAGTTTGTTGCTTTCATAGTGGTAGCGGAGTTTGTATATTAAGTTGAAAAGGTTTATTTTACATTTCAGTGTGAAGTATGTGTAATATGTTTTTCTAAAATTGGAATTAACATAGGTTTTTATTAAAATAAAAATAAACTATTTTCTAAATAGATTCAGTTATGTAAATATTAAAATATTGATATATAAAATATAAATATTATAATAAAATATTTAAATGTTGTATATAATAGAATATCTATTTTATGTTATGAATAAAATATTATATTATAAATTAATATTAATATAAACAAAAATATATTTAGCATTTAATAATACAATTTAACAAATGAAAAATTGCACAGAGTTTTTTGCACTTTCAAATAAATTTACACAAAAGAAATTTGATCCTTTAACTTATTTAAGATTTATATTTAAAATAAATATAAGCTAATAAAAAAGAAATTTGATCCTCAACTTATCTTAAATTTGTATTTAAAATAAATCTACACTAATTAAAAAAAATGGGCAAGGGCTTGTACTTCTGTCTTGGTCATGTCTTGAATATATGCTATGTATATAAGCTCCATCTCTCTGACAAGAAATTCAAGGAAATGGACTATGATTAGATTAATGATAAATGAGGAACGATGAGACAATGTGCTACTAGAGCCGATGCTAGAGGCAATCGGGCACAATACAATTAATACTACAGATTAACATTATCATTCGATCTACCAGTTCCAGTTCCAATTATACCTAAGCCGAAATTCAGTAGAATTAAATTTCTTCTATTTTGGTGGAAAATATATCTATATCTTTAAAATTTTATAACATGAATTTTTTATTAAATACATTTTTTTTGGTCCTCTCTTTAACCTTTTCGTAAGTAATTAAAAAGAATTCAAAGTGGTGTACTGCATTGAAATCAATATAATGGCAGGAACAACAACATTGGGATCATGAATTCCTTTACGGCATTCACATGTTTATGATGGTGAACATTGTGACAACTATATCGAGAACATGAAAATTGAGATACCTAATTTCTAGTTGGAGACAGAGCCATGTTTATGTTTATGATGATGTGACCAAAAGATAATGATTTAAACTATCCTACTTTTCGATTGATTTTGTTTATTTAAATTACAATTTACTTCCAGCAGAGGAGACGCATCTAGTCAATGAATAGCTACACGATTGCTTGGCGAGAGTGCTTTTGGTTTTCAGTTGCAACAATGATTTGGGAGATAAAATAGACAACAAAAGCTGGTCACAGGAATCTAATTTCAAACTTGTAGAACCTTAATGGAGAAACATGCCTAAATTTAGGCCCGAAACGGACACATCGAAATACCTTTTTTTCAGAGGAATCATCGAAATGCCTTTATGGAGACATGCAAATGCCTATATTTGTCTTTACTCCCATTCATTCAAATTAAATTATAGGGACCCTCCCATGTAAAAGAATAAAGTACCGTAGGTATTTGTTTGCGAGTAAATCAGCGTGGTTTTAGTTTAATTTCGAATTTATTATGTTTAATCATAATGATAAGTTTTTAATATTTTTTATTGATTCATTTTATTATAAATTTGAAAATAGATGAATCTATTTTATTGATTTATTTTAAGATAAATTTGAAGATATATTTTAAGATAAATTTGAAGATATGATGAATGTATCATCATATCATATGACACTGTTACTGTCAAGCTTAAGACTAATAAGGGGTAGTCAAAAGACATTAGATGAAATATTAGAGTTAAGAAAGGTGTCCTTTATTTCTTACTCTTTTTGGCATATACATCGATAAGCTATAGGATTGTCTCGAATATGTCGACCAAAAAGTCATGATGGCCGTGACAAGGAGCTCCAAATTCTTCTTCATAACTACTACTCCAAGATGGGTATGAAAGTTTACACCCAAAAGACTAAAGTCATCATCATTAAATCCAAAAATATCACCTATGATAGTTTTGTGTATAATAACTAATTCTTAGAGCAGGTTTTGGGCATTGACTTCCCTCATCATCTCAAGTGGAATTATTGCATCAAGAAAAGGGTTATTGGGACCTGGAAAGCTTATTATGAGCTTGAAAACAATTGTAACTCGATCGAACTTTACATTTGGAATAAAAAGAAGTTCCTCTTTGAGACACTTGTCACCCATGTTGTCTTATTTGTGAATTTGGGGTTGCTATATATTGAGAAAGTCATGAAAGAAGATCGAGATGATTCAAAAGTAATTCATAATCTACAACCTTAAGATTAAAAAAAAAAAATATACTCCGTATAAACATCAGTCATTCTCAATAAAAATAAAATTTTAGATAGAAAAATATTATAAATTTGACTTGATTAAAATCCCATAACTTTCTGAAAAAAGTAGCTATACTTTATTTTTGAAACATTATATAAAATTGAATAAACCAAACAAATCCTAATAAAAGTCCTTTCGCTTCTCTCGCTTATTGGTAATCATTAATCTAATATCATTAGGTTGTACGCAAGAGGTCATGAGTTCGAATCTTGGCAGGAGGAGTATTCTTGGTTGGCCTTGCGAAGAAGGACCTCATACGAATAAAATTGATTGCAATATAATATAATTATTTTTTTATTTAATTAAATATGCTTTTATATATTTTTAGTTAAAATAATTTGACGAGGATGGAAATTACTTTTATTATTTTATAACCGAAAATATTTAATGAAATAATTTTTATGCTCTCTCCATGCTTATAGGGAGTAATTAAAATGAATTTACGGTAGTGCATTGAAATGAATATGGTATAGAGAACATGAACATTGAGATCCTCAATTTCCATTTGAAGACATACACATGCTCATATATTTATGATGTTCAAACGATAACCATTCATTCTTTTATTTTTATAATCTTCGACAATGAAAGCAGCAACAAGAGGTTTTGAGAAACCTCTTAGACACTTATTCCATTGGCAACACATTAAGAAACCTTTTAGACACTTATTTCATTGGCAACACATCACAGGTCAGACATGAAATTCAAGGTTGGGAACGAGAAATTCAAACCAATGAGGAAGACAACGAAGCAGAAGCAGAAATTATGGACTTCATTACAGATCCAGGTAATACTCGAGGTCGCTTATCACTGTTTAATCAAACAGTTCACACTTACTATATTGTCAAATGCCTATTGGCTAACGCTATGTAGAGTTTTCACCCTAACAGAGAGAAGAGAGAACCAAAAATAGTGGATTTGTTACAAGACATTGACAATCAGCTGAAGCATATCAAAGTCACACAGTACCAGGGCAATGGATTTGTTACAAGACATTGACAATCAGCGAAAGCATATCAAAGTCACACAGTACCAGGCCACTGATCGTATCAGTAGATTTGATGATCATATTGGTAGAATTGAGAAACAAATCCAACAAATGCAACAAGTGGATATGCCAGGATCTATATCAAAGGATCTAGCCCCGATTGAATCTTCAGATGGATAGCAGTCACATGTATATAAAATGTACTTCTATTTTCTGCAAGGACATATATCACTCAATAAGAATAGAGTAAATAGTCAGTTAGCTAATGAAGCAAATGGTGGAATGAAAATTTTCCAATTTTGGATAGCTTTCAACACTCTAAGGTGGCCAACACACCTGGTTTCCTCCGGGCAGGTTGAGGCCACAAACTGAATATTATTTTTTATAACCTGCTTTCAAAACATAAATAGAAAATAACAAGACACTACTAAATTAACAAAAAAAAAAAAAAACAACAACAACAACTTTTTCCCTTGTAAGACATAAACTTACACCTTGAAATTCTCAATGATGACAATGAAGTCCATAGAGGATATTATATTAAAGGTTTCCTTCAATTAAATGGATGTAGATTTAGTCCAAAACAATTCGATCCAGGCTGGGAAAACTGTCTAATATTTGACTTCATGACTATGCATCTCCAGTCGCTCTCAACAGTGATACCTAAAATATTCGTGAGGCTGCGGTATATATATATGGGCAACTATGCCTTTCATATTTTGAGTTCCCACATAATGTACATCACTACTCAAAATAATTAAACCTGCAGAATATAACAGAATAACTAAACACAGAGATTAACAAAGTGTTTTATTTGGAAAAACTTTTATTGTGATTGAAACATCCCTTAGTTAATGATAATCGATCGTTTATGCTGAGTAGTGAAAGTGTAATTTACAAATAGATTTTATTGTTGAAAATAATAGCAAATAAACAAGATATTTAAATAATTAAATATAGAAATGGTGGTGAAACCTTTATTGTGAGTGAAACATCTTGCGAGAAATGATAATAGGTATTCTTGTTATTCAAGAGAGATTCATAATAGATAATTCAAGGGAGATTCACAATAGACAACTCACAAGAATATATTATCCAACCATTTCAACACACTCTTTTTTATGTATGTGTTGTTTTATTGCCTTTACATGTTTATATGGACAAATAGCAATCTATTAGTTTTTTCTACATCTATCCACAATGTTAAAACAATGAGATAAGAAGCTATTTAAATAAAACATAAATTGTTCCTTTATGTATTTTTTCCCTAAACTCAAATTAGAAAAAAACAACCCAAACCATATGAAATAGTTTTAGCCACTATCCCATGAATATAGGGAAATAGTTGGCAAATTCTAACAATTTCCACATTCACAAACATTTACTTGATATACCATACTCAAAATGTCCATCACCTCCCTTGAAAGCCAAGAGAAGTGAGGAACCATTTCAGTTTCTCTTAAAAAAAATTGTTGTGTAAACATGGCTACACAATTTTGTTTTGGATGGCCTTTTTAGTGAACCACTCCTCCACGTTCATCAATAACTCGTCTTACAAAATGGTATTTAACAAGTATATATTTTTTCTTATCATGATAAGTTGCATTCCTAGTGAAATAAATAACACTTTTACTATAACAAAATACTTTCACCTTGTCTTGCATGCTTCCAAACTCACCCAACACGCCTTTTAACCAATTTTTCTCTTTGCAAGAAAATGGGACAACTATGTGTTCTGCCTCAATAGTGAATAAATAACCTATGTTTTGAATCTTTGACATCCAACTAACAACTCCACCAACAAGGTAAAAACATATCCAAGAGTGGATCTCCTCTTTTCCAAGTCACGTGAAAAATTTGAATCAACATAACAACATAACCATAGACTGAATCACTACTATGATTATAGGTGATTCAGTTGTCCCTAAAATATTGAATCACCCATTTCACTGCTTCCCAATGTTCTTTACCTATATTTTCCATATAGCTACTGAAAACACCATTTGCATTTGAAATATCTAGCCTTATACTCACCATCACATACATTAACGCACTCCACTTCATTAACATATGGTACACAACACATATACTCATTCTCTTCATCATTAAAAGGACACAAGATTGAAGAATTTTTGAATCATTAAAAGGACATAAACTTGAAGAATGCTTGGAATGAGAAGCTAGAGGGATTTGAATAGGTTTAACATCATTCATACTGAATCTAAAATTATTTTCTCCACATACTTATGTTGTGATAGCCATAGCTTTCCATTTTCCCTATCTTTGTGTATCTCATAGCCAACTAGTCGTTTAACATGTTGATCTTAACCATGCTTTTGATTGCTACAAGGATATCATTAACATATAGCACCAGAATAATGAATAATTCCATTTTCCAAATTTCCAAAGTAGGCACAATAATCATACTCACTTCTACTAAAAATTTTAGCTCGTCGTAAAGGAATCAAAATTTTTGTACCATTTCCAAAAAGCTGCTTCAAAGCATACAATGATTTCTTGAATTTGCAAACAAATCTCTTGTTGTAATTTTGAAGAAACCCTTCTAGTTGTTACACATATATATATATATATATATATCCTCATCCAAATCTCCATGTAAAAATGTTGTTTTAACCTTTACCTGCTCTAACTCTACATTAAGTAATGCAACTATTTCTAATACAACTCAAATTGAAACAACAAGGTTAACAACTGCTGAAAAAATATCATGGAAATCAATAGCTTAACAACTCCTGAAAAACTATCATGGAAATCAATAGCTTCTTTCTTAGAATATCCTTTTACAACTTGCATTTCTTTGTACTTCTAAATAGATCACCATCACTTTTCTACAATTTTTAAACCCCTTACAACCGACAACCTTTTTTTCAAGTTCCACCAAATCCCAACGAAGTTATCCGTCGTTATAAATTAAAGAAACAAATCTAGCCAAATTGTCATAGTTTTTAGAAAAAGATCTGATCTGGGTAGATCATTGTAGAAGTTGTTGTGGTGTTTTCTGAGAAATTTTTGTATCGTCATTTGCTTCAATAGGAGTTTCTTCATAAATATCTTCATAATCCTCCTCGATTGAAGATGATTGAGCTTCCAATTAAACTTAATGATTTTGTGGTATTTTACTGGTTTCATTTGCTCTAGCCAAAATTTCTTCATAAACATTTTCATAATCCTCCTCCATTGAAGATGATTAAGTTTCTAATGAAACTTAATGAGATTGGGATACTTTTACCTGTTTCATTTCTGGTACTAGCTTATGAGCTCACCACATAATGGAAGACAGACTGCGGAGTATTCTATTCCTCTTCCTTGAATCCAGCCTTTCAGCTAAGGGATCCATTTTTGTATTTCAATCCTTTCGTCTGGTTTACTACATTTTGATTTGGTTTACAGGGATATGATGCTCTCCATTACTTCTTTTGCTATCAGCTCCTATTGCACTGGCTCATTTAGATGAGCATGGTTTACACCTATATAAAGCACCTTTCCATTCACAACAAGCGAGCGTGAGTGACTTTACAAGCGAGCCTGTCTAAAAATCAAGCGAGCGTGGTCACTTTCAAGCGAGCGCGTACACTATATTATCAAGCGAGCGGGATTTTCACCTATTTGGCAATCCTGAGATCACTAAATTTCCAAACGCAGTCGAAACATTCGGTCTGCGGCTCAATCATTTCAAATCAGGCTTGCTATATCCGATTTTTTGTCATCATAATTTGCCTCCTCAAGTTACCAACTTTATTTATTAGTACAATTGTTATGGTGGTTCTTGAGATGGCTCCGTATCTAATATCATTACTTTCCTCTGGAGGTGTAATCGGATGAATTCTATCCTTCCTGTACTACTCTTTTTGATATTTTTTGATGATTTTATAAGCACGGGTATGATCTGACCCGGTTATGTGGATGCCCAACTAATCCATATTTGCTCCAACTTGCTAAAAGAGCAGATTTCATCTGGGCATTTGATGGCATTCTTCTCGCTGAGAGTCACTCACAGCTGAGATTATTGGACTATGTACTGTTTATATTCATAATATAAATCAGCGTTTTTTTCTTTCTGAAAAAAAATGGTAAAAAGCAGTCACACATAAAGAATTACTTCTATAAAATAACGAAAAGTAATAGATAATAACCAATTAACTAGCAGTAATAAAAAATAACCAATTAATAGATTGAGGGGAGTTCTTTTATTAAGAATCCTGTTAAGAATCAATTCGTATTTTCATTCCATATTAATACTTCTCTGATCTCCGAGTAATTAAGAAAAAGCATGCAACATATAAAAAAATTAAATAATAACCAATTAACTGATTGAAGAGAGGGGACTATTTTTTAGGAATCAAAGAACATATAAAAGAATGCAAACAATAGAAAATTAAGTAGCAGTAAGAAAAAATAACCAATTAATAGACTGAGGGGAGTTCTTTTGTTAAGAATCATGTTAAGAATCAACTCGTATTTTCGTTCCATATTAATACTTCTCTCATCTCCGAGTAATTAAGAAAAAACATGCCACATATAAAAAAATTAAATAATAACCAATTAACTGATTGAGGAGAGGGGACTGATTTTTTCGGAATCAAAGAACCTATAAAAGAAAGCAAACAATAGAAAATTATATGCGAGAAATGTCAAGATGTTCTGATAAGGAGGAATAAAATTTCTCAAAGTAACTAATGAGAAATGAACACAAATCTAGATTTTTTTTTGAAGTTTACCACACAGATCGATTGTGCCGTTTTATTATTATTATTTTTTTAAATTCTCAAAGTAACTAATGACAAATGAACGCAAATCTATATTTTTTTGTGGTCTACCCCATAGATCGATTGTACAGTTTTATTATTTTTTTTTAAGCCTACTCCATAGATCGATTCTACAGTTTTATATTTTTCCAAACGTATTCAAAGGTTTGACTATATTTCACTTACAAACGTTTTAAGCCTATTCGTTCTCTTGAATCTCAGACTTTTTCCAGACCGAGGGTTCATGCACCTTCAAATCTAAGATGGGAGTTTTAGGTTTGCAAGATTGCTGGTCATTTAAATTGTGCTGCTTTACATTTCAGATTTGTAGTTTTATAATTCTATACGTCATAAATAAAAAAAAATCAGTAGGTGTTAAAGAATATATATATATATATATATATATATATATATATATATATATATATATATAAGAGTTGTATTTATTTGTATTGTTCTCAAATTTTCCAATAAATATTGGAATAATTTAGAATTTTAGTAAATACATTTTTTTTTGTTTCTTAATCCATGTATAGTAATATTTTGCTGTAAATATAACCCATGGTTTTATGATAGTGGCCAGTTTTTCCATATCCCTATTATTACCACATGTAATGACTTTTCAAGTAAAAAAAAAAAGTGTTTTCGCCTCATTTAAATAAGAAGAATCAGTAAGTGTTAAAGAATTTATTTGTATTGTTCTCACTTTTTCCAATAAATATTCAAATAATTTAGAATTTTAGTAAATACATATTTTTTGTTTTTTAATCCATATATAGTAATATTTTGCTGCAAATATAACCCATGGTTTTATGATAGTGGGCAGTTTTTCCATATTCCTATTATTACAACTTGTAATGACTTTTCAAGTTAAAAAAAAAAAAAAAAATTCGCCTCATTTAAGTTAATAGCTAGAACATAGGCAAAGTATACCAAACTTAATTATAATAAACCATATTATATATATATATATATATAATTTTATTTGTGTAAATGAAATTTACTATTGTTACTAAATTTTAAATAAACGTTTTTTACACTCTCAATACTTATCTAGCTTGTAATTAAAATCAATTGTATATGTAATTAGAATAAGCTTATAATAGTTTAGAAGAATGAAATCAATATAACAATGAGAACAGAATCATTCCTCTTCTATAACATGCATATTTATGTTTATGATGACGAACATGATGTTAATATGATATCGAGCACAGGAATATTGAGATCTTGAATTTCCTTCTTAAGACATACACATGTGTATGTTTACGATTCTGTGAGCAAAACAGAACCTTTTCTTTTTTTTTAATCTTTGACCGTGATTGAACGTACGCCTTCAAATTGTCGACAATGACGATGGATTCGATAGAGCCTATTCTTTTCAAATGTTTCCTACAAATATTCAATGTGGATCTCGTGTATCACAATTAAATCCAGGCTGGGAAAGCTGTCTATAATTATTCGTCATTGGGACAACAGCGCTATCTGAAAAACGAATTCTACAGTATTCTTTGAGGGTGTGGATCCCCATGTATATTTACCCCTTAACTGTTACTTGTTCCATATACATAAAATATACGTAACACAAATAATTGGAAACTGTAACGGTAAGGCAGCGCTCACACAGAGACTATACCAACACCCAATGCGTTCATTTATCAAGAAGGATTCAATTACATTTATCAGAATATAACATAGCTTTTAAGCTTAACCAAACTCCCAGAAAATGGTATCTCGATATCTAATGATAACAATCAATATTAACAACCTCCAACCATATTCTAGACCGTATTATAATAATATATTTCTCTATTATTTCTTCAATTCACTCCCTTAATGGAGAAATTAATCCAAAACCATGATGACACAGTGTAACCATTGTGATATGGTCTTTTCCTCTTTGTGATATGGTTTTCCGTGACAATGGATAGTAAACAACGGTCTAGAGAGTGCAAGCTTGTTAGAAGCATTTTTCATATAGTTACTTTTGGTAGGGATCATCTAAGCATTAGATTCTTTCCCCCAAGACAAAATTTTATGTGCTTTTTATATGTCACCCTATCAAAGCCCTTATCTTTAATTTTTCTAGAGATCCTTTTGGTTTCATTGACACTGTTATCTTCTAGATCTTCAACAATGTTTACACCCTTTCTCCTGAACAACTAGTAACCCTTCAATAGTAGGATCCTCTCTAGGAGATTGCAGCTCATGATAATTTTGGTTTTCAATAAGAATATATTGTTTGTTGAAAAATTCTTCTGAATAAAAAATACTACTTGACATAAAAATGATTCAGAATGGACTCATAAAAAAATGATAATTGAAAGTGTCATTATCGAAAAAGTATAGAAAGATAAACATATTGGCCGTGCACCACTTTACCTATGAAATAGAGTCAAATATGAAGCAAAGGAAACAACATGGCATGAAGCTTGTCTGAGTTTTGAAAGCTAAAGCACTTGCACCGAGTTCCACGATCGAGGTTTCAGGTTTCAACACAACTTTAACACTTTAAACAACCACAGTTTCCACGATTGATGTACCTCAAGATGAGCAACTACACATGCAACAATAATCTTTTGTCAATAGTTTAATCTGAGTAGAAATATTTCACGCTTCCTCTAGCATGAAAAAATAGGTCGAGCTGCTCCTCATAAAAGAAGGAATCTATGTTCTCATACCACGCCCTTGGTGCCTGCTTCAACGTTTTGAAAATAAATAGATTGTGTTTGACTCTCATTTGGATCACAAACAAAATTTCCAAGAACATCCCTGCATGCACAAAAATAGAGCTCACACAACCATGAAAACAAGAATTCCTCTACCATTTTAAATCATTGAACCATTGAGAGAGCATTCACAACTTCCTTGTCCTCATACTACCGCACTCTATATCCTCTACCAATGGGCTCTGATACCAAATTAAAAATTGGAATACAAATTTGAAGAACGAATCTGGAAACTAGCAAGTGAGACAAGTTGCACCTAGATATTGCCGACAATCAACAACAATGTCAATTTCTCATTAAATCAAATCTATCATCAAAACATATATTTATATGATTATGTTGGAAATTAATTCCAACTACTAATATCAATCAGCAGTAATTGCAAAGTGATTGAAGTGCGGCACATTGAAGCCTTAGAAAAGGCAGTTGCCGTTTTTTGAACAATTGTAAAAGGATTGGAAAGCCCGCACAAGAGAAGTGTAGAGCAGATAAGAATCGACCACTAGATATTTATCTAAGGCAGTAGCCGACGTCTTAGAGGAAGAGTAAATGCTCAAACTCAAAGTCTTGCCATCAACGCAGAGCTTTGATTACAAAGTTGAAACAGGCTTTAAAGCCTCACCAACATATCGGTGGAGTTAATGAATGAGGCGGCATAAGTTCACTGCAATAAAAAGCAGCGATGTGATGCAACGATAGTTTTAACACTATTTCATCGCAAATCTTCAAAAGAACTTAAAGAGTGCACATTGCACTATTGCCAATCTCCGATGCGATGTGGACCCTGCTCCAATCACAATCGCAAGTTTTATTATAAGTGTCTTGTTGATATGGATTGTTCCGATGCGATGCGATCATCACAATCACAAAATGAATGAGGTACCGCACATATGTATGTTCTGCCGATTGAAGTATGCGATGTGTTCCCACCACAATCGCAATCGCAAATCGCAAAGGGACAATGCATGATCCTCCATCCCTAATATGTATTGTCGATTGAAAAGCTACGATGCGATCGCAATCGCATCATCACTAATTGCAAGATCGAAAGCCGACTGTCGATGCAATATGGGCCCCGCGCCATCGCAATCGCAGGATCGCAATCGCAAAGAGCAAAGTGTCTTAAAACCTTTGAACCGTTGTTTCGTCGATTTCCGATTGACTTACGGATGCGATGAAGGTTTAAAATGGATTTCATATATTTTGAGATCTGGTATTATTTATCGGTTTAATAGTTTTTTATTACAACCGCGCCTTATAAAAGGAAGAGAGCCCAAAGGCTATTATAATGAATATTTTTGCTGTGAATATGTTTTTACGTATTAAGACGTCATTTGAGAAAACAGTGAAATTGTTGTAGCCCGCAGACTATTACAGAACAAGTTTGTAAGCAGTGTATGTGCGGATAGAGGACAGAGAATTTCTTTGTGAGCACTGTTGTTTTTATAGTCCACTGATACACTTTGTGAATCCCTCTCAAGAGGGAAGAATCAGATTACTGATTTTGTATTTCTTTTATTCTTTTACGAATTAAGAAAACTTGTCCTAAATTGTTTCTCTTCATTTTGCAAATTAAGGTTGAAAACTCTGTGTTGTAGAGGGAATCTTCATTCGCTCTTGTTGTTTTGAAGTAATCAGAAACTTCTACATGGTATCAAAGCTAGTCTAGGCACTCTGTGAAACAAAACAGAGTTTGTTTTTTCACTGCAGGAGATGTAAGAAGATTTTTGAGCAGATTTCTCCAGTAGAGAAAGTTCTCGCTTGTTTTATTATACAGTCAGTATCTTTTCTTTACTTATACAGTTAAAGATGGCAGATGCTGGAACTGGTTTGAAAAATTCCCAACTTCCACAGTTTAATGGGAAGAATCATAGTTATTGGTTCGTAACTATGAGACCTTTGTTTGCTTCTCAGGGATTATGGGAGCTAGTTGAAAATGGCTACCCTGAACCTGCAGATGCAGCAGCGTTGGCTGCTTTGACAGTAGCAGAAAGGGACCTGTTGAAGAGCGACAGAAAGAAGGTATCCAAAGCCCTCTTTTATCTCTTTCAATTAGTACATGAGAGCATTTTCCCATGGATTGTAGCAGCAACAAAGTCCAAGGAGGCATGGGATATTCGCAAAACTGCTTATCAAGGCATGGAGAAGGTGAAGACTGCAAAGTTGTAGATGTTGAGGAGAGACTTTGAAACACTCAGCATGAAGGAATCTGATACATTAGATTCATTCTTCACTCATGTTATTGGGTTGATAACCTAGATAAGATCTCATGGTGAAATTCTTGAAGAAGGAAGGATCGTAGAGAAGATCTTCAGAAGTTTACCCTCAAGGTTTGAAGCTATTGTGGTAGCAATAGAAGAGACAAAGGATCTCTTACAGTTCACTGTAGATGAACTGAGTGCTTCTTTTATGTCTCATGAACACCGACTGAGTAGAGGGATAGATTCCTGTTTGGAGCAAGCATTTAAGACTCAGATGTCATTCGGTAGAGGTAGAGGTCGAGGTAGAGAAAATAACAGAGGTTGCGGAAGAAGCCAAAAGAAAGGCAGAAATAATCTTGCTAGCACAAGCAGAAGGAGCTGCAATCAGAATCAAGATGAAGGTTCAAGCAAAAAGCAAGCTCATGGACAAAGGTATCACAAATCCCAAGTCGAATGTCATTATTGCAAGAAATTAGGCCATTATGCCAATGAATGTAGGAAAAAGAAAAATGACATGAATAATAGTAAAAATTCTAATTTTGCAAATGAAGAAGATAAGAACCCAAAGATTGTGCTGTTAACATGTAACATCGCACAAGACAAACAAGAAGATTTTTGGTTCTTAGACTTAGGTTATAGTAATCACATGACTAGAAACATTGCAATGTTTTCCAATCTCGATGAAAATGTGAAATCTGATGTAACAATAGGAACTGATAGTAAGATATCTTTCAAGGGTAAAGGTAGAGTCAGTATCCTAGCAAGAAATGGAGAACAGATGATTGTGCGAGAGATATACTATGTACCTGGTTTGAAATGTAATATTTTGAGCATTGGAAAACTCATTGACAAAGGTTACAATGTGTTCTTCAAAGATGATGTGTGTACAATCAGAGACATACCTCTAAGTAAGAAGATAATTGCAGAGGTTCAGATGAACAACAATCTAAAGAATCTATCTACAGAATCTACATCTATCTATAGAATCTATCTAGATTCAACCATCTATCTACAGAATCTACATCTATTTTACCCTCAAATATGGGAATGTCAAAGCTTACCTATATCTTAAAGGGAATCACGCCTCCAGAGTGGATGTTGGACGCAGATGTGCCGCCGGTGGGTAGTTGTTGAAGGATTTGGGCAAAGTTATCCATCATCGCATTCCTTTGTTTTTCGAGGGCCTCCTCGAGCAATATTTTGATAGGATCTCCTGCTCCCTTATCTTTCTTTTCGTCCCCCATGGGCGGCCTTCGGGGTTTGCGAGGCTCATCTTGCAAAGGGTCAACCAAATCGAGCCCTAACTCCTTATACTTCGACCTCGTTGGGAACATGAAAAGAAGGATCGAGAAAAAGTAGACTGCTTTGATACCATTGATATGGATTTATCCAGAAATGCAACAGCATACAAATATAACCACAAATAAAAAGATGCAACAGAAATAACACTTAATTTCATTAATATCAAAGAACTGAAATTTACTTACAGACAAAATGGAAATAAAGTAGCTAAGGCATTGGTAGCTTATCTCTAAGAAGAGATGTGGTGGCTACAGGCCTCTGAACTATGTTCCAATGAGGCTCAAGAGCCTATTTATTATAGAGAAACAATGTAAAACCATAAACATCCAAAAAACTAACCCTAGGAGATGAAGCGCCAAAACTATCGGCGTCGTTTGGGTAAATTGGTGTTTGAACTTCCCGGGGTCGTAAGATTGGCATACTATGTATGTTTGAAGGACATGATACATCATTAGAAATATCTATCCAAGGAATACAACTGTTCACCGCAAATATCAATTTCAGAACATAATCATATTTGGTAAAGGCGCGATGCCCAAAAAACATCGTTTAGCACCTCAAAATGGCTCTGGAAGTTTAGTACTCCAAAAACTGCTAAAAATAGTAATTTATGCCAAAACTGAAAAGAAAAAAAAGAGACAATAGTGGGGCCCCAAGTGGAATATACAGGTGGGCACCAATATCCACCTCGATCATGAACCATTCAGGTAGATCTCCCTTTACTCTTTTGTATGCATGTATTGAAGGGTTTCCGTAGTGCATTATATTAGATATCATTTTTTGGGATTCAATTGCATTAAGAAAGTCATTCAAGTATGACCATTTCCATGAGAGGTGGTCGTAACTCACTAATTTATCATGATTTTTTAATATTCCACTTAGCATTCATTACATCGGGTGATGTTCACAGGGGTGAAGAAGTGGGATTGAAATTTTCAAGTTATTACTACAAATATAACATAAGAAAGAAGCAAGAAAATTTATTGAAATTACTTTTGTAGAAAATAAAATAAATGATAAAGGAGGTGCAACTAGATCCACTGTGATAGTATAATTTATAGAAATAAATATGGGATTGTTTGGATAAAAATTTAGAAAAACTGTTTGCACAATGCCAATTTGCACGAGAGCTAGGAATACATGTAGGAATACATGTAATTGATAAATTGTTTTGACATTCGAGAGTGTATAGATGGTAATGGATTTTAAAGTGTTAAGTATTCCTTTAAGCAAGGCATAGGCCCAAACAACGAAAAAAAAAAAAGATTTAAAACCTTTGGTATGTCATTATAATTGAACGATTTTGTAAATTTTTTTTTTTTTGTAAGTAAAACCGTCGATGAATTAAACAACTAGTTTATGTCACAGTAGTAAAAGTGTTCATTCATGGAATGGTGGGAAGAAGCCTCTGCTTCTTATTTTAGCCATGTTTTCCACAATGGGTAACTTGTAGATGCTCCATGAATATGAAGCTCACACCAACCTATCTACTTCACAAGAAATTCAAGGGTTTTATGATCCCCTAAACCATAAGTGAGACATTCTAACACAATGGATTGTTAAGAGCATATATTAGAGGCATCCGGCCACTAATACAATTAATATAATTGATGGTACATGTCAACATGATGATTGGGACAACCTCCGAATAGGTGAAAAAAATGGCAAAGGTGGAAAACACAAAAAATAGATTCAAAATTAGCAATGGAACTAACAAATTTTCTCGTCATTTAATATACACTATATAAGAGACCAGGAAACAACAAACAACCGCAATAAATATATGGAGTAAGACTCAACTAGAACTCAACTAGCTAAACTGAATTCAAATGGACTCTGACACCTAATACACATGATTGAGACACGGAGATTAATACTCAAGGCGATTGCAATCTTAACCACAACCATGAGTTGTAAGCACAATGACTGCATGATTGTCAGGGTTCTTTAATGAGACGACAAGTAAAATTTTCCTTTCTTGCTATTTGATTGTGGCAGTGTTTAAGTCACTTTTTATGTGGGATAAAGAGATTCAATATTGTTAATAAATTTTTGGACACTCAAAATTACGAAGCTTGATAGCTATAATCTAAATTTTTAAAATTTACTTATAAATTTATAAATAACATACTAAAATTTTCTCTTATTTTTAAAACAAAATTGTAACGGGTTTAAACTATGCCCATGAGCGTCGAGCTGCCCATCGTGTGGGCTGCCTGCCCCTCTAGGAGAGCGGGCACTTGATACGAGCAATAAAAATTAGAATATATTTGTAGTTAAAATAATTTCAGAACTAAATATCATATAAGCGGAATGGAAATGATTTTTGTTATTTTATACGGAAAATATTTAATTAAATATATTTTATTGTCTCGACCTGGTTAATAAATTAGTGTAATGCTTTGAAATCAATATAATAGGGAGGACAAGAGAATTCGCATCCGTAAGGCATGTACATTGTTTATGATGATGAACATTCAGACAAATATAATATAATATGGAGATCATGAACATTGAGATCCTCAATGCCCATTTGAGGACAGAAACATGTTTATGTTTATTATGATGCAAGCAAGTGAGATAGCAATTTGTTTCTATTTTTTTTTTATCTTTGACAGCGAATGCAGCATCAACTTTTCCGGTGAGAGATGAACGTACGCCTTCAAATTCTCGATGATGACAATGAAGCAGATTGAGGATATTCTGTTAAAAGGTGCCCTGCAATTAAATGGATGTGGATTTAGTGCATAACAATTCGATCCAGGCTGGGAAAGCGGTGTAATTATTCGATCCACCTTTTTGTTAATGTGGTCACCGTTCCTTGTTCCATATTTTGAGTTCACACAGATAATGTACGCGAGGACTTACATCAGCGTATGAAACCCATGTTTAATTAATTGTTTGCCAAACTCTATTTCACAGACCAAATATACTACCTATCCTACTTTTTGATTGATTTTGTTTATTTAAATTACAATTACTTCAAACAGAGGAGACGCATCTAGTCAATAAATAGCTACACGATTTCTTTGCAAGAGTGCTTTTGGTTTTCAGTTGCAACAATGATTTGGGAGATAAAATAGACAACAAAAGCTGGTCACATGAAGTGACAGAAATTGAAGAACACTACTTTAATCGCCGGTGTATCTAATTTCAAACTTGTAGAACTTAATGTAGACATATGCCTAAATTTAGGCCCGTAAGGGACGCATCAAGATGCCTTTATGGAGACATGCAAATGCCTATATTTGTCTTTACTCCCATTCTTTCAAATTAAATTATAGGGACCCTCTAATATAAAAGAAAAAAGTACCCTAAGCGTGGATTTAATTTAATTTGACATGCAAATGAAGATATTTTTCTTTACTTTCATTTTTTGAAATTAAATTATAGGGATTGTCTAATGTCATAGCTTCAATTTGCTAGAAGGAAAACAGGTCCGTTAGCCACCTAAGAGAATTAAAGGTCATCCAGTATTGGAATTGTTTTTTCCTTCAACTTACCACTTTAGCGACTTTACTATGTACATAAAAACAATATTTTAAACAACAACTATTAAAACTTGCCGCAAAAATCATATACAACTATTGAAAGTAAATATCACCCATCAGAGGAGTCTATTGGAGTTAGATCCTTTGTAGTGGGTCCCGGTATCTCTACTTATTGCATTCCTTGAAGTTGAAGTTCAATCCTCCCAATTCTTGCCGCTGTTTGATACTGAGATCTGGCAATTTCACAGATATCATGTTGAATCTGTTGAAGGTCTGACACAACTGCTGGGTTACTCCCAATTTGCTGCATACTTGCCATGGCCTTTGCCATGACACATATAATTTTCCAATAAGTGTTCACTAATTGGTGGAACAAGGATATCCTTCCTCTTGTGTTTCCCAGATCACAAATGAAGTCTAAGTTGGCCTCCTATTGTTTAATGTCTTCTTCATCATAGAAGATTTCCCTTTCCCATCCATGTATGGTATTGTAGATACTAGCAGGATTTCCAGCTTCATATAAATCAAATATATTTTTCAAAACATGTTTGGTAGTTTTCCTCCCTCGTTAACTTGGGCCCTCATACTGAATTGTTTGTTTAAGTTTTCCATTCTTTGTTCCTCTTCGTTTTCCAAATTGCCTTCTTGCCATGGTAAGTGATCCTCCTGTAAAAGTGAAGGATAATCCTCTATGCAGAGTAAAATATATAAGAAAGTTTTGGAAAGCGTTGATGAAATCTGCTATTCCGATAGTAACTAGAGGAGTCCCATTCA
The DNA here is from genome assembly GCA_034641835.2 of Pinus albicaulis. NCBI lineage: Eukaryota > Viridiplantae > Streptophyta > Pinopsida > Pinales > Pinaceae > Pinus > Pinus albicaulis. The sequence continues at coordinate 1,304,576,100 of CM076572.1, read as the reverse complement.
TTGTCAAACAAACATGAGGATGTGTGGCCAGATTGCCCATTACCAGACTTGTATTACAGAAATGAGAATTCAGTTTTGCATTACAACGAAAGCCCAAAACTACATGCCAATTTCGACCTAAACACCACTGCATATGAAGGATGATTCGAATGCAGCTACATAATTTATGACCGGGCCAACTTTTACATTGGGGGATGAAATTCAAATTAAACTAGGAAGGTAGATGGGGGTTTTGAAAACTATTTCTATAGGACTTACAAACATGTTCATCAACCTAATAACGTTTCCTATTGACAATATCCCAAGAGTTTAACCCCATGAATTGGTTTTTCAAGCAGTACAACCAAGGTATATAGAGGGTGAGACTATATGATTTTACCACCCTACCAATCTTAACTTTGTTCTATACATAGAGGAAAATATTCGCATGGCAATAAGGGCGGTTACAAAGCAGAGAATTTTCCCGAAACATAGACTTATCACAAAGCAAAGACTTTTCATGAAACAAAGACTTATCAAAAAACAAAGAATTCACTTCAGAAGGGCTTCGAAAGCATGGTTCAATTTCTCGGAAAAATATTATCTCCGGGACAGAAGCTATGACCAAACCTTCAATAATTTTAATTGTAGAAAAAAAAAGAGCATACCAGAATGGCAAGAGAGCTCATTAACGAAACAAAACAATATACAAAATTTGATGCACTGAGCTTCATCTTCATCATTTAAGATTTGAATAAAGAAATGGGAAACAAGGTTTACTAGAGCTATTACATACCACGAGATTGGATGATAATGATGCTCCAGTGCTTCCTTCTCTTCCTCTGCCTGGCCTCCACACTGTTTACTGTGAACATTCCCTCTCTGCAGATTTGTTTTATTCTTTACCATTCTCCATACTTGGTGTGCTTTCCCAGTTTTTCCTGACTTGCATAGCTGGCCACCTTCGTTTTCATTTATTTCCATTATAAACAAACATGCCAAGTATTGTCCTACAGTGTTCACATTTATCATATTTGATGGATTGTCAGGTGGTCGCCTCCCCATGGCACCAACCGCCTCTCATCCCCTCCTTCGTGGCACCCCAATCGGGGGATAGGGACTGTCCAATGTAAAAAAAGAAAGTATCGTAGGTATTTGTTTGCTAGTAAATATATGTGGTTTTAGTTTAATGTCGAATTTATTATGTTTTATCACAATGCTAAGTTTTTTATAATTTTTATTGATTTATTCTATCATAAATTTGAAGATAAGATGAATTTATTTTATTCACTTATTTTATGATAAATCTAAAGATAAGATGAATGTATCATCATATAAGACTGTCACTGCGAAGCTTAAAATTAATGAGGGGTGGTCTAAAGACATTAAATTCAATATTGGAGTTAAGAAAAGGTGTCTCCTATCCCTTACCCTTTTTGACATATACATCGATAAGCTAGAGGAGAGTCTAGAATCTGCGGGGTGCAAGGGCACCGAGATTGCTGGCGTTCTCATTACTCTTCTCCTTTATGCCAATGATATCTTTCTCCTTGCAAAAAGCCATGATGACCTTCACACACAACTCCATATTCTTTATGACTACTACTCCAAGATGGGTACGATAGTTAATACCGAAAATACTAAAGTCATGATCATTAAATCTAAAAATATCACCCATAGTAGTTTCGTGTGTAATAACCAATGCTTAGAGAATGTTTCTTCTTATAAGTATTTGGGCATTTACTTCCCTCATCATCTGAACTGGAATTATAGCATCGAGAAAATGATTATTGGGGGCTGGAAAGATTATTAGGAGCTTGATCAACTTACTTACAATTCTAACAGAACACATTGATCTTAACTAAAGGTAACTATCATCATCATCAAATTTCAATTTTTTTTATATATTTTTATAATTTAAATTATAACTCTAAATTCAACAAAATTAAATAATACAAGTCTTAATTTTTATTTAAAAGAAAAAAACACAAGTGAACCCATTTAAATGATATATAAATATAAGTCAATGTATCCATTACATTACATTATCTAGTAAAATTAATATATATTCACTTTAAAATTATAAAAAAATTAAAATTAATTATTTATATATAATATTTTATAATAATTTTAAAATATTATGCATTAAATATATCTTAATTTAATAAAAATTATATATTTCAGTGATACTCAAAACGAGACTTTATAATGTACATAAACCCTCCCAACTCAATAGGAAAGTAAACCTACTAGACATCTGATCGTATGAATTACGGTACGATTAAGAAATAACTATATGATTTATTAAAAAAAACTGGATTTAAGGAAATGTTTTTATTTTTTGTTTTTTTAATTTAAATTACAAATTAGTATATATAAATGTAATAATTTTTTCTATAAATATAAATTTGTAATAAACATCAATATATTTACTTTATCATATTCAAATTGTTAAAATTTAAAAAAACAATTGTATTATTAATATAAATAGATAAGAAAAACAACTATTCGAACCTGAATTGCTTGAATTTTTTTTTTTTGGAAAATGAAATAAATAAAATGTCTTGAGAAAAATTAAACTAAAAATAACGGTGTTAATAAACTGAATTATATAAATAAGATTTGATGATCAATTAAAAACCGAAAGTGTAACTAAGGGATTAATTAGCAAATATAACATAAGAAAGAAACAAGCAGATTTACGGTAAATGGTTTTAAAAAACACTTAAAAGACATGATGGAAAGAACTTGAAATCAGAATCTGTGCAACACTCTAAATGGTGGAAATGATGATGGGATTATTTGCAGAAATATCTAGCAGAATTGTCTGCACAATGCCACTTTGCGGGAGAACTAGGTCCGCATGTTAATTGATAACAACATGCTTTGCCACCTCAAATGTGCAGAGGGTGATGGATTTTGAATGGTAGGTATTTCCTTAAGAAAACTATAGGAAAAAATATTTTTCGATATGTTAATATAATTCAACAATTTTGTAGAGTTTTATCTATGCTGGCCACTGCTGCTTAAATTTGGCATGAATTAAGCAGTTTGTTGGTTTCATAGTGGTAGTGGAGTTTGTATATTAAGCTGAAAAAATTTATTCTATATCTCAGTGTGAAGTAATGTGTAATATGCTTGTTTTTAAGTTGGAATTCACGCATGTTTTTATTAATATAAAAATAAAATATTTTCTAAATAGATTCACTAATCTGAATATTAATATATTGATCTGTAAATAAAAATGTAAAATAAAATATTTTAATATTCTATATAATAGAATATCCAATTTATATTATAAATAAATTATTATAATATAAATTAAAATTGATATAAACATAAATATATTTAACATTAAATAATACAATTTAACTAATAAAAAATTACATATAACTTTTTTTTCACTTTGCAATAAATTTACATTAAAAAAACATTTGATCAACTTATCTTAAATTTGTATTTAAAATAAATCTACACTAATAAAATGGACCAAGGCTTGTACTTATGTCTTGGTCATGTCTTGAATATATGCTATATATATAAGCTCCATCTCTCTAACAAGAAATTCAAAGAAATGGACTATGATTAGATTAATGATAAATGAGGAACGATAAGACAATGTGTTACTAGAGCCGATGCTAGAAGCAATTCAGGACAACAACAACTTTTTTCCTTGTAAGACATGAACTTACACCTTGAAATTCTCAATGATGACAATGAAGTCCGTAGAGGATATTATATTAAAGGTGTCCTTCAATTAAATGGATGAAGATTTAGTCCAAAACAATTCGATCCAGGCTGGGAAAACTGTCTAATATTCGACTTCACGACTATGCATCTCCAGTCGCTCTCAAAACCTAAAATATTCGTGAGGCTGCGGAATATATATATATATATATATATATATATATATATATATATATATATATGGGCAACTATGCCTTCCATATTTTGAGTTCCCACATAATGTACATCACTACTCAAAATAATTAAACCTGGAGAATATAACAGAATAACTAAACACGGAGATTAACATAGTGTTTTATTTGGAAAAACTTTTATTGTTATTGAAACATCCCTTAGGCAATGATAATTTATGCTGAGTAGTAAAAGTCTAATTTACAAATATATTTTATTGTTGAAAATAATAGCAAATAAACCAGATATTTAAATAATTAAATATAGAAATGGTGGCCAAACTTTTATTGTGAGTGAAACATCTTGCTGGAAATGATAATAGGTATTCTTATTATTCAAGAGAGATTCATAATAGACAATTCAAGGGAGATTCACAATAGACAACTCACAAGAATATATTATCCAACCATTTCAACACACTCTTTTTTTTTTATGTATGTGTTGTTTTATTGCCTTTACATGTTTATATGGACAAATAGCAATCTATTATTTTTTTCTACATCTATCCACAATGTTAAAACAATGATATAAGAAGCTATTTAAATGAAAAATAAATTGTTCCTTTATGTATGTTTTCCCTAAACTCAAATTAGAAAAAACAACCCAAACCATATGAAATAGTTTTAGCCACTATCCCATGAATATAGGGAAATAGTTGGCAACTTCTAACAATTTCCACATTCACAAACATTTACTTGATATACCATACTCAAAATGTCCATCACCTCCCTTGCAAGGCAAGAGAAGTGAAGAACCATTTCAGTTTCTCTTAAAAAAAATTGTTGTGTAAACATGGCTACACAATTTTGTTTTGGATGGCCTTTTTAGTGAACCACTCCTCCACCTTCATCAATAACATGTATTACAAAATGGTATTTAACAAGTATATATTTTTTCTTACCATGATAAGTTGGATTCCTAGTGAAATAAATAACACTTTTACTATAACAAAATACTTTCACCTTGTCTTGCATGCTTCCAAACTCACCCAACACGCCTTTTAACAATTTTTTTGCTTTGCAAGAAAATGTGACAACTATGTGTTCTACCTCAATAGTGAATAAAGAACTTATGTTTTGAATCTTTGACATCCAACTAACAACTCCACCAGCAAGGTAAAGACATATCCAGGAGCGCATCTCCTCTTTTCCAAGTCATGTGAAAAATTTGAATCAACATAAAAACATAACCATAGACTGAATCACTACTATGATTATAGGTGATTCAATTGTCCCTAAAATATTGAAGCACCCATTTCACTGCTTCCCAATGTTCTTTACCTAGATTTTCCATATATCTACTGAAAACACCATTTGCATTTGAAATATCTAGCCTTATACTCACCTTCAGATACACTAATGCACTCCACTTCATTAACATATGGTACACAACACATATACTCATTCTCTTCATCATTAAAAGGACACAAAATTGAAGAATTCTTGAATCATTAAAAGGACACAAACTTGAAGAATGCTTGGAATGAGAAGATAGAGGGATTTGAATAGGTTTAACATCATTCATACTGAATCGAGAATTATTTTCTCCACACACTTATGTTGTGATAGCCATAGCTTGCCATTTTCCCTATCTTTGTGTATCTCCTAGCCAACTAGCCGTTTACCATGTTGATCTTAACCATGCTTTTGATTGCTACAAGGATATCATTAACATATAGCGCCAGAATAATGAATAATTCCATTTTCCAACTTTCCAAAGCAAGGACAATAATCATACTCACTTCTGCTAAAAATTGTAGCTCATCGTAAAGGAATCAAAATTTTTGTACCATTTCCAAAAAACTGCTTCAAAGCATACAATGATTTCTTGAATTTGCAAACAAATCTCTTGTTGTAATTTTGAAGAAACCCTTCTAGTTGTTCCATATATATATATATATATATCCTCATCCAAATCTCCATGTAAGAATGTTGTTTTAACCTTTACCTACTCTAACTCTACATCAACTCTAACTCTACATCAAGTAATGCAACTATTTCTCACACAACTCAAATTGAAACAACAAGCTTAGCAACTTCTGAAAAGATATCATGGAAATCAATAGCTTAAAAACTCCTGAAAAACTATCATGGAAATCAATAGCTTCTTTCTTAGAATATCCTTTTACAACTTGCGTTTCTTTGTACTTCTAAATAGATCACCATCACTTTTCTACAATTTTTAAACCCCTTACAACTGACAACCTTTTTGTCAAGTTCCACCAAATCCCAACGAAGTTATCCGTCGTTATAAATTAAAGAAACAAATCTAGCAAAATTGTCATAGTTTTTAGAAAAAGAACTGATCTGGGTAGATCATTGTAGAAGTTGTTGTGGTGTTTCCTGAGAAATTTTTGTATCGTCATTTACTTCAATAGGAATTTCTTCATAAATATCTTCATAATTCTCCTCGATTGAAGATGATTGAGCTTCCAATTAAACTTAATGATTTTGTGGTATTTTACTTGTTTCATTTGTTCTAGCCAAAATTTCTTCATAAACATTTTCATAATCCTCCTCCATTGAAGATGATTAAGTTTCTAATGAAACTTAATGAGATTGGGATACTTTTACCTGTTTCATTTCTGGTACTAGGTTATGAGCTCACCACATAATGGTAAAGAGCAGTCACACATAAAGAATTACTTCTATAAATTAACGAAGGGTAATAGATAATAACCAATTAACTAGCAGTAATAAAAAATAACCAATTAATAGATTGAGGGGAGTTCTTTTGTTAAGAATCATGTTAAGAATCAACTCGTATTTTCGTTCCATATTAATAATTCTCTCATCTCCGAGTATTTAAGAAAAAACATGCAACTCATAAAAAAATTAAATAATAACCAATTAACCGATTGAGGAGAGGGGACTGATTTTTTAGGAATCAACTCATATTTTCGTTTTACATTAATGCTTCCGTCAACCCCGAGTAATTACGGAAAGAATGCAAACAATAGAAAATTATATACGAGAAATGTCAAGATGTTCTGATAAGGAGGAATAAAATTTCTCAAAGTAACTAATGAGAAATGAACACAAATCTATATTTTTTTTTTAAGTCTACCACACAGATCGATTGTGCCGTTTTATTATTATTATTTTTTTAAATTCTCAAAGTAACTAATGACAAATGAACACAAATCTATATTTTTTTGAAGTCAACCCCATAGATCGATTGTACAGTTTTATTATTTATTTTTAAGCCTACTCCATAGATCGATTCTACAGTTTTATATTTTTCCAAACGTATGCAACTTACAAACGTTTTGAGCCTATTTGTTCCCTTGAATCTCAGGCTTTTTCCAGACCGAGGGTTCATGCACTTTCAAATCTATGATGGGAGTTTTAGGTTTGCAAGATTGCTGGTCATTTAAATTGTGCTGCTTTACATTTCAGATTTGTAATTTTATAATTCTATACGTCATAAATAAGAAAAATCAGTAGGTGTTAAAGAATATATATATATATATATGTATGAGTTGTATTTATTTGTATTGTTCTCAAATTTTCCAATAAATATTCAAATAATTTAGAATTTTAGTAAATACATATCTTTTTGTTTCTTAATCCATATATAGTAACATTTTGCTGTAAATATAACCCATGGTTTTATGATAGTGACCTATTATTACAACATAACATGTTTTTTCAAGTTAAAAAAAAAAAAAAATGTTCGTCTCATTTAAGTTAATAGGTAGAACATAGGCAATGTATGCCAAACTTAATTATAATAATATATATATATATATATATATATATATATATATATATATATATAATTAATTTACTATTTGTACTAAATTTTAAATAAGCGTTTTTTACACTCTCAATACTTATCTAGCTTGGAATTAAAATCAATTGTATATGTAATTAGAATAAGCTTATAATAGTTTAGAAGATTGAAATCAATATAACAATGAGAACAGAATCATTCCTCTTCTATAACATGCATATTTATGTTTATGATGACGAACATGATGTTAATATGATATCGAGCACAGGAATATTGAGATCTTGAATTTCCTTTTTAAGACATACGCCATCAAATTGTCGACAATGACGATGGATTCGATAGAGCCTATTCTTTTCAAATGTTTCCTACAAATATTCAATGTGGATCTCGTGTATCACAATTAAATCCAGGCTGGGAAAGCTGTCTATAATTATTCGTCATTGGGACAACAGCGCTAGATGAAAAACGAATTCTACAGTATTCTTTGAGGGTGTGGATCCCCATGTATATTTATCCCTCAACTGTTGTTCCATATACATAAAATATACGTAACACAAATAATTGGAAACTTTAACGGTAAGGCAGCTCACACAGAGACTATACCAACACCCAATGCGTTCATTTATCAAGAAGGATTCAATTACATTTATCAGAATTAACATAGCTTTTAAACTTAACCAAACTCCCAGAAAATGGTATCTCAATATCTAATGATAACAATCAATCTTAACAACCTCCAACCATATTCTAGACCGTATTATAATAATATATTTCTCTTTTATTTCTTCAATTCACCCCCTTAATGGAGAAATTAATCCAAAACCATGATGACACAGTGTAACCATTGTGATATGGTCTTTTCCTCGTTGTGATATGGTTTTCCGTGACAATTGATAGTAAACAACGGTCTAGAGAGTGCAAGCTTGTTAGAAGCATTTTTCATATAGTTGCTTTTGGTAGGGATCATCTAAGCATTAGATTCTTTCCCCAAGACAAAATTTTATGTGCTTTTTATATGTCACCCTATCAAAGCCCTTATCTTTAATTTTTCTAGAGATCCTTTTGGTTTCATTGACACTCTTATCTTCTAGATCTTCAACAATGTTTATACCCTTTCTCCTCAACAACTAGTAACCCTTCAATAGTAGGATCCTCTCTAGGAGATTGCAGCTCATGATACTCTTGGTTTTCAATAAGACTACATTGTTTGTTTAAAAATTCTTCTGAATAAAAAATACTACTTGACATAAAAGTGATTCGAAATGGACTCATAAAATAATGATAATTGAAATTGTCATTATCGAAAAAGTATAGAAAGATAAACATATTGGCCGTGCACCACTTTACCTATGCAATAGAGTCAAATATGAAGCAAAGGAAACAACATGGTGTGAAGCTTGTCTGAGTTTTGAAAGCTAAAGCACTTGCACCGATTTCCACGATCGAGGTTTCAGGTTTCAACACAACTTTAACACTTTAAACAACCACAGTTTCCACCATTGATGTACCTCAAGCCAAACAACTACACATGCAACAATAATCTTTTGTCAACATTTTAATCCGAGTAGAAATCTTTCACGCTTCCTCTAGCATGCAAAAATAGGTCGAGCGGCTCCTCATAAAAGAAGGAATCTATGTTCTCATACCACACCGTTGGTGCCTGCTTCAACATTTTGTAAACAAAGAGATTGTGTTCGACTCTCACTTTGATCACAAACAAAATTTGCAAGCAGATCTTTGCATGTAGAAAAATAGAGCTCACACAACCATGAAAACAAGAATTCCTCTTCCATTTTAAATCATTGAACCATGGAGAGAGCATTCACAACTTCTTTGTCCTCATACTACTGCACTCTATGTCCTCTACCAATGGGCTCTGATACCAAATTAAAAATTGGAATACAAATTTGAAGAAAGAATCTAGCAACTAGCAAGTGAGACAAGTTGCACCTAGATACTGCTGACAATCAACAACAATGTCAACTTATCATTAAATCAAATCTACCATCAAAACATATATTTATATGATTATGTTGGAAATTAATTCCAACTACTGATATCAATCAGTAGTAATTGCAAAGTGATTGAAGTGCGGCACATTGAAGCCTTAGAAAAGGCAGTTGCCATTTTTTGAACAATTGTAAAAGGATTGGAAAGCTCGTACAAGTGAAGTGCAGAGCAGATAAGAATCGACCACTAGATATTTATCGAAGGCAGTAGCCAACGTCTTAGGAGAAGAGTAAATGCTTGGACTCAAAGTCTCGCCAGCAACGCAGAGCTTTGATTACAAATTTGAAACAGGCTTTAAAGCCTTACCAACATATCGATGGAGTTAATGACTGAGGCAGCATAAGTTCACTGCAATAAAAAGTAGCGATGTGATGCAACGATAGTTCTAACACTATCGCATCGCAAATCTTCAAAAGAACTTAAAGAGTGCACATTGCACTATTGCCGATCTCCGATGTGATGTGGACCCCACTCCAATCACAATCGCAAGTTTTATTATAAGTGTCTTGTTGATATGGATTGTTCCGATGCGATGCGATCATCGCAATCACAAAAGGAACAAGGTACCGCACATATGTATGTTCTGCCGATTGAAGTATGCAATGTGGTCCCACCACAATCACAATCGCAAATCGCAAAGGGAAAATGCATGTTCCTCCATCCGTAATATGTATTTTTGATTGAAAAGCTACGTTGTGATCCCAATCGCATCATCACTAATTGCAAGATCGCAAGCCGATTGTCGATGCGATATGGGCCCCGCGCCATCGCAATCGCATGATCGCAATCGCAAAGCGCAAAGGGTCTTAAAACCTTTGAACTGCTGTTTCGCCGATTGTCCATTGACTTACGGATGCGATGAAGGTTTCAAATGGATTTCATTTATTTTGAGATCCGGTTTTATTTATCGGTTTAATATTTTTTTATTACAACCGTGCCTTATAAAAGGAAGAGAGATCGAAGGCTATTGTAATGAATATTTTTGTTGTGAATACGTTTTTATGTATTAAGACGTCATTTGAGAAAACAGTGAAATTGCTATAGCCCGCAGACTATTACAAAGCAAGTTTGTAAGCAGTGTATGTGCGGATAGAGGACAGAGAAGTTCTTTATGAGCACTGTTGTTTTTACAGTCCACTGATACACTTTGTGAATCCCTCTCAAGAAGGAAAAATCAGATTGTTGATTTTGTATTTCTTTTATTCTTTTATGAATTAAGAAAACTTGTCCTAAATTGTTTCTGTTCATTCTGTAAATTAAGGTTGAAAACTCTGTGTTGTAGGGGGAATCTTCATTCTCTCTTGTTGTTTTGAATTAATCAGAAACTTCTACATGGTATCAAAGCTAGTCTAGGCACTCTGTGAAACAAAACAGAGTTTGTTTTTTCATTGCAGGAGCTGTAAGAAGCTTTTTGAGCAGATTTCTCCAGCAGAGAAAGTTCTCACTTGTTTTATTATACAGTCAGTATCTTTTCTTTACTTATACAGTTAAATATGGTAGATGCTGGAACTGGTTTGAAAAATTCCCAACTTCCACAGTTTAATGGTAAGAATCATAGTTATTGGTCCATAACTATGAGAGCTTTTTTTGCTTCTTAGGGATTATGGGAGCTAGTTGAAAATGGCTACCCTAAACCTGCAGATGCAACAGCTTTGGTTGCTTTGACAGTAGCAGAAAGGGACATGTTGAAGAGCGATAGGAAGAAGGACTCCAAAGCCCTATTTTATCTCTTTCAATCAGTACATGAGAGCGTTTTCCCATCGATTGCAACAGCAAAAAAGTCCAAGGAGGCATGGGATATTCTCAAAACTGCCTATCAAAGCACGAAGAAGGTGAAGACTACAAAGTTGAAAATGTTGAGGAGAGACTTTGAAACACTCAACATGAAGGAATCTGATACATTAGATTCATTCTTCACTCATGTTATTGGGTTGATAACCTAGATAAGATTTCATGGTGAAATTCTTGAAAAAAGAAGGATTGTAGAGAAGATCTTGAGAATTTTACCCTCAAGGTTTGAAGCTATTGTGGTAGCAATAGAAGAGACAAAGGATCTCTCACAGTTCACTGTAGATGAACTGAGTGCTTCTCTTATGTCTCATGAACATAGACTGAGTAGAGGAACAGATTCCTCTTTGGAGCAAGCATTTGAGACTCAGTTGTCATTCGGCTGAGGTATACGTCGAGGCAGAGAAAATAATAGAGGTCGTGGAAGAAGCCAAAACAAAGGGAGAAATAATCCTGCTAGCAAAAGTAGAAGGAGCTGCAATCAGAATCAAGATGAAGGTTCAAGCAAAAAGCAAGCTCATGGACAAAGGTATGAAAAATCCCAAGTCCAATGTCATTATTGCAAGAAATTAGGCCATTATGCCAATGAATGTACGAAAAATAAAAATGACATGAATAATAGGAAAAATTCCAATTTTACAAATGAAGAAGATAAGAACCCAAAGATTGTGCTGTTAACATGTAACATCGCACAAGAAAAACAAGAAGATTTTTGGTTCTTAGACTCAGGTTGTAGTAATCACATGACTGGAAACATTGAAATGTTTGCCAATCTAGATGAAAATGTGAAATATGAGGTAACAACAGGAACTGATAGTAACATATCTGTCAAGGGTAAAGGCAGAGCCAGTACCCTAGCAAGAAATGGAGAACAGATGATTGTGCCAGAGGTATACTATGTACTTGGTTTGAAATTTAATCTTTTGAGCATTGGACAACTCATTGATAAAGGTTACAATGTGTTCTTCAAAGATGATGTGTGTACAATCAGAGACATACCTCCAATTAAGAAGATCATTGCAGAGGTTCAGATGACCAGTAATAGAATGTTTCCTCTCAAACTTAGGGCTGATTTGAAGGAAGGAAGAACTATTGCAGTTGTAACACAAGAAGTCTTTCAAGAGGAAGTGAAAGATGAAAATTGGTTGTGGCACTTGAGATTTGGACATTTCAATTTCGAAGGCTTGAATCTGTTGCACAGAAAGGGAATGGTAAAAGAATTTCCATTGATTGAGAAGCCGCACAACCTTTGTGAAGTCTGTATCTTGGGAAAACAACACAGCGAAAGCTTTCCAGCAGGAAAGAGTATAAGGGAAAAAGAACCCTTGGAAATTGTTCGCTTTGATGTGTGTGGACCAATGCAAATACCATCATTTGCTAGAAATAAATATGTTTTAACTTTCATTGATGATTACACCAAAAAAACATGGGTGTATCTGTTAAAACAAAAGAGTGAAGTGTTTGGGAAATTCTACCACTTCAAAACTCTTGTTGAGAAGCAGTGTGGACATTACATTAAAGTGCTTAGAACAAATAGAGGTGGAGAGTACATCTCTAAGGAATTTCTACGTTTTTGCAGAGAGAATGGCATATAAAAGCAATTCACCACGAGGTATGCACCTCAGCAAAATGGTGTTGCAGAAAGGAAGAATAGGACCATTCTGGACATGGTCAGAAGTATGCTGAAGGCAAAACACTTGCCGCATGAGTATTTTCCTGAAGCTGTCACCTGCGAAATTTACATCTTGAAGAGATGCCCGACTAAAGCTTTCATGAATAAAATTCCAGAAGAAGCATGGAGTGGACAAAAGCAAACTGTCACTCACATGAGAGTATTCGGCTGTGTAGCATATGCACATGTACCAGATCAGCTAAGGAAGAAGCTTGATAGTAAGGGGGAGAAGTGTTTCTTTATTGGCTACTGTGATGAGTCAAAAGCATACAAACTTTATAATCCATTCACCAAGAAATTGATAGTAAGTAGAGATGTGTAGTTCTGTGAAGAAGAAGCTTGGGATGAAAGTCTAGAAAAGACTGTGAACATGAAGACGACTCTATCTCATGAAGAAGAAGAAGAAGGAACAACAGCTATTAACCCTTCTTCGATGGTTCCTCCTCCACCACCACAAGCACAACAAACCACACCACAAGCTGGAATTTGAACAACCTTGATAAGTCAAGGAAGTGCTATTCCAAGCACATTGCAGGGATTTGGTACGCCCTCAAGGTCGAATGAAACTTCGAGCACACCAAGAAGACCAAGATTTAGAAATCTAAATGAGATTTATGAACAAGGAGAGGTAAGTAACAATACTGGTCTGAATTCATTATTCACTTTATACTGTCATGTTGATGACCCAATTCATTTTGAAGATGTTGTAAATGATGATAAATGGATTAAAGTAATGAATGAAGAAATTGGTGCAATTGAGAAGAGTAATACATGGGAGTTAGTGGATCTCCCTGAAGGGAAAGAAGCCATTGGAGTTAAGTGGGTCTATAATACCAAAAGCAATACTGAAGGCAAGATCGAAAGGCACAAATACAGACTTGTTGTTAAAGGCTACAAGCAACAACAAGGAAGAGACTACGATGAAACCTTTGCACCAGTAGCAAGGATGGAAACAATCAGAACAACGTTGTCTATTGCAGCACAATACAAATGGAATATTTATCAGATGGATGTTAAATTTGCATTCCTGAATGGAGTGCTAAAATAAGAGGTTTATGTTGAAAAACCTCCAGGCTATGATGTTGAAGGCCAAGAGCATAAAGTATGAAGACTGAAGAAAGATCTTTATGGGCCGAAGCAAGCTCCAAGAGCATGGTACAACAGGATAGATGCTTGCCTGATTGAGAATGGGTTCGAGAAGTGTGATGGTGAACCCACACTCTACATAAAGGATAATGACAGTAAGATACTTATCGTTGTATTATATGTAGATGATTTAATTTTTACTAGCAATGATGCTTCTCTCATTGCTAATTTTAAATCAGTCATGAAAAGTGAGTTTGAAATGATTGACTTGGGCTTCTTGAAATATTTTCTTGGAATTTAAGTAGACCAAAGTGAAAATGGTGTTTTCATTTCTCAAGATAAATATGTAGAGCAGTGTTGAAGAGATTCAACATGTAGAACAATAAGGCAGCTGTGACTCCAACAGTAATGGGGTTGAAATTGAGTAAAGAAGATGACAGTAAGGATTTTGATCCAAAGTTGTATAAAAGCATAGTTGGCAGCCTTATGTACTTGACTGCAACTAGGCTAGACACTATGCACATTGTTAGCTTAATGTCCAGATTCATGGAAAGACCGAAAGAAGCTCATTGGCCGGCAGACAAGAGAATTCTAAGGTATGTAAATGGAACGAAGGGGTTTGGTATATTATACTCCTCTTTTGAAAGTTTCATGTTGACAGGATACACTGATAGTGATTGGGTTGGAAATGTTGATGATCGTAAGAGCACATCAGGATATGTGTTTCATTTGGGATCGAGAGCAATTTCATGGGCTTCCAAGAAGCAACTGATAGTTTCTTTATCTACAACAGAAGCAGAATATGTGGCTGCAACAACAACAACATGCCAAGCAGTATGGCTGAGAAGATTTCTCAGAGATTTGTGTCATGAACAAGAAAAGGGCACAACCATTTACTGTGACAATAGCTCAGCAATAGCATTGTCTAAAAATTATGTCTTTCATAAAAGGACAATGCAAAGTGACACCAAGTTTCGCTTCATACGTGAATTGGTTAACAATGGAGAGATTGTTTTGCAACATTGCAGAACAGAGGATCAATTTGTAGATATCCTCACAAATCCACTAGCATAGAAAAGCCTTGATCATTTCAGGGAATGCTTGGGTATGCAGAAAAACCCAACAGTTTAAATTAAGGGGGAGCGTTGGAAATTAATTCTAACTACTGATATCAATCAACAGTAATTGCAGAGTGATTGAAGTGCGGCACATTGAAGCCTTAGCAAAGGCGGTTGTCATTTTTTTAATAATTGTAAAAGGATTGGAAAGCCCACACAAGCGAAGTGTAGAGTAGATAAGAATCGGCCACTAGATATTTATCTAAGGTGGTAGCCAACTTCTTAGGAGCAGAGTAAATGCTCAGACTCAAAGTATCGCCAGCAGTGCAGAGCTCTGATTACAAATTTGAAACAGGCTTTAAAGCCTTACCAACATATCGATGGAGTTAAATGAGTGAGGGGGCATAAGTTCGCTACAATACAAAGCAGCGATGCGATGCAACGATAGTTCTAACACTATCGCGTCACAAATCTTCAAAAGAACTTAAAGAGTGCACATTGCACTATTGCCAATCTTCGATGCAATGTGGACCCCGCTCCAATCGTAATCGCAAGTTTTATTATAAGTGTGTTATTGATATTGATTGTTCCGATGTGATGCAATCATCACAATAAAAAAAGGAACGAGGTACCACACATATGTATGTTCTGCTGATTAAAGTATGCGATGCGATGCGATGTGGTCACACCACAATCGCAATCGCAAATCGCAAAGGGACAATGCATGTTCCGTCGTCTGTAATATGTATTTTTGATTGAAAAGTTGTGATGCGATCGCAATCGCATCATCGCTAATTGCAAGATCGCAAGCTGACTGCCAATGCGATATGGGCCCCGTGCCATCGCAATCGCAAAGCGCTAAGGGTCTTAAAACCTTTGAACTGTTGTTTCACTGATTTCCGATTGTCTTATGGATGCAATGAAGGTTTCAAATGGATTTCATATATTTTGAGATCTGGTTTTATTTATCAGTTTAATAGTTTTTTATTACAACCGTGCCTTATAAAAGGAAGAGAGCCCAAAGGCTATTGTAATGAATATTTTTGCTGTGAATACGTTTTTATGTATTAAGACGTCATTTGAGAAAACAACGAAATTGTTGTAGCCCGCAGGCTGTTACACAACAAGTTTGTAAGCACTGTATGTGCGGATAGAGGACAGAGAAGTTCTTTGTTAGTACTGTTGTTTTTACAGTCCACTGATACACTTTGTGAATCCCTCTCAAGGAGGAAGAATCAGATTTTTTATTTTTTATTTCTTTTATTCTTTTATGAATTAAGAAAACTTGTCCTAAATTGTTTCTGTTCATTCTGCAAATTAAGGTTGAAAAATCTGTGTTGTAGAGGGAGTCTTCATTCTCTCTTGTTGTTTTGAAGTAATCATAAACTTCTACAGATTACATACTCTTAAGAAGAACATAACAAACTCCTAAGAAATAGAAGCTAAGTCTTAAATAAATGTACAATAAAAACAATAAAACTACTACTTTCTTCCTTATTTCTATGGGGCTTTACTCACAGACCAATATGGTATCACGTGGGTTCATATTAAGGTATTAAAAATAAAAAATTATCAAAAAAATATATTTATTGTATAATAGGAGTAAGCTAGTTTTTTTAATGTTAGACATGAATATATATATATTATTGGATATTTTTTATTCAAAATTGGATCAAAAAGCTAGCTGGCTAAGGAAAAAATATGGGTGAACATGGAGAAGGGTCTGGGCACACAGGGAGAGTCTGCGAACAAGGAGGATATGTGAACACGGAGGGTTTGAAAACTAGGTGAACAATGTGTGAACCACGTGCAAATAGGGAGGGCATTAAGAAAATATATTTTTTTTCTATGGCAGCGAAGGTATTTGGAATAAAAAATAATCCACAAACAGGTAGTTATCCTTCATATTTGTAAACATATTGTTGAGTTTCTCTATTATTTAATCAAATATTGCATTCCTTCATCCATATATTTATTCTCCTCAAGATAGGCTAATAAGCTAATATTATAATCACGTGACCCATTTAACTCAGACCCATCTAATCTAATATTGAGAAGTAACTTCATCCTTGCAATATTGTAATAGGCTAATATTATCTAGCAAAATCCATAAATATAAAATTAATTGTTTCTCACCCATTTCTATTCTATTTTTTATTCACATGATATTTGAGCGAGTTCATCTTAGAAACCATCAAATGTCATTGATATATATAGAAACAATATAACCCCCATCATCAATGTTTTATATCTTATGAACAAACTATACAAATCTTCATTGTTATTATGTACCATTAATTCCTTTTTCTTCATGTTTTTCAACTTTTTGGACAAATTCAAAAAATATTCCAAAATAAAACTTATATTAAATAACATCCGTAAGAACATAATATATAATGTTTCTCCAATTTGAGAACGAATCTGGTTTAGAAAAGTAGTAATGTTTCTGCACAAGTAGCAATGATTTATAAATGAGGTTTGCTTCTCTTATTTATATGAGATATCAAGAACCATCCTTATCCATTGGTATCTCAAAAAACATAAAAAAATGCCTTGATCTCTCACAAGCTATAGATACCAGCGAACAATAAAAGAAATTAAATGTATTTCGTACTAGCGAATAGTAAAAGCTACAAGGGTTTGGTTTTCACCTATTTAGGACACAAAAAAGTGATGTAAATAAGTCCTAAAATGAGGCAAATCTAGGGCTTAAGCTTTTCCTATAGGTTTTTCAAAGTTTAACTCGATAAATCAACTCTAAAATATGTTTTAGTGGTCTATTTTATTGAGGGTTATAGTTCCATCTTAGCAGTCCATCGATACTACATTTTGAATCAAGGTGTTTCATCGCA
Organism: Pinus albicaulis; assembly: GCA_034641835.2. Classification (NCBI taxonomy): domain Eukaryota; kingdom Viridiplantae; phylum Streptophyta; class Pinopsida; order Pinales; family Pinaceae; genus Pinus; species Pinus albicaulis. The sequence goes on along the minus strand of CM076572.1, from coordinate 1,304,558,002 downwards.
ATAGTAATATATCTTCATCTTTATTGGAGCTTTGAATTGAAATTTCATACATTTCTTCCTTACTCTTTGTTTTATATTAAACCAATATTCTTGTGGAATTTTACGTACTTTTTCATTTATTGATGTGCAAAAGGAGATGGAGGTGTATTATAAAATGGTTATTGGTGAAAAGAAATTTGTCATTGGCATGGTTAGGTGTCGAGAAGGTTGTACATTTTCTGAAATCCATTCTCAAAATTCTCGACGATGAAATCGTTGAATTCACTTTTTATTTTATCTAGGATGGATTAATTTTAAATCTAAAGCAAGAGAAAAAATGGAAAGTATATACAACAACTTTAGGCATCAAGAGGAAACTATGCACATTTGATGTGGAAAAAGAGGGTTCAAATGTATTGGAAAGAGCAACAATATTTGAAAACATTGAAGATAATCTGGAGTATCGTATGCATAAACAACCAAGAATTGAAAAGATATATGTTTCACTCGAATGATCCATAGTTGTTAATCCTAGTTTATTGGCATCCTGAGGAAAAAAGAAGGAAAAGTCTAATGGAAGATTTTGTCAATGAGAAAGTTAATCTCAAAGTATATTAAAAAAAGGGAGAATATAAAATAAATATCCATTGTGAACAGTTTCTATATCCTTGGCAGCGCGAAAAATTTGCAACATCAAAAGCAATCATATGAAAAAAGGGGCCCATCAACAACGAATTTCAATGTGAAGTGGTAGTGAAATTCCTTCATGTAACAATGTATAACATACAACGGCGTTTGTGGATCAATTTCATATTGACAAGGAAATTAAACTTCTAGATTATTTCAACAAGATACAACAACCTAATTTTTTGAAGGTGGTGGAAGCAACACTTGGGAGACTATAAGGACATGAAAAAAGTGAGAGTGGAATGTACACGATGTAGTAAATGATTGTGTTTAGTGCTAGAAAGTGGTAATATTATTAGTTCTCTAATATAAACACATGAAATCAAAGAAGAACACTACTACTACTACAAATGAGGCTTCACATGAGGTGATTGGGGTGAGCAGAGGAAACATTTGGAGACCCAAGAAGCCTACCAATGGTAAGTCCCAACAAAGTTTGACTAGGTTCTTGCTGAAATCATCACCATCAATATTACATAAGGGTTCTACAAGTGTAAATCCTTCTACTTTAGGTGTTTTAATTAATAGTTTAGAATAAACTTGAATATGGATTTGTATATTATTTTATTTATCTTACCTCAAATTTATTCACTTTTTATTATGTTGTCATCCTATTATAGCTTAACTATGTCCCTTGTTACTAATTTTTTGGGGGTATTAGTATCCTAGTATTGATATAAATGGGGAGATATTGGGAACAAAGGTCCTAATGGATGATCAAAGGGGTGGAAAATTATGGTTCATAGAGAAGCATAGTAAGATCATCCTATGTTATGAGGGTATTCAATGTCATTTTGATGGGACATATAGGCATATTCATTTCCAAAGGGCTTCTAAATTAAGGATCACATTTGATTGGTTAATGTGCAGATTTTGTAAGTTGCTTCGAGAATGTGACGACTTCATGATGCGATTATATCGTGAATCAAGGTGCACCAATAAAATAAGTGAAGGAGATATAGGAAAATGTAGAATACTGGACTATTTCACTCAAGATGAACTGAATATTGATGCAAGGGTTACAAATGCTAACCATAGATCAAAAATGCGAGCTCTTTGGTGGGAGAGGAAAACGTTGCTACACTCTCTATTAGAATGAGATCCCTAAAGAAAAAGTTGTTTGAATCAGTAGAAAGGAAGCATGTCTTTAGGTTTTTCAAGGATGTGTGTGAGGGACATAAGTAAGGAAAATTACAAGGTAAAGATGGATTTTGGGAATTTGTGAAGGATATATTTCATAACTTAATACATGCAAAAGCAGGGGGAAGGTATAATACATCCACAAAATCCCTTTATGATATGATCAAGTTATGGGGAGGTCCTATATTAGATAGCTTTATAATATTGAATCTGGATGGTCCTTCAATATCTACAACTTTAAGGAAAGTTAGAAAGTCATTAGCATGTATCCCAAGGGAGCACGAGCACATTTTTGAGACATTCGAAAAGTTTTATGCTTCGTATAAATCAAAACATGGTATAGATAGCCCAATTATTGTATTCATTGCTAATGATAAAATGGTTGTGAAAACTTATGTTAGGTGGGTACAAAAAAGTGATACACCGGTGGGGTTTTGTGGTATTAAAGAAGAACATCAATGGAAATTACATTTCTTAGTGAGATTTGGTGAGGGATTTGGAGGCTATTAGATTATGAAAAATTCTTTTAAGAAACATTTATTGGCCATTATGTACATGTTATTATTGAAAAACCTTTACATCAACATCTTTCTCATTTGGTTGTGGTCATTCATCGAACATGAAATAGGTTCAATGCAAATTTTTTATCAACAATGGAAAAAGGTAGAATCTATGTGGAAGAAACACGTGGAAAATAATTTGGGACCTATTGTTGGTTGTTCCTCGGATGGAGATAGAAGAGGAAGACAACTTATGTTGGAGGCTAACAGGGTTGTACAATGGTTGTAATGTAACATTCTTTCATGACGAAGATTACATCGACAACAAAGAAAAATTGGTGAATCATTTTTTTAGTATTCAACGAGAATTTGTTTTAGGAAATGACTACATAAGTTTTGGTTATGTTAGAATGGTTTATCACACTTTTAAATTGGATGATCACAAGAATAAGGGTGAAGATGTAGAGAGGATGGATAGAAAAAATGAGGGTTCCTCATAACGGATTACTTCAAAGAATGTTCAGACCTATTTGAAAGAGTTGAGAAGTACACCAACTAGAATGTTAGAGAGAACATTAGCTACATATACTTGTCTAATTATTGTTGTTGAGTACATTGACATCTTTATGTCTCGTAGTTTGAGCATTTTGGAAAGAGTGTGAAATGCCTCACGATTTCATCATTTCTTCACATTATGGTTATGTTTGGTACATAAACAATCTCATACTAATGTGAACATAAATTTCATCAGCAGAGAGGCATATCAAGATCTGAAAAATTCTTTTCATTTTTCATTTTTGTTGTTGAGATTGTTTCGAGATCAATACCCCAACTTGTCATGTGTTTTTCACCTGACTCGGTCATATGTACGTGGGAACATATTTAGAAAAGTTGGGGGGATGGTTAGAGTGTAGAGGGCATATGATTTTACTGACTTGTTTCATGTTTTTGGAACCCTTAATGGAGTTTATGAAGAAGAACCAAATCCCCAAGGGCTTCATTTTAATAAATCTCATAAGAAGAAAGAAAAAATTTGGAATAGATTGCATGAAATATCCCTATTTTTACTACTTTTATTAGACAGTTGAAAATACTAAAGTTTAAGTGGACCTAAAAGAAAAATATATTTTTGGACATATTATATTTTTAAAATTTTATAAATATGGAATTTTAATTATTGTGCAAAGACTAAAGTATATTGGGGACCAAGATTTCAAGTTCATGAGGATGGAGTTAAATCCAAAGAATTCTCCAAATTCTCCAAACATCCTTGGAGAAAATAAAATAAATTTAAAATATTAGATTGGCGATAAAAAACAAAAAAAATTCCCCAGTAAAGTGGAAAGTTACTAGGAAGAGGTGAAATAAAACTAGAAAGAGGAAAAAGCTAGTTTTAAAGTACTTTTGTGGAAAAAGACACAAGTAAAGCCTAGGGAAAAAGGAAAACAACATCCTTATTTAACTGGATGCAGTTATGGAAACATGTTGAAGGGAATGCAAGCTTAAATAAGCCATTTATGGGTAGAAAAGAGGTTTTCTACACTTTGGAGGAATTACTCTTTTCTCGGGGTGATCTGTGGAGAGATAGCTCAAGGTTGGGTGGCAAATAGCATTACCAAAATTGGTATGCACAAATAAATTAATTCTTTCTTATGAAATTTTTGTGATGATGAAAGTTAGTGTAGAAATTATACAATATGCATGTATATATTGGATTCACCCAATATAAAAATATGCTAAAGATAAATACTTAATCACTTCTACAAATATTTGTGGAATTAAAAACACAGTCGCCAACTAAAATATCATGAAGAAAGATCATTCACACATAACGCAGATAATTTCCTAGAGAAAGCTTACAGCTAAAAACCCCACTATGTTCTATTTTATATTATATCATGGATCATGAAGCAATTACATACAAAACTCTAATCATAAGATCTCTCAGTACATAAACTAATTGTCTCACACCGTCATACAAAAATTGGAAAATCACTTGCTCAATTTACTGTCTCCAGACGACCTCCCTCCACTCTGTAATCCCCGCAGAAAAAAATCCATGAATTGATGCCTTCTTGTCTACCTTGACTGCACAATCCTAATGGAGACATTCAATGTGTGTTTACTTGCTTATGTGCAGGCGGATAATGTCACAACTCATAGTTTACTTCCCTTTCACATAGAACTCAACTGGGTCTCCACTGGATGTGACATGCATGCAGTTAATAATAGTAAATCTTTAGTTACATATGAAACCACTGATTGTGAATTAATTAATAATTAATTCGCTTGATCTCTCACTAGTGTATCTTCAGTTACAACTAGCACAACTAAGTTTAACTCACTTAACTGAGTTAAACTACTTACAACTTGCACAACTCATCCACCACAGCACTTCCAACTCTATTACAACTCAAATCGCTTAGTTACAACTAAATTAACCCTGCATGTCCCACCAACCAACCACTTAACTCGAAATTCACTAAGCTAACTGATTTTCTATTTTGGTTAACTATTTTCAAGTTCTCATAAAGAATATATTATAGTTTAATGTCTATCTAAATTAAGGGATAGGAAAGATAAACATGCATCTATAAATATACATGCATCTAGAAATCGACATGCACTATAAATAAACGTACACCTAAAAATAGCCTGAGGGCCCCACCTAGTGTAGGTGCTTAATTTTCACTTGGATCAAAATTTATTGTTGAATCTCAACACTCCCTCTCAACAAGAAAGGGATTATCCTTCACCTCTATCTTGTCTCTATGGTATTCAAATTTTATTTTGGTAAGCGCCTTTATGAGAATATATGCATCTCGATCTTCTGTGAAAATGTATTCAAGCAACATAATTCTCCTCTGCACAGAATCTCTGAGATAATGGTACCAGATATCTTTATGCTTGGATCTATCATGAAACAAAGGATTAATCGAGATTTTAATGCAACTTTGATTATCACAATGAATCATTGTCAGATCCATATGAGAACCAAACAAGCCAACCAAGATGTTTCTTATCTAGATAGCCTCACATGTAGCTTGAATCACTTCCATGTATTCCACTTCCTGTTGTACCAAGAAATTAATGTAGATCTAATGCTAAATATGCCCCCTAATGTTCTCTTTCTGTTCGTTGGACTTCCAGCCCAATCTGCATCCTTGAAGCCATGAAATTCCACTCTATTCATCTGTCTGTACCATAAGCCATACTCTAATGTGCCCCTCAAGTATCTCAGGACATGCTTCCCTATATTACAAATGATATTGGTAGGCTTAACCATATCTTGACTCAGCTTGTTAACTGCATAGCAAATGTTCGGCCTCGTTTTCACTAGATACATTAGTGAACCCACCAACTGTGGATAGACAGTAGAATCCACAACCTCTCCAGAAGTAGAATCCTCTTTCTTCAAGTTTCTTGGAAGATGAGTAGCCATGGGTTTGAAACCCTCCATGTGAAAGTTACCCAGTATATCCGTTGCATACTTTCCTTGAGGCACAAAAAGTTCACCATCTCATTTCCATATTTCCAATGCCAGGAAATAATGGAGGAGGCCCATATCCTTCATTTCAAACTCCCTTGCAAGATCCTCCTTGCATGAGTGTATCGGCTGCTCATCACCAGACAATATTAAATCATCGAGATAAAGAATAATGATTAAAATTTTATCCTCCACCTCAATTTGGTACAAGTTTGTATCTGCTTCAATTTTTGTGAAGCCCAATCCATGGAAATAGCTATCTATATGAGTGTATCAATCACGAGGTGCTTGCTTCAACCCATACAATGCTCTTTTGAGTCAGCACACATGTGAATCGTTGTTGAAGATCTCGAAACCTTCTGGATGCTCTATATACACCTCTTCCTCAATGATCCTGTTGAGAAACATAGTTTTCACATCGATTTGATGAATGTGTGAGCCCATTTGCGTTGAGAGTGCAAGGATGATCCTTATGGAAGAGTACCTAGCGACAGGTGCAAAGGTCTCATCATAATCTATCCCTTTGATCTGTGAGAAGCCTCGGGCCACAAATATGGCCTTGTATTTCTCCACACTCCCATCACCAACATGCTTTACCTTGTATATCCATCTCGAACCTACCATTGATTTATCAACTGGTCTTGGAACAATTTCCCAAGCACTTTTTTTGATAATGGATTCGTACTCCTCCACCATTTCATCAACCCAAGTAGGCTACTGCACTTATTCCCGAAAGGAAGATGTTTCAGTCACAATACATTTGATCATAAGATCCATGTATCCAGTAAATCAATCAAGAGATTGTATCTGTCTACGCTATGAAGTAGGGGCTCCTACATTCTCTGCAGCATCAAGTCTCAACCTATCAGCTTCTATGGTGCACTTTCTGTATTAAGTCCCTATATTAATAGTGTAGTCCCTTATTATGTTAGTGTAGCCCCCCTTATTTTTATTGTTGTACCCCTATAACCCCCATATTTTTATTATTGTGCCCTTACATTATTATTGTTAGGTCGGCTAGGATTACATTGTGGCCCTGTTGTAACTCCTAGAGACAGCCTAGATTTTTCATAGACCAGTGCCTAGGACATCTTATATAGCAGAGAGACACGTTTATGTAGTGAGAAGGATCTCATCAAGACCGAGCTCCCGGACTATTTCTTTTCAAATAAGAAAACTAAAATTTGAGTGGTATCCAATATTTAGGAAACTTAAAGCTGAAGAGACAATTCTGAATAAGCAATATGTTAAACCCCAACATAAATGCACAAGACAATTCCAAGACCGTCTGCTGCAGCAAGGGCTGGATTCTCGAATAGTTCACAGAGAAGGATGATATAAAAGGTATCTACTGAGACTGTAGAAGAAAGGAGATATTAATTGCTATAAAGACGGTATTCAAAAACATCCGTTAACATGTAGTGGGATTAAACATTAAGTATCCATACATGATAACCACATTCGTAAATAATACTTCATAACATTCAATATAGAAGAAATGTGAATGGGGTGAGAATGGAACAACATATTACACCTGAGCCATATTTAAAGTGCCGAGAAACTAATGAAATAAGTATCCACAGGGATAAATTCATAACATAAAGCAGCCAGCAACTCGCATTCCATAATGTAATACCAGATATACGGATATAAACAAAATGAATAACAACACTACAACACACCAGAGAGAGAATAACACACTGTGAATAATCGAAGCCAGAATCCTTATCTGAAAAAAAACTCCTTTTCATTGAGGCCCTACGGGCTCTTTGCATGCATATTGGGACTTTCACAAAATAACCAATCAAGATGATCTTACACAGTTACTTTTTCTCAAAATTTTGGAACCTTTCTTTCTCCTTTGATCTACCTTATATAGGATTCCTTCTATTTCAGCGAGAAGATATTTTGGGAAAATATCTTCTTCGCATGAGCAAAATTTGTTAGTTGTCACTTTCATAACAACAAAATTTCATGACGAGGAATCAAGCCTCCCATCATGCGCAAACAGGCCCTTGGCCATTTTCAAAACAGAAATTTGAACAACTGTTTGGTGTAAAAAGTAAAATGCAGGAGTGGGGGAAAACAACCCACTCGGAACTCTAAAAGAAATAAACTAAGTAAAAGTGAAAAAGGCCGTTAAGACCATATCATGAGTTGACAAAAAAATCACAGGCAAGGCTGAGTGGAAGCAGTTGCTGATTCAGGCGGAGGCATGTTAGCGGATGAACTGGTATGCTGACTCATGAACTGTGTCAATCTTTGCTGACTCTCCACAGTTGGCTCGGGCATCGCTGAGAGCGCCTCCACCTTGATGAAGGCTTCACCGAGAACGTGAAAACCTGCCTCGGTAGGGAGCTGGTGCCTGATCATGTAAAGGAGGTTAAACTCCTTTTGGAGGACCGTAACAATTGTGTCAGCTTTGAGTTGAGTCGCTTTTCCCATCTGGAGGTCGGTCCGATCTCTTTCCATTTGCAAGCACGCTGTGTATTGGTCCAGAGGCAAAAGCACGGCAGGGGCGGTTGGTTCCCAGCAGGAAGGAAGTCCGGCTGTCGTGATTTCATCCCATACCTTGTCAAACCGTTCGACACTGTCGCCCACCTGTTGAAGGGCCCTTGAAGCTGCTGCTCGGGCCTTCTCTTTATCGATGACCTTATGACATTTGATGACCTCTATAAATCGGCTGGAGATACCATGTTTCTCCAAGTCGTTTGCCCTCAACGCGTAAAGAAACGACATGTAATCCCCAGCATGTTGAGCTCTGTTAGGCAGATCAACCCCTGCCTTCTGCAACTTTCTACTGAGATAGGGAAAGGTATACTTGAGCTCCCCTATCATTGTCAAAAACTCCCATTGCTCGGTAACCGCCGTGAGTATGTCTGACCAAATTATGCTTCTGGCCTCGAGAAGGGTGAGGTTCCCCTTTGCTCGACTTCTCATCTCAGCGATGGTTTTCTGCTGCTCAGCCGTGACCTTCTTTTCTTGCTCCACTGCCTTCTGTAGCCCTTCAACTGTTCTGGCATTTTCGGCCAGGGAGGTCTCCAGTTCTGTGATCTTTTGTCTGGCCGTGGATGCTTTTTTCTCCAGTACTTCAATCTCAGCTCTAGCTGTGGACAGTTGTGCTGGAAATGAGCTGACTCCACTTGACGTTTCAGCTAGCTGACATCTATGTGAATCCCACCTGGCCTGTAGCTTTGTTGCTTTGTTCTGTAACTCGCTGATCTTTTCGGTCATCTTTTCATTCTCTTCCTTCTCCTTGGATAACCTGGTAGACAACTCTGCTTTCTCCTCTTCCGCCAGTACCAATTCGGCTGTCTGAACATGGTGAGAGGCAGGAATACGAGCTTGTCTTTTTGTGGATGCGACATCCTTCTACAACTGCTTTATGAGCGCTGCCTGTGCACCTTTTCCTCCATCATCAGAGTTCTTGATTTGGTCTTGGAGATCACGCACCTGGTGTGCGTTGGCACAGCAAGAAACTTGTTCCGCTATGAAGAATGCCCTTAGCTGGTCATATTTCTGTTCTAGATTCCTTAACGCGAGGGTGAGCTGCATTAGTTTATCCTTCATCATGTCGCAAACTGTTTGAAACAGGTCGCACATGTCATTTTTCGGCACCTTTTGCATGTCAATGGCCAATTCAAGCACTTTGTAGCTGGGAACATCGGAATTGGGGTCCAAGATGGCCACTGCCATAGACAATACCAAGCTTTCAGTATTCGCGTTGATAGAGGCGGAGAGCCTGGTATGATACTTTTCCACATACCCCCCTAATTCATCCTTATACCTGTCTCGGATTACTTTATTCGTCTGCTCCCTTTCGCTTGGCCTGGACGAAGTGTGCTCGATGATGGCCTGCGTAACCTCTGTGTAATCGAAGGAGGTGGCGCTGTCTCTCAACATTGTTATCCCTGCCATGCCTTTATCGAATTCACCAAACTTCGTGAAGGGTTCCAGTAATTTCCCTTCTCCTATGACTTCTGCTTCACTGGTGGCCGTCCTTTGCCTCTTGGGCAGTGGTGCTGCTCTGGAGGTACCTGCCTCTTCTTCACCGGCGCCCCTGTTCACTTCCTCCTCTCCCCCTGTAGCAGATGAATCCGTCTCCATCTGCGAAAACAAGGGCAAAATTTCGAGGTTAGCCCTCCATTCCATAAATGGCCTCGGCTCATGTATGTAGGGCGTAGACCTGTTCCTTTTTCTTTTATTAGAAATGATTTCTCGCGGGTCATAAGCCCAGCTTTTCCCCAACTTCAGGTCCATATTTTGAAGAATTTTCTCAGCAATTAGGAGGGCGTGTCTCGATTTTACCATGAAGGGGCCAATTTGGGTAGGAAGCCTTAGGATGTAGCCTTTCTTAACGGGGACAAAATGGATTTGGTCGGCTTTGAGGGCTTGTCGGATGTACTCGAGGGCGTAAACTCGTCGGACGAGGAAAACTGGAAATTGGTATGGAGCAACTTTGGCTCCATAGAACCGAATTTCAGTGCAGTCTTCAGAAAGAAACCAATCTCCGGTGCATTGGTATTTCCCGACTTGCAGCCAACGTTTCATTTCTGGGAAAACCCTAGGGGAAGGCGAATCGTGTATGATAGAATAGGCGATGGACATGAAAGTGTTCACAAAGTTCGCATAGCCCTCTCTCTTAGGTAATTGACGGACGGAGAAATTCCAATCGAAGACTTGTCTGGGTTGGGAATTCTCAAAATAGACCCTATCTAAACCCAAATGGTCGAACTTATCTACATGCTGGAACAAGAAGAGGTAGAACACCATTGAGCAGAAGCGGAACTGGCGGGCTTGTGAGAGCTCTTGGAATTGGGTTAGGATGGTCGAGGAGAGGAAACCGGGGATGTCCAAGACAACCCCATTCTGTGACATGAGCCATAAGAAGCGAACGCATACCATAGAAATGTCTTTCGGGCTCCCTGTCCCCAAAAGGCCAGTGATGAGAGAGAGAACAGGTCGAACCTCTTCGATGAACAAACTTAGTGAAAACGGCTCTAATGTAGGCAGAGAAGTTGCATGGTCGATAGTTATGGAAGATATAAAGGCACGACGGTCTTCCCTCGGCTGTCTATTGAACTGGGTTTGCAAGGTTTCATCTTTGAAGCTGATGTATGTGTCGCTGGTAGGGAAACGAAGGGCCTGTCTGATAACATCGGGAGAAAGGGAAAAAACCTTATTTCCCTGAGGGGAAACAAAAGCGCCCCGATGTGTATCAAAGCATCTCTGAGCCAGGTGATGAAATCTATACAAGAATGGACCTGGGGAGTGATTTGGTGGTAGAAGCCTGACACGACAACACGGAAATGGTCTGCATTCTTGCAATGGCGGCCGACTAGCAGAGGTTTGATACTGCGTATGTCAAAAGGGTATTTCGGGTCATAGATACCAGACTCCAAGTCATAGAGGGGTTCAAAACTAGGGGGGTTCCTAGACTCACGGATCTGGGAAGTTTCTGGCTCGTTCTTCTTGGGCGTTCCCCTCCCCATGGCTGACATTTTAAGAATTCGGAAAAGAGAAAGGAAACAGAGGGAAAATGGAGAATGGAATACCTGAACAGAGGGTGACAGTGCTTGGGAAAATGACACGGGGAACCCTGACAGTGATTGAGGTAGACCAAGCGCTCTTCCCCAGTTGGTATTTGCTGTGGATAGTAACCTGCGTCTTTTTACTGGAGTGAAATACGAGAGTGAGCAGACTGTTTGAGCTAAAAAGGCGGGATTGGGGTTGTAAGGGTGTAGGTGGGCCCCTCGTGTCGGGTTTAAGGCTGGTACGGGTCTCAGTACCAGCTGATCTAATAAAATTTACCTTACCTTTTACCTATGTATATGCTGACCAACCCTTACAGTGTGTGATTTCCTGCGCCACATCAATATATGAATTTCCCCGACCAAAAAGGTCCACCTTATGGTCTGCCATGTCACCGCCACGCAGCAACCTCGTGTTCCCTCCTTTCTAGCGTTGAGTCCCCACGCTACGTGTCACCATTCCGTGGGGGTATGGACCTCGTCCTTCCCCCGCTGCTTGTCCCCCTCGGATTCCCATGTGTGCCTTCATGCGGCTGCACTTTCCTTTATTATGTCTGTCTTATGTTTAGTACTGTGCTCCCTTTACTTTTATATCCCACGTTTGCTTTATGACTTTACATTCCACCATTTGCGTTATTTCTCCATTGGCTTTAATAAATTTGGCTTCCAATACCTTTTCCCCTTTTGAACTACTTTCGAAATATTTCTCCCTTTGGTATGAAATTTAATTCATGGCTTGTCAACCTTTTTAATACACCTGTGATTAAAGCTAAAGATTGAACAACAGGCCCCATGGACTCCTATATATAAAAGGAGGTTTTGGTCAATTGTATCATCCAAGAATTTTTCATTAATGTAATGTATTGGAGGTTGCCCCCTCAAAGTGGCTTATTTCTAAGGAATTGATATCTCTTTTCTTCTATTTTTGGAGCTGGTTTCCCAACATTTGGTATCAGAGCTTTGGATTCTAGCGTTTCGCTGCTCCAAACAGGTCATCGTGGCATTTTCATTATAACTGTTTTTATACGAATGTTCAAAAGATTAAATTTTTATGGTGTGAATTGAAGTCTGAAGTAACATCTTCGCAACATTTCAGAGCTTGGTTCGCCATAATTTTGGAGATATGATCTTTGGAAGTTAGGTCTTTTTGCAGGCTCCTAAATTTAACCTAAATAGGTCATCGTGGTATGTTCGCTATACGTTTTTTTCTACGAAGGTTCAGGAGCTGAAACTTTTAGAGTGCAAAGCCAAAATCCCGAGGAACATCATCGCAAAATTTCAAGGCTTGGTTCGCCATATTTTTGGAGATATGGTCTGTGGAATTTAGGGATTTTTGAGGCTCTTAAATTTCATCTCAAAGAGGTGATCGTGGGAAAATATTCATAGCTCACTATCTTAGCATCAGATTGGAATTCCATAATAAGTGGCCGCAAGTACAGAGACGATAGTTTCCTGTCAATAAATTTCAGAGCTGAAGGAGGAAACAGTGACATGTGGCAAGTCGTACAAGTTCGCTCTATTGAACCAGTCCATAATTAGGTCATCGTAGGAGATTGGGCACAACTTTGTCTTAAAGAATCCAAATTAGGTCAGACCTGTGGTATTCTAGAGAGAATTCATAGGGCTACCTCAGTGCCAAATTTCAGATATTGAATATCCGAAATAATAAAGGTAATTCAGTTTCAATATCGAGCTCCTCAAAATCAATAAAAACGTGTGTATTTGGTTTTTAAAATTGCATAATTTTTTTTTGAAAAAGAATTTTGAAGTGAATCCAAGGGCATATTTTAGAATTTTTATCATATTGGGTTCTATAATTCCTCCAAAAAATAATTCCATGCCCATTAAGCCCTCAAAAACCTATACTATGAGGCATGAAGAGGATAATTGCAGTATGAGATATCAAAATTATGGTACCAAGTGCAACAAATTTCGATATTACAAAGAGAAACTGAAGATGACATAGATGGTTTAAAAGAAGAAATGAAGGCTAAGTTGGATGGTTTGAAGGATCAAATAATAGCTAATATGGATGATAAATTAGTGGAAGATCACATCAAGCATCAACAACAAGTTCTCCAACTCTCAAAGGATAACCTAACTTTGGTGCAGAATCTAGTGAAACAACATGAAGATCAACATCACATTGAAAGAATTTTTGAAGCAGTCACAGAAACAAGAACTCGACAAGTACGATCAATTTCAGAGTATTTCAGCAAGTGGAAGAACTTTCCTGTAGAATATTCCACATGGGAGGATGAGAATTTTATACAGAAGCATCAAGAAATAATCAAGCATTGAGGACCACACTTGTTTGAAGGAGAGGGGCATGTTAAGTCCCTATATTAATAGTTTAGTCTCTTATTATGTTAGTGTAGCCCCCCTTATTGTTATTTTTGTACCCGTGTAACCCCCATATTGTTATTATTGTTCCCTTACATTATTATTGTTAGGTCGGCTAGGATTACATTGTGGCCCCACTAGGATTATATTGTGGCCCCATGGACTCCTATATATAGAAGGAGGTTTTGGTCAATGTTATCATCCAATAATTTTTCATTAATGTAATGTATTGGAGGTTTCCCCCTCAAAGTGGCTTATTTCTAAGGCGTTGATATCTCTTTTCTTCTATTTTTGGAGCTGGTTTCCCAACATTCTGCCATTTTTGATGGATGGCTATGCATGAGTGGCTTCCTCCACTCTATGAACCCCCTCCCGTGGTTGATCCACATATAGAGACTCATCTTTGGGAACCAACAATTCCTCCTCTGCATGCAAGTCCTACTCCCTCTCAAGCAACAACCACATGGCTTACCCCTCATCAAATTTTATATCCCATCACACAACATTGATTCTGTTGTTTGGGAAATACACATAACTATTATGCATTGTTTTTGTGTAGCCCACAAAAATCCTAACTTTAGGAGTCGGCTCAAGCTTCTTTTAGGCGTCCTTGGTCACATGCACATAAACAGATGAGCCAAAAATTTTAAATGTGAAACATTTGGTTTGTTACCAGTGAAATATTCTTGAGTTGTACTCTTGCCAAGTACTCTATGAGGAAAATAGTTTTGCACATAAGCCACAGTGTTGCATGCTTCCACCCAAAAATGAAATGGTAGGCCCTCATCATGCAACATTTCTCATGCTACACCTATGATCGTTATGTTCTTCCTCTCCGCGACTCCATTCTACTATGGCTTATGAGGCACTATGAGTTCTCTTAGAATTCCTTCTTTGCTGCAGAAGTTCTTGAATTGGTTAGAGGTGTATTCTCCACCATTATCACTCCTAGGAGCCTTCACTTGCTTCCCCGACTCCTTCTCTGCCATTGGCTTAAACTCATAGAACTTAGAGAATATTTTATCTTTCTTCTGCATGAAGAAGATGAAACATTTACAAGAAAAGTCATCAACAAATATTGCATAGTACTTATGTTTTGTTGTCGAAGCAAACAAGAATGGTCCACACATGTTTGTTTGAACTCTTTCAAGGACATCTGAAGCATGGTTCTCCTTCTCATGACAAGTGGAATTTACATACTTCCCCATGGTGCAACCCTTTCATTGATCTAACTGAGAAAGTTTTCCCATTGGAAGTCCAGTAGGTATTTGCTACATGACTTTCAAGGCTTCATGATGAAGATGGCCCAATTTCCCGTGCCATAATTCACCCTCATCTTGGCTCACTATTTTCTCCACCTTGCCCACCATCTTGTAGAGATTCTTAACTCAAATCCCTATCCTCTTGGCTTGACCCATTGTTTTATGTCGTGGGAAATATTTTCCATCACTAAAAACAACATCATAGCCTCTGTCCTCCAACATTGCGACTGAGACCAAATTTTCTTCAGGCCTAGTACATGCATCACATATTTTAATTGAAATGGTTTTCCTGACTCACTTTGAAAGGTAATGGTACCAATCCCTGTAGCACTTTACTGTCCATCGTCACCCATCTCAATATGCATCTGGAGATCCTTCTCCTCCAAGTCACTGAAAAGTTCCTTATCTCCCATCATGTGAAAGGAAGCGCCACTATCCAAATACCACACCGATCCAAAAGCACTTGACACCATGCATGAAATCAAGGAGAACTAAAGCAAAAATTGTGAGGCAAGTGCTTCACCAGCTGCAGCTCCAACAACCTTCTTGTTCTTCTTCTTTTGTGGATAGTTAGTAGCAAAAACGTCGTGTTCATGACAAGAAAAACACCTCTCCTTGGACATGTCCTACTTCTTGCTTTTAGACTCAGATTTAGAATGGAATTTCTTCCTCTTCGCATTCTTTTCCTTGGTAGCAAAAGAAAAATCCTCTTCATGATCATGCTTTGGTGAAGAGCCATCTCTGGTGTTCAACCTGAACTCCTCCTACACCAAATATGACCACAGCCATTCCCAATTCGACAATATTTCTCATCAGTTGATGGAGTATTCATAACTGTACCAACTCTTAGGAAGTCCTAGGAGAGACAAACTTACCAAATAATCATCAACAATAGTTATTCCTACACTCCCTTGTTCATCCTGACATTGGATAAACTTTGTGAGATACTTTGGAATGGTGTTTCCCTTTTCCATCTGTATCTTCCTGACTTTATCTTTGAGCACCAATTTCCTATGGCCTCTACTTATTTGGAATAGATCCATCAAATCCTTCTACATAGCATATGGTGTGGCTTTCCCATGGAGGCTTGAGACAATGTGGTATCCTACTCCCTCGAATCGGATCCTCCTCGCCTTTGCCACTTTATTTTTCAATGCATCAAGATTGGCAACATCTGTAGCATCTGTCATAGGACATATTTTTCAATAAATTCCTTCAAGTAATTGTCTTTGAGTACCACATCTATCCTGTCCTTCCAAGAAATTTAGTTTGAGCTGCCCTAGAGTGCATAATCTAACCTCAAGCCATTGAATTCCATTTTGATCTTGAGTCAACTATAGCACCAAAACGTCTTTCTGCAGATTAGAATTCTATCCAACAACAAAATTAGCTCCTGCTTCACTTCTGCAATTTCCTGTTCTCTAATACCATGCATAAATTATACAATATTCATGTATATCTTGGATTCACTAGATATAAAAATATGCCAAAGTTTAATACTGAATAGCTTCTACAAATATTTTCGGAATTAAAAACACAATCGCCAATTACAATATCATTAAGGAATATCAATCATACACAAAACAAATAATTTCCCGAGGAAAGATTACAGCTAAAAACCCCACTATATTCTATTTTATATTATATCATGGATCAAGAAACAATTACATACAAAACTCCAATCACAAGAGCTTTGAGTACATCAACAAATTGTCTCACATTGTCATACAAAAATTGGCAAATGAATTGCTCAATTTAGTGTCTCTAGACAGATTGCCTCCACTGTGAAATCCCTATTGAAATAAACCCCTGAAGCCTTCTTGCCTGCGTTGACTGCACAATCCTCATGGGCACATCCAATGTGTTTACTTTCTTGTGTGAAATCGGATAATGTCACAACTGATAGTTTACTTCCCTTTCACCTAGAAATCAACTAGGTATCCACCAGATCTTACATGCATGCAGTTAATAATAGTAAATTTTCAGTTGCATGTGAGACCATTGATTGCGAATTAATTAATAATTAATTCACTTGATCTCTCACTAGTGTATCTTCAGTTACAACTAGGAAAACTGAGTTTAACTCACTTAACTGAGTTAAAAAATTTACAACTTGCACAACTCATGCACCACTGCACTTCCAACTCTTTCACTAGTTGAATCACTAGGTTACAACTAAATTCAACCTGCATGTCCCACCAACCAACCACTTAACTTCAAATTCACTTAGCTAACTAATTTTCCACTTCAGTTAACTATTTTAAAGTTCTCATTCAGAATATATTATAGTTTAATGTCCATATAAATTAAGGGGTAATAAATAGAGACATGCATCTATAAATAGAAATGCATCTACAAATAGACATGCACTATAGATATACATACACCTAAAAATAGCTCTAGGCCCCCACCTAGTGTAGGTGCTTAATTTTCACTAGGATATAAATTTCTTGTTGAATCTCATCAGTTAGAGTAATGGTGATTTATGGAGAAGAGTTGAAGTTTATCTTTCTGTATTAAATTATGATTCAGTTAGAAGAGGTGAAAAACTAGCTTTTCTGAATTATTAATTTCTATGGAATTTTTATTTATATAGTTTGATGTATTTAACATAACATACTATATTAGATATAGTTAGATCTGTATAGTTGAATAGAAATTTGAAGTTAGTAAATCAACACACATAATATCTAAACCCAAGTAGTAGGCTAAAATTTATTGTTAGGTTGTAAACATCTAAATTTTATGCACATAAATTATATAAATACATTTGCAAAGGAGGGAAAATAGTGTATTTAAATAATGTGTAATAAACCATTGAGAATAAATACATGTACAGAAAGAGATAATTTTCAATCTCTTAGAGAGTATGATTATACAAATTAATTTTAAACGTTCTGTTGTTTAGTAACCATAGGGTTACATATAGTCAGTCATTCTCTTATTGACTAAGAAATTAAATAAGCAATACATAATAAAGTATTAGAGGATAGTACAAGGAAAAAATAGTGCAATGAAATAGACTAATACATTGCCAACAATTTATAAAAATGTATGATTATTATAAACATAACCATTATATTTTCCATGAGAGTTATAATTACAAATTATCATAAATTATTTACAAAGTCCCTAGTAATATATAAATTTACAAAGAAATTTATAAAACGGGACATATCTCTGAATTCATGAGAGCGAATCCTATAAATGATATGGACCAACCTGTACATAGAAGAAAGGAAATTACACTGTCAAAGAGTGACAAAATGATTGTTCAAAATTGAAGGATGATAAAAGTAGTGAAGAGAAATACCTGCAGAAAAATAACATATACAAAATATTAGTATCTATGGATACAATAAACAAAATAATTAGAAGAAATTTACCAAGGTAATTGGAAGGGAATTATTACCTTGTTATCCCATTATAAAAAGTGGAATTATTCCTATATACATAAATAGAATTGAATGAGTTACTGCATGTAAATGAACAAGAAAATAAAGTGGAAGCTTTATGAGAAAATAAAGAGTAAATTACTTGTAATCAGATAGACAGGGTATTTACTGGAATTCTGTAAAAATCTTGTTGGAAGAATTGAATTTCTTACACAAATTTGAGGAGATTAATAAAAATAATTATTTCTATGTAGGAGAACAATTGTGATTCTCTTATAAACCAACATACTAAACGAGTAAAAAGAAATATAACTAATTAAAAATAAAAATAGAATTTTGTAAAATAATAAAAATTTATTCTAATTATATATCTGTGGATATATAAATGAAATTAATTTATTCAAACTGTAGAGATAATTAAAATCAAATTATAAAGTTTGAGCTAAACAGCTGAATTCATACTTGACCGAACTAGAGTATGATGAAAACAAAAGAGACTATACTAACTAAAGTGCGAGTCTGTATTGTTAAGAAATATTATAAAATTTATACTAAATTTCAATTCGTTTCCTACAGTAGGGTTACAATGACAGGTAGCCATTCAAATATCGTTGAGGAAAAACAATTGCAGAGATATAGGACACCGTGTTCTAATTCTCAACAAATGATTGCAATTAAGAATCATGTTTTCATAGTGGAGGAAAAAGAAATATAATTGAATAAATCAACTCTGGTATTAACAATATATGTTCTCTGTCAAATTCTCAGAAAGCCAAGAATAGAAAAACAATACGATGTGAAGAGGGTGCTTATCTAAACAAAAACCCAATAGAGATAACGAATTCATTAATAATAAAATATATGATAGCCAAGCTTTGTGCTATTATATACATCGATTTGGGACAAAACGATCTCATAAACTTGAACGATAAAACAATTTAATTTAAATAAAAAACCTATCACTCCAAAATCAATGTGTTTGCATAATCGAATTGCAACCCATCTCATACCATGAACTCACTGCATCGAGAACGCAAAGAGACGCCTCTAGAAAATAGGTAATGGGTTTATGTTCTAAAAGATAATGAAAATTTAATAATTCCTCACGGAATTAATGGAGGAAATGGAAAAAAAACCAATTGAAGAAAATTTCACATAATAAAAAATTTAATTTGTACGGACCAAAATGAACAGAGATAGAACCATTCCTCATATAACGAAGGTTCATAAAGGCATTACCTGTAAGTTTAAACAAAATGGCATTTCCTCTCGAAGGTAGGGATATAACCAACCTCTGTAATCACAAACCAAAACAAAAATTAATTCCCAATAGAATAACCAGATGTTTAAATTCAAGAACATATAAAAATGGCAGGGGGGAAATAAAATTACTACAAATTATTATGAGAGGGATGTAATTTTATTAATACAAGAAAGAAGATTTGTAATTTGGAGTAAACATATGGAGGGAGAGTCAGAGCCAAGACCTCCGTCGGAAGACTGAATGAAAATGAAACCAGAGCCCTAATATTCCTTCACAAAACCAAACACATAAGTGTAGGGAAAGTATATGAATCAATCTTCACCATAAACGTGTCAAAAATCCATCCCACCATAGATCAAAAATATCACAGAGGTCATGATATTAAGTTAATTCATGAAGTACCGCCATTAATTAGTGAAATCCTCAAACAAAGAAATGTCATAAATAGCATGTCATAAAGTTACAAATACAATATAATCGAATTGCAATAACGATTGCAAGAAGTAAATATGTTTCACATTGGGTTGATAAGTTAGTTATGAAAGGTTGGCATTTCGATATGTGTATCAATGTAATATCCCAACAAAGGTATCGAAATAAAGGTAAAAAGTCTAAGGTAGTACTTAGGATCAATGTCCTAACTAATTATAGAGTAAATGTTGATATATATGATGAGAACTTCCTATACGTATCCACAAGTATGAGTTCAATGAAGAAATTTGAATTAAGTGGAATGCTATTACGTGTATACATATAACATCCTTCGAACTTAGGCTAGGCGGGGAAGCAAAGATGGAATTCGAAAAATACTCTAAAGTGGAGTTAGTAGTATATAGGAAGGTCATATGATATTTATAATTAATCTTATGCCTATTTCATTATACTAATTAGGTGACATAATTAAAGGTTGAATCCAATAATATAATTCCATGTATGGATGGGCAGATTTAGTATGAACTCTCATTATTTTCAAAAGGGATAAACAATGTGTTATAAGTAGTATAAAGGGGCGAAGAGTATATATATATATATATATATATATATATATATATATATATATATATGTGTGTGTGTGTATATATATATGTGTACACACATATATATATACACACACATATATATATACATATATATATATATATACATATATATATATATATATATATGTATATATATATATATATATGTGTATATATATATATGTGTATATATATATATGTGTGTATATATATATATATATATATATATATATATATATATATTTGTTAGAGGTAATTGAGGACAAGTATAATATTAGAATATAGGTAAATATTCTAAGATAAAAATGAAAGTTGTCATTTTAACAACAATGCTAGAATATGCATAAGATTATGGGGAAATAAATTACTGTTATATTAGAAATAAGCACTTGAAGAACTTTCATCAAGGACAGTTAATGCTGAAAGTGAAATGGGAAATCGTTTAACATGGTAATAGGATAATTAATCACGAAATTTTATTATGTTCATCAAACAAGAAGTTTTTAGTGAAAATTTAACAACAAAAAATACACTTAATTGGAAAAATCGCAATATTGTGAAAGGTATTCAAGTCAATGACGACAAAGTAGCATTTATTACATAAATAGAAATTTCTTTTTGGGTAAGTGGAGTTGTTACAAATGATATCAGAGCCCATGTTGAAAACGCTGGGCCTATGTGTCCTCACACAGAAAAATAAAAACCTAAATTATGTTGTTGTAAATTAATTACAATTTTGAAAAAACAAATTGTACTAATTTATATTTTGTGTACAGTTATTTAGTACAGAAAGGTACAGTTGTTCTTATTAGTGATGGAGGAGGGATGTACGCGGATCTAGGTGGTGAGGGAAATCCACCAGATCAAAATACTTAGTCGCTGGATATGGTCAAGGATATGCAACAAGAACATATTCAACTGAAAACCAGCAATGAACGATTGTTGCAAACCAGTGCAGAGCAAGAAAGGTTGATCAAGGAATTAAACTCAAGTTCTAGTCATGAAATTTAAGACCGCAGAAGAAAGAGGAAAGAAGCTAAAACCAACTAAGAAGGACCTGAGGATGGTGAAGCATCTGAACAACATTCGAGAGAGAAAAAGGAATTGCAAGGAGAATTCTGAAAAATTGAACCTCCCACTTATGATGGTGAAAAGGAGGAGGATGCAGATGCCTGTCTTGTGAACATGGTAGAATTCTTTCAAGTTTATGAATATGGAAGTAACCCAAAAGCCAGATTGGCCATTTACAAACTAGAGAGTAAAGCTACCCTATGGTGGGAAGAAACAAAAATGGTACATGTGCTGGATGAGAAAATTGTTACTTGAGAAGAATTTCGAAGAAAATTCAAGTCTAGATATCTGAATGAGAGATTTTATGATGACAAAGCCAAAGAATTTCATGAGCTGATATTGGGACAGCTCACTACTGATGAGTTTGTTTCCAAATTCACTAACTTTCTTTGCTATGTGCCTTATATCAGAGAGGAAAAGGACAAAGTGCAACGATTTTTAAATCTCCTACCTACTATCTATAAGAAGAGAATAGAATTTGACAATCCCAAGATAATGGATGAAACTGTTCACAAAGCAAGGTTGTGTTATTAGAAATTCAAAGGAAAGAACGATCAGCTAAAAAATTGGAAAAAATAAAAGAAAAAGGGAAAGGTGACTATAATGTAAAATGAGTAAAACCAGCATACTTGAAAAACTTTGGGAAAAAACATCAAAGGAAAAAGTTTAACAAAATTGGAGAAAATGATCCAGCACAATCACAGACTAGATCTAAGTATATGGATGCCAACAACAAAATAGAAGGGGCTGTAAAAATGAAGGAACCATTAAAGTATTGGGGTTGTGTAGAACCTCAACTGTTACATGAATGTCCTCATACAACAATTCAGAATATTCAAGTATTACGAGAGGCAACTACTACAATAAATGACATTATTAGAAATAGTCCAAGGATCAATGATGCACTTGAGGATCTCCAAGCTTAGCACCGATCAACCATGAGAGAAATAGATGGCATGATTTTTTAACAATTGAATCGAAGGTTTGATAGATCGAGGAGACAATTTAAGCTATATATGCCCTCAGATGGTGGAAAAGTGAAAATTAAAATCAGGAAAATTTCAGCAAGCATGGTTAGTTCAGTTAGCTACTGGAACAAAAATAAAAGTTACCCATAAACTTCCAAAAACTGCTGTAAATTTAAATGGGTATGAAACTGACCTGAATTTAAATATTTTTCCTCTAGGCTCATATGATGTGTTAGTGGGAATGGATTGGTTAGAGAAGCAGAAATAATAGTTAATTTCTTAGATAAAACAGTTCAGTCTATAGATGGTGAGGGACAACCTATGATAGTGAAAGGAAAACCAAGACCCGTATCAATCAGGCATATTTCTACACTACAGTTAAAAAGGACATCAATAAAAGGCTATCAAGTGTATGTTGTACAAGTGGAGGAATTAGGACAACAAACTGAAAAAGAACCTGTAGAGAATTTACCAGTAATTAGAGAGTTAAAAGATGTATTTCTAGAGGAAATCCCCTATCTACCCACTAAAAGAGAAATTGACCTCTCAATTGAATTGTTACCAGGAGCTACACATGTTTCTAGAGCACCATACATTATGAGTACTCTTCAATTGTTAGAACTAAAATTGCAACTACAAGAGTTATTAGATAGAGGTTACATCAGACCAAGTGTGTCTCCTTGGGGAGCACCGATATTGTTTATTAAAAAGAAAGATGGCACATTCAGGATGTGCATAGACTACAGAAAACTGAATAAATTGACCATATATAACATATATCCTTTGCCTAGAGTAGATTATTTATTTTATCAAGTGAGAGGAGCAACTATTCTCAAAGATTGATCTAAGAACAAGATATCATCAACTTAGAATAAAAGACAAGGAAATCTATAAGACAACATTTAGGACTAGATATGGACACTATGAATTTGTAGCTCTACATTTTGGACTGACTAATGCACCTGCTACATTAATGTGTTTAATGAATAGTGTGACACACAAGTATCTATAAAAATTTGTTCTAGTGTTCATTGATGACATTATGGTATATTCCAAAAATGAAGAAGAACACAAAGAACATCTCAAAATTGTCCTACAAACACTTAGAGAACATAATATATATGCTAAACTTAGCAAGCATGAATTTTACAAGGAAAAAATTTAGTATCTGGGTCATGTAATTTCAGTGAAGGGATTAGCAGTAGACCCAGAGAAAATACAAGCCATTATGGATTGGCCTATATGTACGAATGTCCTAGCCATAAGATCATTCATTGCTATTGTTGGATACTACTGGAGGTATGTAGAAGGATTTTCAGCCTTATCTTATCCTATTGCTTCTTTATAGAAAAACGGAGTAAATTTTGAGTGGACAACAAAGTGTCAACATAGTTTTGAACAATTAAAACTTAAACTAAAAATTGTCCCTATATTGAAGATTGTTGATCCAAACAAAGAATTTTTAGTATGTAAAGATGCATGTGCAAAAGGATTAGGAGGAGCATTTCTACAAGAAAATTCAATCATAGCATATCAGTCAAGAAAATTAAAATAAACATGAACAAAATTATACTGTATATGACTTAGAATTATTTGTTGTGATACATGCATTGAATATGTGGAGACATTATCTGTTAGAAAAAAAGTTCATACTAATGACATATTATATAAATTTGAAATACTTCAAAATAAATGCTAGACAAGCAAGATGGTTATCTTTCATTGGTGAGTTTGATATGGAAATAAAACATATTAAAGGAAATGAAAATAAGATTGCAGATTCTTTGAGTAGGAATTCTCATAAAATTTTGAATAATGATGGGAGTAGTGTGAAATTTGATATATAATAATTGATACAAGAAATGGTGAGGCAAGATCCAAACTATGAGAACATACAAAAAAATTTGCAGAACACTGAAATATTGGGATATACTCAAAATCAGACTGGGATGATTTATTACAAAAACAAATTTTATATTCCAAATGTAACATCATTAAAACATGAAATTTTATATGAGTATCATAAAAGACCTTATATAGGACATCCTGGTTATCAAAAATTGATTTCAGCATTAAGAAAGAACATGTTTTGGCCAGGTATAAAGAAAAATGTAGATGATTATCTAGATAGATGTCTAGAATGTCAACAGGTAAAAGTCGAACATCAACATCCAGTAGAATTGATGAACCCTTTACCTATTCTAGAATAAAGGGAAGTGGTTTCCATAGACTTCATCATTGGATTTCCTAGAATTAAATATCATCATGACTTTATAATGGTGGTTTAGACACATTCACTAAAGATGGAAACTTTTTACGAGTGCAATGTACTTTTGGTACAACTCAAGTAGTTAACGTAATTATGAAAGAAATTGTAAAGCTACATGGTATTCCTAAAATGGTTATCTCAGACAGAGATGAAAATTTTACCTTAGCCTTTTGGAAGACTCTATTTGGAGGAATGGGTACCAAATTAAACTTTAGTACCGCATACCATCCTCAAAGAGATGGACAAACTGAGGGAACCAACCAGGTTTTAGAAAACATGAATGCATGTATGTTATGGAGATACCTGCAAGATGGGAAGATTTTCTGCATCTACCATAATTTTCATATAACAGTAGTTATCAAGCTTCAATAAATATGAGTCCTTTTGAATAATTGTATGGCAGAAAGTGCCACACTCTACTTAGTTGGAGTAATCCAAAAGATAAGTTAATTGTTGGACCTAATGCATTACAAGAGATGGTAAGAACTATGAAGAAAAATTAGCAAAATATTAAAAAAACTCAAGACAAAAAAAAGAGCTATGGAGAAAAAATGAGAATTCATTGAGAATTCAAAGTGGGAGACCATGTTTACTTGAGGATTAAGCCTAAAAATAGTATGTTATATATGGTTAGTTGTGCTAAGTTAGCACCATGCTACTATGGACCATTTGAAGTTCTAGAAAGAGTGGGGCCAATAGCTTATAAATTGGCTCTACCTAGTCACATTAAGGTTTACAATGTTTTTCATGTTTCCTTATTGACAAAGTATGTACATGATCCTACTCATGTAATTTATTGGACTGTGATACAGGCTGAAACAGAAGGGAAATTTCTTCCAGAGTCCCTTCGTATACTGGCACAAGAAGAAATTGAGCTCCGGAATATGACAGTAGCTAGGGTGAAAGTGGAGTGGAGGCACTTTACACTTGAAGAAGCTACTTGGGAGCAAGAAAAGGAAATGAAAGAGAAATATCCATACCTATTTGAAAACTAAATTGATATTTTGTAACACCAACGATGGTGTTTTGTTTTTGAGGGGGAATATGTAATATTCCTATTTTTACTTCTTTTATTAAAGAGTTGAAAATCCTAAAGGTTAAGTGGACCTAAAGGGAAACAATATTTGTGTACATATTATATTTTTTAAATTTTTTAAATATGGAATTTTAATTATTGTGCAAAGACTAGAGTATATTAGAGATGAAGATTTCAAGTCCATGATGATGGAATTAAATCCAAAGTCTTTCCCAAATTGTACAAAAATCCTTCAAGAAAATAAAATAAATTAAAAATATTATATTCGAGGTAAAAATATAAAATATGCCTTAGTCAAGTGGAAAATTACTGAGAAGAGGTGAAATAAAACTAGAAAGAGGAAAAAGCTAGTTTTAAAGTACTTTGTGGAAAAAAATAAAAGTAAAGCCTAGGCAAAAAGGAAAACAACATCTTGATTTAATTTGACGCAGTTATGGAAACATGTTCAAGGGAAAAAAAACTTAAATAATTCATTCCTTTGTAGACAAGAGGTTGTCTACACTTTGGAGGAATTGATCTCTACTCGGGGGGAGTTGTGGAGAGAAAGCTCAAGATTGGGTGGCAAATATTCTTACCAAAATTGTTATGCACAAATAAATTAATTCTTTATTAAGAAATTATTTTGATGATGAAAGTTATAGTAATGATGATTTATGGAGAAGAGTTGGAATTTATTTTTATGTATTAAATTATGATTCAATTAGAAGAGGTGGAAAACTATCTTTTCTGAATTATTAATTTCTATAGAATTTTGATTTATACAGTCTGATAGTTAGCTCTATATAGTTACATAGAAATTTGAAATTAATAAACCAACACACAGAATGTCCAAGCCCAAGTAGTAGGGGTTAAATCTGCTGTTATGTTGTATGCATCTAATTTTTTTGCACAGAAATTATATAAATGAATTTGGAAAGGAGGAAAAATAATGTATTTAAGTAATATGTAATAAAACATTGAACATAAATTTATGTACAGAAAGAGATAATTTTTAATCTCTTAGAGAATATGATTATAAAAATTAATTTTAAACACTCTTTTATGTAGTAACCAGAGGGTTACATATAGTCATTCATTCCCTTATTGACTAAGAAATTAAATATGAAATACATAATAAAGTACTAGAGGATAGTACAAGAACAAAATAGTGCAATGAAATAGGCTAATACATTGCAAACTATTTATAAAAATGTATGATTCTTATAAACATGACCATCATATTGTCCATGACAGTTATGATTACAAAGTGTCATGAATTCTTGACAAAGTCCTTGGTAATATATAAATAACTACAAAGAAATTTATAAAATTGGACATAGCTATGAATTCAGGTGAGTGAATTCTATAAATGATATGTATCAACTTGTACATACAAGAAAGACAATTACACTGTCAAAGTGTGACATAATGATTGTTCAAAATTGAATATTGATAAAAGATGTGGAGAAATACGTGCAGAAAAATAACATATACAAAATGTTAGTATCTATGGATACAATAAACAAAATAATTACAAGAAATTTACTAAGGTAATTGGAAGGGAACTATTACCTTGTTATCCCATTATAAACAGTGGAATTATTCTTGTATACATAGATATAATTGAATGATTTCCTGCATGTAAATGAAGAAAATAATGTGGAAGTTTTATGAGAACATAAAGAGTAAATTACCTGTAATCGGATAGAAAGGGTATTTACTAGAATTCTGTAAAAATCTTGTTGGAAGGATATAAGTTCATGCACAATGTAACCATTTTATTAATTTGAGGAATTTAATAAAATAATCATTTTTATGTAAGAGACGAATTATGGCTCTCTTATAAACCAACTTAATGAAGGAGTAAACAGAAACATAAATAAGTAAAAATAAAAATAGAATTCTGTAAAATAATACAGAGTTATTCTAATTATATATGTGTGGATATAGAAATGAAATTAATTGATTCAAATCATAGAGAGAATTAAAACACAATTATAAAATTTGAGCTAAACAGTTGAATTTATACTTGACCGAATTAGAGTATGACGAAAATGAAAGAGATTGTAATAAATGAAGTGTGAGTCTGTATTGTTAAGAAATACGATAAAAATTATACTAAATTGCATTTTTTTTCCTATAGTAGGGTTACAGTGACAAGTATCCATTTGAATATCATTGAGGAAAATCGATTGTAGAGATATAACACACTATGTTCTACTACTCAATGAATGATTGAAATTAAGAATCATGTATTCATAGTGGAGGAAAAAGAAATATAATTAAATAAATCAACTATGGTATTAACAATATCTGTTCTCTGTCAAATTCTCAGAAAGCTGAGAATAGAAAAACAATACGATGTGAAGAGGGTGCTTATCTAAACAAAAGCCAATAGAGATAGTGAATTCATTAATAATAAATATATTACAACCAAGTCATGTGATAGTATACAAATAGATTTGGGGAAAATAGATTTCATAAAATCCAGCGATAAAAGAATTTAAATTAAATAAAAAAACCTATCAATGCAAAAATGATGCGATTGCATAATCGAATTGAAACCCATCTGATGCCATCAAGTCACGGCGTGGAAAACACAGGGAGACACCTCTATAATAGAGGTAATGGATATATGTTCTAAATGATAATGGAACTTCAAGAATTCCTCATAGAATTAATGGAACCAGTTGGAAAAAAAACGAATTAAAGATAATTTCTCTTAATACAAAATTCGTTGTTGTATGGACCAAAATCAATAGATATAGAACCATTAATCATATAACAAAGGATCATAAAGGCATTAACTGTAAGTTTAAACAAAATGACATTTACTCTTGAAGGTAGGGATATAACCAACCTCAATAATCACAAACCAAAACAAAGATTAGTTCCCAAGAGAATAACTAGACATTTAAAGTCAAGAATGTATAACAATGGCAGGGGGGAAATAAAATTACAACAATATCTTACCAGAGGGATGTAATTTTCTTAATCCAAGAAAGAAGATCTGTAATTCAGAGTAAACGTCTGGATGGAGTGCCAGAGCTGAGGCCTTCATCGACAGACTGAACGAAAACAAAATCAAAACCCTAGTCTGCCTTCACAAAACCAAACACATATGTGCAGGCAAAGTATACGGATCAATCTTCACTGTAAACGTGTCAAAAATCTATCCCACCACAGATCGAAAATATCATAGAGGCCATGTGATTGAGTTAATTCATAAAGTACCGCCATTAATAAGTGAACTCCTCGAGCAAATAAATTTCATAAATAACATTTCATCAATTTACAAATACAATATCATCGAATCCCAATAATGATTACAGGAATTCAATACTTTCCACATTTTGTTAATAAGTTATTTATTAAATATTGTCATTTCGATATGTATATCTACGTAATATCCCAGCAAAGGTATCGAAATAAAGGTGACAAGTCTAATGTAGTGATTAGGGTTAACGTCCTAAGTAAGTATAGGGTAAAGGTTGGTATATATGATGAGAACTTCCTATATGTATCCATGAGTATGAGTTCAACTAAGAAATTCGAATTAAGTGGAATGCTATTATGTTTATACATATAACATCCTTTGAACTTATTCTAAATGGGAAAACCAAGATGGAATTCAAAAAATACTCTAAATTGGAGTTAGTATATGGAAAAGTCATATGATATTTATAATTAACCTTATTCCTATTTCATTATACTAATTAGATGATATAATTTAAGGTTGAATCCAATACTATATGGTCATATGTGTCGATGGGTAGATCTAGTATGAACTCTCATTATTTTCAAAAGGGTTAAACAATGTGTTATAAGTAGTATAAAGGGGAGAAGAGTATATATATATGTATATGTATATGTATATGTATATGTATATGTATATGTATATGTATGTATGTATATATATTTGTTAGAGGGAATTGAGGACAAGTATAATATTAGAATATAGGTGAATATTCTAAGATAAAAATGAATGTTGTCATTTTAACAACAATGCTAGAATATGCATAAGATTTTGAGGAGTTAAACTAGTGATAGAACAAAATTACCATTATAACAGAAGTAAGCATTTAAAGAACTGTGATCAGGGACAGTTAATGTTGAAAGTGAATTGGGAAATCGTTTAACATGGTCATATGATCATTAATCACATAATTTTATTATGTTCATCAAACAAGAAGTTGTTAGAGAAAATTTAACAACAGAAAATACACTTAACTAGAAACATCAAAATATTGCAAAAGGTATTAAAGTCAATGACAAAAAAGTAGCATTTATGATATAAATAGATTTTTTTTTTGGGTAAGTGAAGTTGTTACATTTCACCAAGAAACAATAAAAAAAATTGACTATTGTCATAGTATGATTCAATATCCATAGACAATAAAATTGTAGAAGCCCTTAAGATTGGATTGAAGGATGCTAAAGAAATTTTATTAACTCTTGGAATGGAACCAAAAAATGACACTCAATATTCTTGGTGGGTTAAACGATGGGAAGAGGATTAAAAATTTCAAACATTCCAAATTGTGGATGAAGTAGTTGATGATTCTCCACTGATGTTAGTATGTATTCTTCGTCGAAGTGTACGAAAAAGAACCACTTTAGCTACGCATAACTAATAGCCCTAACAACAATAGAGGCTGCCAAACATCTTCAAATCTGCGATTAGTAGTTAAAATGCTGCAACAAACAGATCTATAAATGGAAAGACATTAAGCAGTAAAGTAAAGAGTTTGCTCCATGCATCCAGCAGACAAGACAAGAACACGATTTTTGAATGAATTTTTATATTACAGGGCACCTGGGAGGAAACAAGAAGGTGTATCCAGATCTCCTCAATGGGATGGGTTCTTTGTGGTCCTCAGCACTTCAGATCTAAGCTTTCTCTCTCTTGTAGATGTAGAAAACCCAATGTAGAAGATAGAGCTCAATGGGAGCAAAATGGTAGAAATGAGAACAAGTGTATAGATCCAGAGTGATCTAATAGGCAACAAAAGGTGAAGAATGATGGGGAAAACCCTCCTATTTATAACAAAATATTGGGTCATTCTAGATCTTGGTGCATGATTAAATAATGTTAATCAAATCTAGATCCACCTCTATGGAATATTTTATTATTATTTGTTGGAGGGAAAGGGTGTTTGACTTGGGTCAAATCCCTTGATTATTGAAGAATAAATAAATAAATGATTTATTTATCTTTTTAAGGAAGTGGTTGGGATATAATCAAATAAATAATGATTTATTTAATTAATGGTGGTTGATTTGGTCATATTTAACAAGGAATATTATCTAAATAAGATTTAAATAATTATTCTTAGAAAATAATAAGATAACTATGGGTTTATCTCATTAATTTCTTTGTTTTTGGGTTAAACATGACTGGGAATAATAATTAAATTATGGTTTAATTAATTATTCCATGAGGAAAATCAAACAAATATAGGTTTGTTTAATATTTCCTTTTGGGGTTTCCTATTTTAACATAGTGAAAGTGGTTTTACTTATGGTAAAACTGGTCTTACATGGTGTACTTGGGTCCATCTAATGATGAAAGGTTAGATGACCAAAAAATGGTGTAACAGATTGCCCCCCAGCGTGCGAGTGTCAGGAGAAAATTGTATGACCGAAGTACGTTGTAAGAACATAATCACTAGACAACAAAAGGGAAGTCAGAGAGAGAAAGGTGAGGTAGACAGTGTGCTGAAGGACTAGACCCTGAGGAGACGAGACTCGCAGGTGCAACAAGTCTCTGTTTATGAGAGGGTACCTGTGCTGAAGGCGGCGGGGGAGGCATACCTATGCCCGCCGTGACAAAGTACAAAAGAATAGTGTGTCCAGTAAACAAGGGACCGAACCATAGAGTACAGCTGGCATAATCAAGGGCCAAATAAAAATACAATGAAGAGTCTCACATACATGCTGTGCCTGGGATAACAGCCAGGACTAGTACAATAATATCTGAGTACATGAGATAAATACAACCCAAATGCCCCCTGTAAATGGGGAAGGGCTCACAAAATCTGACGGATACATGCAAATCGAAGATGTGCTGCAAATGGCTAAGGCCAACATCATCAAAATCTGGAGCGGCATCGAAGGCTGCAAAGAAGAGGTCATCCGGGCATGTGGGGGGCTACCTGTAGGGCCACCCCCTCATGAGGGTTGAGACATATCACACATACCTGGGAATCATCAAGAGCTGCTGCGGGGTCACTGGACCGTCAAGTATATGAATCTCGATCATGCTGAAAGAAGCTGGAGAGACAATCAAGTCAAAGGGAAATGAGAGATCCCCCTGCCTGATCCGAGGCACCGAACAAGAGTGGAAGCTGGAACCAAGGTACACCGCCCTCTAGACCTGGCTTCTGGAATGAATGTGCTGATGTCGACAGAAGAAGGTCCGCCATAGGTGAGGCAATGAGAGATCCTCAACTAAGGCACGAGAGAAAATAGTAGAGCGACGGACAGACTGACACTAATGACGATAGTGTAAATGGGAGGGACTGAGTAGCGAATGGAAGACTTCCCTTGTTAGAGCATAAAGAGCATGGATGACAAGGCAGCGACTGACACAAGATCATAAGAGATAGGGGACAGTGGGACTGAAGGTCATAATGTGCGACACAAGAGAGAGACCAAGCAATGAAGGATGGAGGGCTATAGTGGGGTACAAAGGGACGTGGTATAGACTCCATGGATGCGATGATGACTCAACTTGGATGCTCTAAACAAGCGCGACTCGATGGTGGTGCCACACAATAAAGGCCCCAATGGGGGACCAGGGGAGCATGAGTACAAGGTGGGAACTCATGACGAAAATCGACACGAACATGGACAAGTAAGGGGGCAAAGTATGGTGCCCCCCGTACAGGTGGCGTAGGTGAGGAAATTCGATTTTAAATGGAGGTGAGGTAACTTCGCGTGGACGAAATGGGTCCTGGTGAAGTAGGAAAAATGAAACAATAGATGCTGGCTATCTAAAAGAAAATAAAACATCCATTTCCGAGGGGAAATGCTAAGGGTAATATTTCTTAAGATAGAGTGCATTGCGAGGGTTAGGAAGGGGATGACCTTCAAAATCCTCTAAGAGGTATGCCCCTTTTCCAAGATCCTTACTAATAATGTAAGGGCCTAGCCATAATGAGTCAAACTTCCCATGACCCAGGACATCATGGGCCTGGTCATAGACTAGAACAAGGTCGCCTTCGTGAAAAGTGCGAGGCTGGACTTTTCGGTCATACTGAGCTTTGGTGCATTTTTTCGCCGCTTCCATGGTTTGCAAGGCAATACGGCGATCTTCAGAGGCACGCTCAAGCATGATAAGTCGTTTTTCTAGCGGTTGGGTGTCAGGGAGAAGTTCAACGGCTACTTGCAGAGAAGGAATTTCACACTCGATCGGTAAAACTGCCTCCTCTCCAAAAACTAGGTGGAAAGGAGTGAACCCGGTGGCGGTTTTAACAGAGGTTCGATAGGCCCATAAGGTAGGAAAGAGCATGAGATGCCAGTTGGTTTTGTGCTTATTCACTGTTCGTTGAAGCATGGTCTTGAGGGTTTTGTTGACTGCTTCAACTTGGCCATTACCTTGGGGGTAATAGGAGGATGAATATTGGTGCTCAAAACCCAACAGTGAGGATAGCTCACGCCATATCTCATCTTCAAAATGTCTGCCATGATCAGAGACCAGTTGCTTGGGAACCCCGAAGCGAGCTATAACATGATTAAAGAAAAAAAGGGCCGTGGTAGCTGCCGTGTTGTTGAACGTTGGCATGGCCTCGGCCCATTTGGTGAAATAGTCGACCGCCACGATGATATACTTGTGGCTACCAGAGGATGGCGGGCGACACTCCATAAAGTCGATGGCCCATTTACAGAAGGGACCAGTGGAGACGACTGGATGGAGGGGAGCTGGTGGAGCTCTCACCTTAGGGGCGAAATGTTGGCAATTGGGACAGTGTTTGACTGCCTCAATGCAATCGCTGAAGAGGGAAGGCCAAAAATACCCGGCGCGCATAATTTTTTGGGCAGTAGCAAGACCGGAGAGGTGGCCACCGCAAGCGCCGCTATGGCAGGCATTAAGGACCTGTTCAGCTTCAGCGTGTGTGAGGCAACGACGAAGGATAGTATCAATCCCGCGACGATAGAGGTCGTCACCGATAAGAAGGTATCGGGGGGCCTGGTGTCGGATACGTCGGCGAGCCTCACGGTCAAGGTGGAGGGCAAACTTTTGGGTTCGCAAATAAGTAAGAATATCGCCGTACCACGGGTCATCGGAAGTAATGGCAAACAGGTGTTCATCAGGGAAAGCGTCATTAACGGGAGGGTCTTGTGATCCGGTAGGAAATTCAGAAATGAGCTCAGCGAGGGCTAAGCCTTTCTTACTTTTTGGGGTGACAAATTCAAGGTCGAATTCCTGAAGAATAATGACCCAACGGGCGTACTTCCCAGTAAGTATACGATGACTCAATAGGAAAGCCATAGGGTTGGAATTTGTCACAACCTTGGTGGAGCATAAGAGGATATAATGACGAAGTTTTTGAACTGAGAACACGACAGCCAGTGCTAATTTCTCGTCATAGGAGTATGAGACAGGGGGTCCCACAAGGTTCTTACTGACATAGTAGATCACATGCTCAATGCCATGGTCATCCTCTTGGATAAGGACTCCAGCGACCGAATAGGTGGAAGCGGAGATATATAGGATGAAGTCCCAATTAAAGTCGGGAGGGCGAATTAAGGGAGCAGATGTGAGGGCATGCTTGAGTGCATCGAAAGACTCGTGAGCATAGGTATCCCAAACAAATGGGATGTGAGAGCGTAGGAGTCTAAGGAACCCGTGTGCGGTGGTGGCATAGTCAGGGACGAACCGACGAAGAAAATTAGCTTTTCCTTGGAGGCTTTGGAGCTGGCGGAGGGTACGCGGGACGGGAAGTTCAAGAATGGCTTGAACTTTCAAAGGGTCAAGAGTGATATCGTCCTTAGACACAATGAAGCCTAGGAGACAGCCGGCAGGAACGCAAAAAATGCATTTCAACGAGTTAAGGCGGATATTATACTTGCGACATCGGAGAAAAATGGTGCGCAGATCGTGTAGGTGTTGCGCCCGATGCTTAGAACGCGCCGTGACGTCGTCTAAATAGGCAAGGATAATATGAGCTAAGTCATGGAAGCAATAAGACATGGCCCGTTGAAAGGTGGCGCCGGCGTTTTTTAGGCCGAAAGGCATGACCCGGTAAGCAAAAGTTCCCCACGGACTAATGAACGCGGTTTTTAGTTGATCAGTAGGACGGATAGAAATTTGGTTGTACCCGGAGAAACCATCCATAAAGGATAGGACCTCATGTCCTGCACACTCGTCAATGATTTGGTCGATGAACGGTGTGGGGAAGTTGTCTTTGGGACAAGCTTTGTTCAAGTCGCGAAAGTCCGTGCAGACACGAATGGTGCCTTGTTTCTTGAGAACGGGAACGGGGTTAGACACCCAAGTGGTGTATTCAATGGGGTAAGATGAGACCAGCCTGTTTGAGCTTATCGATTTCGGCTTTGATAGCGTCACGTCGGGAAGGATGAATGGGTCTCATCTTTTGTCGGACTGGTTTGGCATCAGGCCAGGTGTCGATATGATGTTCGACAATGGCAGGATTGAGTCCAGGCATTTCAGAATAGGACCAGGCGAAGATATCGCGGAATTCTTTCAAAAGCTTGGTGTAAGCTTCAATTTCTTCCGGGGTGCATTGGGCACCCAAAGTGATGTATTCTTCGATTCCTGGTTTGACTGAAATGTCAATTTTGATGGTAGACGAGATATTGGCCATGTTTCCTTCTTCGAAAGCATCAGGTGCAGGGATAGGGTTTTTGAACCAATCGACTTCATGAGGAATGAAGTCTTTGGTTTCCACAGCGTATTGGTCATGGGACTGCTGTGGGAGGAAATATGCGCGATGGTGCATATCATCCCAGGGAAAGTCGGGGTTGGTCATGGCTTCCATAATGTCTTCATCAGAGTGGAAGATGGGAAGACTGGAGGAAGATGGGTCACCCGAGGAAGTAGTGGTGTGGGCCGGGTCATCATGAGGAGAGGGGCTCAGGTGGGCGATATCAACGGATCCAAGGCCGGCTGAGGAGCTGAGAGGATCGGTAGGTTGAGTGGCCGGTGAACTATCTCTCAAGGATGATGACATGTACAAAATGGTGGTGGAGGGCTCCGTTGGCTTAATAGCGGGAGGCGGAATGTGAATGGGGGTAGGAATGTCCTCTGGTCCGATCGAAGCGGCCTTGAATTGGCGGTACATGTCCAAGGAGGAACGATACTCATCAAGGCGGGGACAGAGGTGGGTGTAATGGCCGTGAAAATCGCACAAGGCACAAGGGTGGTTTGTGTGCAAGTGTTTGAGTTTTGGGATAGAGTCAGGGATAGTGACGTAGACTTCTGGGATGTCAGAGTCTGGAAACGTCTCATTGACCAGAGTCTTGAGGTACGGCAATTCAGGACACATATGGGTGGTGTGACCGACGATATCACACAAAGCGCAACGGATGGCGGGCTTTGGTGGTCGCGGAGGTGTAAGAGTTGTCGGGGCGGCCTGGTCCTGATGGGTTGCCCCCTTACGAGCTTTGCCTTTCTTTCCGGGGGCTGGCCCCATAGGGGTAGGGTCCTGTGGGGGTGCGGGGGGCCCGGAGGAGGTGAGGGGGACCGGTTGAACCGGAGTCAAAGCTAGGTAAGGTTTGGGGTGACCGGGCGGGGTAGCGACTGGAGGGTCCATGTACCAGACGGGTATGCCGAGGGTCAGGTTAGGGAGAGAGAGGGTGGCCCTGACGGGAACAGAAAATACTCCGGGAGGGGGAGCCAGGAAAGGTATCTGCCCGGCGGGGTAATGTCCAGGAGGGACAGCTCCGAGGTGGTTGAGGCCAGGGGGAACCGTGCCAGGAGGATAAAGGGGTTCAGGGATACCAGCTGGAGGGGGAGGGCTAGAAGGAGGAGGTCCGGCTGGCAGAGATGAATGGCTATGAGCCGGTGGCGAAGGGTGAGGGGGAGGTTGCTGACTAGCCGAAGCAGGCCGTGTATGGGCGGCCTGGGTTGATTGCATCATGCAAACATTCGATAAGCTGGGATCAGTGATAGGGGGAGAGGGAAGACAAGGAAAAGTGCCAAGGAGGGAGGAGTCCTTGTAGACGCCGGGGGAGACACTGGTCAGAGAATCGATGGTTTGCTTGTTGGCTATAGAAGAGATGGTCGTCTCGGAGGAGGTTGGAGACGGCGGCGCATGATAAGATAGCTGGTCGATGGTGAATATCTTCCCATTATGGGGGAAAGACATCTTGCGGAAAACCGCGGATGGGACAGCAGACATGGCATAGGTGTAGCTTCGCCCCAATAGAATGTTGTAGTCTAGAGGGGCGTCAATGACTTCGACGTCAACGCAAACGGTCTTACCGGCGAGGGTGATGGGATAGTTACGAAACAGGCCAATGGGCTAGGAGGCATGACCGTCCCACGCTCGAAGGGTGATCGTGGACGGGGCCAGCTCAGGGGATCCGAGTTGCTTCCAAACTGAAGCAGACATCACGCAGGTGGATGTCCCCTCATCAATTATACACCGGGATACAGTGGTGTTCCAGATTTTGACTGGGATTTGGAAAGCGACGGAAGGAGGAAGAGGGGGATGGTCCGATTGGGTGGCGTCGAAAACAATCATTTGGGCATCAGCAGGATCGACAGTGCCCACGGCAGATAGTAGAGCCTTCTTTTGGGAAGGGCACGACTGGAGGAGTTCCAGCGTGGAAATGGCAGCAGGGGATTGCGCCAAATCATCTACTATACTATACGACTGAGCGGCTCGACCGGAAGCAGCATTTTGGCGTAATGGGCCCTTTGGAATCTTTGGATGAACCTCAACTTTGCGTTGAGGGATGTGTAAGGGGCCACTGGATGTCGAAAGAGGCTCTGTAGAACCTGAAGAGGGAGGCTCGGGAGCAGACTGAGCAGGAGGCTTGGGGTACTGGCGAGACCGAGTTTGAAGGGGAAGATCGACGGATGGGGAAGGATCGGAGTGCATCATAAGGATCTGGTAATCAGAGGAACCAGAAATGGAAGGGGGGGCGGCTACCTGGCTGTCGGGCGGTTGGGTAGCCACGAATCCCTGTTGAGGGAAAGGATCAGTGAACACAGTTGGCTGGGTAGTGGCCACATTAGGAGGAGCATGAGGGGAGGCGTGTTGTCCGCGCAATGTGGCTTGAGACTCCCACATCTGCCGCATCTGGGTAAGAGAGGACAATCGTGAGTGTAATGACCGTAAACACCGCAGCACGAACAGGGCTTATTTGTGCGAAGCGGCCTGTCCGGCTTGGGCGGAAGGCCCTGTTGCTGGTTGCTAGTGTTAGGGTCTACACCAGAATTGGGTCCTCGGTTACCGGGGGCAGATTGGTTCTGGTTGCCTCTCCGCCTTCTTTGAGAAGAAGGGGGATTAATCGCACCCTGCTGTGCAAATACTTGCCCTGGAGGGGGTTGTAAGTGCTGTTGCGGGTTGTGAGGAGGCAAGGGAGGCGGAAGCACATATGCTGGAGGGGCTGGCGCACCAGGCTGTGGATGAAGGTAAGGGTTGGGTTGGGCGACATTGAGGTAAGCAGGAGGTTGGGCAAAAGGAGGAGGCATGCCGTATCCTGGATACATGTTGCCGGGAGGGGGAAGAGTGCTTGAGGTGCTGGCCCCTCCCTGGGGGAGACCATAGCCCATAGGAGGGTGAGCAGATGGATGGGAAAGAGATCCAACGATACCGTCGGCGGAATGAGATGCCCCCAGGGCGTTAGTGCCACCGGGCCTGGGGATGTCAGGAAGGACGGTATAAACATAACCAGATTGAGCGTAGATCAGGTCATATTTTAAGGCTATTTGGAGGGCGGCTTCTTCAGTCTGAGGAAAGTGAGAGGCGACATCTTTGTCGATGGGAGACGGAAGGGTGTGAAGGAACCAATCCATGTAAACCCGATCTTTAAAGGGAGGGGCTCGACATAAGCTCCGTCTTTGTCGCCATTCCTGAACATGGGCAGAAAGGCGTGTGGAAGAGGATTGCTTAAAGGAAGTCAAGAGCTCCGTGCCAGTGTCGTATCGGAGAGGGAGCTGGAAGTATGACAAAAAGGCTTAGGCAAGAGTCTTGAACGTGGTATGGGAAGAGGTGGCTTGTTGGACATACCATTTAGAAGCTTCGCCGGTAAGCGTGCGTTGGAACAAACGAAGACGGATGGAGTCATCGGTAATGGAATTGGAGGAACACCACATGTGGAAAGACCGGACGTGATTGGTTGGATCTTCTCCATTAAGGCCTGCGAACTTAGGGATATCAGAGGGCGGCAGTGGGCATAGCGGGCAGTAGCATTGTGGTGAATGGGGTCATTAATCAGCGGTCGTCGGGAAGGCCGGGCACACGTGTCGACGGCACGGGGTGGCCGGGTGGTGGTTGTGGCGGTTAGCTAAGGCGGGGGGCGAACGTGGGCGGGAGACCGTAAGCGTTAGGCCACGGACGGTTATAGTGAAGGTAAAAGGAGTCGGAGGGGGAGAACCGGAAGGAGAAGGGGGACCCGATGAATCAGAGAGGAGTCGGAGTGCGGACTCGAAGGTGGACTGGCTCGACGACGACGGTGCGGAGCAGGTCGATCAACCGGAAACTGAGGATGAAGGCCAAGAAGTCTCCGGGAAAGGCGCCTTGGGGGCGCAATGATGACAGGAAGAAGGAAACCGACAGGGGCAACAAGGGGATAGAATCAATTACGGTCAAGGGCAGAAAAGGTGCAGTGACAATTGATTTTAGAGTCTTTGCCGGGCGGTGTTAACCAGGCGCTTCTTCACTTAGGGTCAGTGTGTGGTGTGCGTTAATTTTAATTTTTAAACCCTTTCCGTTGTTGAGAGCAAGAAAAAGTGTGCTGCGTAGCTGAAAATAAACCTACAGAGAGCAGAATATAATGCTGAAATAACAGAAAAATAACAGCTACGTATGCATCTATTTAACCCAAGAAGGTGGGTCTCTCACAACTATGCTGAAAAGAAAGGGAAAAACTATGTAAAACACACATAAAGGGAGCTCAACAGATCTAGGGTCAAAAGGGACAGAGATCTGGAGGATAAAGCTGTAGGCAAGAGGTGCAGATCACAGCCAAGAGACAGAGGCAAGGTGGCTGGAAAAAGCGAAGGAAATCAGCAAAAAACCGGAGGGGCAAGGCGGAGGCCTTCAGAGGAGGTCCAAACAAAACGACAAGAGGTGATTTGAAAGGAAAAGAGGTTGATTTCAACGGATCTGAAAGGGAGGTAACAGATCTGGAAAAGAGGGGGCTGAAGCTCTGAAACCGACGGCTGAAACAGCTAAAACTCTTCCACAAAAAGTGGAGGGTACTAAAGCCCTAAGGGGCTGGGTTCCCACTTAGATGAGTAAAAACAGATCAGATCTTGGTCGAGGCGGGCTGAGACAGGTGGAAGGACCCTGTGAAATCAATGAGAACCCGGAAAAATGGCATTGCAGAAAAATCACTAAAAAACTGGCAGGTTGTAGTTTCTGACCTGTTTTCAGTGCAGGTCGTAGAAAATGGGCAGAAAAGTGCGACCTGGAGCTCCAGGTCGCAGGTTATGGGCCAAAAAGTGCGACCCCCCGTTCCGGTTGTCTCGGTGGCATATTTTCAGAAAAGTTGCCGTCTCAGTTGCGGCTGGTGTCGCTTACCTGCGCAATAAGGCCAAAAACACACGGAAGTTAGAAATTTTAAAATTTTAGGGTTTTAGGTGAGAAAAATGACATAAAAAGAGGAAAAATAAGCAGCTGAAAAGAATCCCTAGGGCCTGAAGTAGCTGGATATGCAGGAATATGAAAAACGACAGCGGTCGTAATTTAAAACCCGTGTGGAGTTGCCATTTGTTAGTATGTATTCTTCGTCGAAGTGTACGAAAAAGAACCACTTTAGCTACGCATAACTAATAGCCCTAACAACAATAGAGGCTGCCAAACATCTTCAGATCTGCGATTAGTAGTTAAAACGCTGCAACAAACAGATCTATAAATGGAAAGACATTAAGCAGTAAAGTAAAGGGTTTGCTCCATGCATCCAACAGACAAGACAAGAACACGATTTTTTGAAAGAATTTTATATTACAGGGCACCTGGGAGGAAAACAAGAAGGTGTATCCGGATCTCCTCAATGGGATGGGTTCTTTGTAGTCCTCAGCACTTCAGATCTAGGCTTTCTCTCTCTTGTAGGTGTAGAAAACCCAATGCAGAAAATAGAGCTCAATGAGAGCAAATGATAGAAATGAGACCAAGTGTATGAATCCCGAAGTCATATGAGCAGGTGAAGAATGATGAAACCTCTTATTTATAACAAAATATTGAGTTATTCTAGATATTGGTGCATAATTAAAATATTATTACCAAATCTAGATCCAACTTTTATGGAATATTTTATTGTATTTGTTGGAGGGAAAAAGAATTTGAATTTGGTCAAATCCCTTTATTTGTAAATAATAAATAAATAAATGATTTATTTATTATTTTAAGGATGTGGTTGAGTGAAAATTAAATAAATAGTGATTTATTCAATTATTTATAAATGATTTAGTCAAATTTCACAAGGAATACTAGTTAAATAAGGTTTAAATAATTATTCCTAGAAAATAATAAGATAAGTAAGGGTTTATCTCATTAATTTCTTTGTTTTTGGGTTAAACATGACTAGGAATAATAATTAAATTATGGTTTAATTAATTATTCCATGAGGAAAATCAAACAAATATAGGTTTGTTTAATATCTCCTTTTGGGGTTTCCTATTTTAACATAGTGAAAGTAGTTTTACTTATGGTAAAACTGGTCTTACATGGTGTACTTGGGTCCATCTAATGATGAAAGGTTAGATGACCAAAAAATGGTGTAACAACTGAGTTGTTCCAACTCTATATTCCAATATTCCTCTTCATTGGTACACAATGCAAGTGAATTTCAAATAATGGAAAGTGAGTGGAGACATGGGATTGATGTAATTTTAAATTCCATTGATGAACATGTAAGAAAAGCTATAAAATTAGTGGTGAATCTTGATGGTAATGATATTTTCAAAGCATGTTTGGTTAGTCACTTGAATGGAAATCTAACATTATCCAAGGATAGGTTGACGAAAGTGATAAATGGGGTCTAATTCAGGCGATATGGGAAGGCTCCAGAAAAGTGTGTTTAAATTCCCTTCGGAATTGGATCATATTGTGGGGTGTTGTTTGAGAGTAACTCAGTTGCCCCCACTGAATATTCTACAATAAAAGTTCTTCCTCAAAGTACAAAACAAGGTGTTTCTTGTGGAACGTGGTACATTTTAAGGGTTCAAAGAATAGGGAAGAAGGATGGTAGTAGGGTGCTTGATTATGATAATGACATTGACCTTTTCAATATAGTAGAAGGCATCAAGCATCACTTATGGTGGTACAGTAGAATAAAGGGGTAGTGCATATATAAGTATGATTTGACAGAGCAATACTTTTGTACAACTTGAATCTATTATAGAAATCACAAACTTATCATACAATTCTGGGAATGATACATATAAATTAGAAGAAAGTGATTAGAAAGTTTTTTCAAGTCTTGTGAAAATTTTGCACAAGGTTAATTTTCAAAATATTCTACTTTCACTTTCTTTATGTATTCCCATAGGTTGGGTCATTTATAAATTTGGTTGTATTTTTGTTGATTTTTTTATATGAGCATGGCGTTAATTTTTTACTTTTTGGCTTTAGGTTTAGTGAATAGCTTAAACGGTGAATGTTCAAGGTAACTCAACCTTTTTTTGCTACCTACTTTTGGGTGTAAGTTTCTTTCACTAGCCATTCACCTTTTTCTATTTTTGTTTCATTCAAAAATTAATTTGGTATTTCCTTCATAAAAAAATTAAGAATAGTTGGTTCATTTTTCAGGAATACGTTTTCTTTAGTTCGTGCCTTTAAATATTGTGATTGGAACACAAATATTTTATGATTGCGGGTTTTACTTTTAATCTACTTCTTGTTGACTGATCGAAACCCCGATGATATTTTTGTGCCTGATATTTCTCACATGTACAAGAAAAAGAAGCCTAAATACAAGAAACTCAACTGAAAAGAATGCAACTTCTTGGACCCAAAATTTTGAAATTGGTTCGACTTGTTAGAAGAAACTTGAAGAAACTTGTTACATATAAAAATTGAGATGGGAAAAACTTCAGCCCCACGTGAATTTATTTTAAGGACATGGTAATAAAACATGCCTCTTGTATATAATCCTCTACCCTACTTAATTCAGATTATTAGTAGGCATTATATGCTACTTTTTGGAAGTGGATCTGCATATATTAGGATGACGATAAATAATTGGTGCTCTTACTTGTCACATTGTGTAAAGAGATGGCCATTATTCGCATTCCTGACTTTACGAGCTTTGAATTTTGCATGTAAAGAGTTTATGAAATTATATTTTGTGACCTTAATATATTATATATTTATACTTGGATGTGGTTTTGCGTAATTTAGAAATTTATCTATTTCATATATGTTTCATTGATGGTTATTTACCTTTCTGGTATTACTTGGTGAAAGTTTGAAATGGTTTTATGTTGATGGTATGAATTTCACAACCAATTCTTGCAATATTTTGAGAGTCAATTGATGGTTTATCTCTCAATAATTGATACTGTGATATACACTAGCAAGGAATATCATAGTCAAAGGAGGTTTGATGATCATCGCATTCAAAGTTTGAGTTACAAATAAAGATATGATTGTTGAAGTTTGATTTAAAGAATTGGATCAATTTTAACACACTCCATTCAACAGTGTATTACGTATCTGAATGTATCTGTTGGAGTTTTCATTTATATATTTTATTGGAGAGCTTTTAAATTAGTTTGTAAGTGAAATAATAAAATCACAACATAAAATAAAATAATTAATCAAACACACATGCATATGAATATGACACAATTAGTTAACATTACAACTTGGACCCCATTAAAACTTATTTTTGGTAAATAAAATAAAATATTTATTTTATTGAGAATTTACAAAGGAACACATATTTTATGTCGTTTAGCGTTCATATAGCATAGTTTGAATATACCAACATCTTCTTACACAATTTTCAAAGAAGAAAAACAAATAAGGACTTAGAGTAT
This sequence comes from Pinus albicaulis, assembly GCA_034641835.2. Classification (NCBI taxonomy): domain Eukaryota; kingdom Viridiplantae; phylum Streptophyta; class Pinopsida; order Pinales; family Pinaceae; genus Pinus; species Pinus albicaulis. Next base: position 1,304,513,891 of record CM076572.1, on the reverse strand, counting down.
AAAAGAAACACATATCATTTTGAAAATTAAGTTGGAATCATCCAAAAACTTTATTAAATATCTAAGAAAATGTTGATACATTATCCTAGTAGTTCTCTCTGAAGACAAAATTAAACTCGGTCGTTAGAGGACTCAATAAATAAACTTAGAAATTAAAGTCTTTTGAATTCAAATTACAGTATATAATATTTTTTTCAAAAATAAACTACATTCTTTGTCTGAACATTAGATCACTTGGAATTGTTGTGCAGGCTCGCTTGAGGAAGCTCCATGTTTGACTCCTTGTCTCGGTGACATTAAAACTAGGCGTTTCTTCAACAATGAAAAGTTGGGGTTAGGACACTTGATCAATTTGTGATAGGCCATCTTGAAATTTATTATTATGTTATATGTTGTATTTTCAGTGAAGAGAGTCTTAACTAACCATAATAATTGAAAATATCTTCGCAAGTAAGTCATAATTGTTGACCCTTTGAAATTTTTTGTTTTTTCATGGGAATAATTAATTTTACCTTTAATTATAGAAATAAAGTTTCATAGATTTCCCAAGGAAGAAAATTTCCTTTTGTTCCCAACATCGAGTTAATCTGGCTCTTACTCTCTTGTCAAAGTTTGAATCAATGCCAAACACCGATTCCGCGATCTCTCCCATTTTGGTTTCTACATTTTCTCTATAGATATTATTTTGCAGCACCTTATTTATATCTAAAACAATGGATGTTCTATCTTGAATATCAATTGTTCTGAACTCCACATAAGACTTAGCATTTAGAAAATCAATCATCCTTTTTCCCAATTGCGCACTTCGTTGTAACTTGTCTTTATTGGAAGAAATAACAACTTCTAGATCCCTTAATATTGTTTTCTCTTCTTCAATGATGAACATATGATCCCTAGTTACCTTTATATGTTGGATTATAGCATTCCAAATAATCTCTCTTACCTGAATAAGAGACATGTTATATTTAGTTTTTCTTTTAATTCCTTCATTTTCTTTAGCCATGTTCAACTATCTCTCTTTATGCTTCAATTTATCTTTAGTACCATCCAAATTCTTCAGTATCTTCCTTAACTCACCCTCTTAAATCTTTAATTCGGTCATCATCCTAGTAAGCATATCATTAGTTTCCTCAGAGTCAACTTGCACTAAAATTGTGAAAACATGTGTATCTATCTTCTATTGTAGTTGTGAATTGAGTTCCTTCATACTTTTCACTTCCTTACTTATTTCTACTAGTTCATGAGGTATAATATCCTTTCCCTTTTCTATTTCACCTACCTTAGGTGCCAAGACATGCTTAGTAGCAAGAAATTTTAATTTTTTTCTTAACAATTGGATCTTATTTTGAGTTCCTTGTAAAAAAATTTGGACAATTTTTTTGTCCTCTAGATTCACCCCAAGCTTGATAATTAACTTCTTAAATTCTTCATTTTGACTTTGTAGAGCTCGTGAGTTATCATTTTCTAATTTCAACTGGCCAATTACTTTCCCTATAAAGGAAATTGTCTTACCTTCTACTAATGAAGTATTACTCAGATATTTATAAATCAACTCTATAATTTTTATGTGCAGATTTATCTTGTCATGCCAAGGAATATATTTTGTATTCACTGATAAAATAATTGTCCTAAAATCAGCTCCAAAATTAATTGACTGTGTAACATGGTGTGTAAATGAGAACCTCAACAAGAACCTCTCCAAATCCATAGTTGATAGGACTCTGGTTTAATAACTAGTAATAGACTGTGCCTCCAACTTGGTAACAAAACTACTCTTAAATTTATAGTTCCTTTCCTATATTTTTTCATATGAGTCCTTCAAATATTATAAAGATACATGTCCTTATCCTTCAGGAATGGGGGATGAGGGTGCACATTTAGCTACTCCTATTTGAAATCGAAACCCAATTTCAGTGGAAGGATTTTTCCTAAAATATTCAAATTTTGTTCCTCCTTTCTACACCTTTTGCCTCTTGTTTCCTTCGAACTTTATCCTAATTCCACAATGTCTATACCTCTTTTTAACCCTTTTTCAGAAGGAAGTGGTGTTTCAACTTCCATTTTTCTTGAAATTTGGATTGTGCCTCCATTTTCCAATTTCTCCCATTCAAGTTTTGGTTCATGCACATTATGAGAATAAGAATTTTCTATTCTCCTATTATAAATGATCCGATGAGGATCATAAGACAACTTCTCTCGTAGCTGGAAATTCAAAATCTATAACTTTTTTTCTACCTCCTCAAATGCTTGCCTATTATTGACAATTAAAATCCAAATAATCATGTGTTATTTGAACAAATATCCTTTCTTTTCTGGGATAAAATGCACTTGATTAACATTTATGCTCTTCCTAATGAATTGCAATGCAAATATTCTCAAATGCATAAACACCGACAATCTATATGGAGGAATATTTTGACCATATAATCTCATATCTATGTAATATAAAATGGAAACCAATCTCCAACCTTTATATCTCTATTTATTTGCAACAAAGACAAAGATTTTGGAAAAATTCTAGGAGGGCCAACATTGTTAACGATTATGTAAACAATTTACATCAAGGAAGAAAGGAAATAGGATAAACCTTCATTATTTGGTTGAGCTTTGACAACATCAGTCCAATTCACAATAATTTTTTTTGTTCTTATTCAGATCACAGACGTTCAATCATAGGTCCATAAATTTCTCAACATGTACATATAGAAAAATATATAATAGGAGAGAGGGAAATCTAAAACGTTCAGTTATGTTGAAATTAAGGAGCTGAGAATTGATGGTTTTCTCCCAAAATGTAGGAATATCTAGCACCACATTTGACTATATCATCAAATGAAATGATCCTATGGCTTGATTGTATATCATTGATGCATCATCCCTTCCATGAATCCTCATGATTACTTGAAAAATGGGTCCAACACCTTCAACAAATCAAGAAACAAGGAACTGGGCATATTCAAAAGGAAAAACACTGTTTGGAAGGAAAATGGAAGCATACAATTTCCTAGAATCCTCTATTGATAGGTTTTGAATATTTGAAAGAAGGGATTCATCAAAAAATTGAAGATATTGATCAGAATGTGCAAAGTCTAGGGATTGACGGATTCGTAAGGGAGAAACATTGAATATATTTTACCCTAGGGAACTCATTCTGAAACATCACTGAAGCTACAGAGAGGAGGTTATCCAAGTGATAAATTCTGAAAATTGATAATTTTGACGGAAAATTGTAGAGAACATGCCATATTTGTCCATTCAATAATAAACGTCGAACTTATTTTGGTTAAATAGGACATTATGGTGAAATTTCATTAAGTTCAAAGTAAAAACTAAATAAATTATGTTGTGTTCAATATCCATGATGGGAATATGAATGGCCGAGATTGAAAGGATAACTTTCTTTGACATTTTAAAACTCTCTTAGAAAATTGACAGAGTGGAAAATGGGCTCAAATGCCTAGTGTACTTGGGGGTGCTGAGGTGGCGCGTCATTGGATCACTACTGGAGGTGATTGGAGTAGACTAGAGGGGGTTATTTTTGCCAAGATATTGTCATGAAAGTGTGGTGAAAATAAATAAATTGGGGGAAAAGTGGGGTTTTATTGGAGAAATGTGGGTGAAAAGGAATTAAATGAATGTGGAAAAGATAGTATGGATGAGCGACATGGCGGATGACATGGATAGAGGATGTGGAAAGATGACATGGAGGATTACATGGAAAGATGACATGGAGGGATTATGTGGAGGGATTACATGGGAATATGACATGGAGGTATTACATGGATGTCATGCTCGTTTCCCAAAGACAAGAGTAAAAACTACTTAACGCTCACGGGAGCACCCACAGTGGTAAGTGGTACCACCCTGTAGTGATGTTGATGATGATCACGACCATTGATCTCCCAACGACAGTTTCCCTCCATATATTTTATGTGCCACCCCCTAGAATAATGATCAGTTATGTTGTGTTGTTGGGTGTCGTGTGTGCACAGATGTCGATGCCACAAATGCCATCAATATTTAGAATTCTGCACTCTTTAATGTATCTGTCATAGGCGCACCACCCACCCACCCACCACCATATAAAATATTAAAAAATGTCTTTTTATTTTTGCTAAAATCACAAAAAAAGTCCCAATGACATTTTGGCATATCTTTGCATTTGTCATTTTTTTTCTTTTGCATATTTAATTTTAATACTTGAAACAAAATGAAAAGGAGGTACAACACTATAGATCAATTTTATGTCATTTTATTTATATTCACATATTCAATCTTCCTAAAACATGGTTGATATTTGTGTGCCTTAGAGCATCAAATGCTAGAAGTCATTGTGAGAAGTGATTGAGTGTGGGTGGAGTAATTGCATTGTAGGAGAACTAATATGCATATATAATGTATATCAAAAGAAAAACGATGTATTGTAGATAATTATAGAATTCATGTGTGATTATAATAGAGGAACAATAGAGTCATCATGTCACTTACAAGTCAATATAGTAGGGATATAAATAATTAAGGGTATACAAAATGATATTGAAAATATGGATACTTACAATATCTATTTAAAATATACTTTTTTCTTAATTGGGAAGGTGTAATTGGTTAGTATTTGTAGGGGGTTAAATTCAATGACTTTTAGAGGTATTCTCCAATATATAGTCAAATTAAGGGTTTTTTTTAGTACGCCACAAGTCACAAATGTTATGTCAGACATACATTGAGAGAAGCCCCCTTGATTATTTTGAAATCACATTTAGTATCAAACCCATGTTCAAATAAATATTTCTCCAAATCCTATTTGACCGACCCTACAAAAATAATTTGTAGATCCCTAGGAAAATATACTAGTAATCTTACTTCCTAATTGTTTTGATTATTTAAATTAAAATTACATCAAATAGAAGTGACACATGTAATCAGTCAAATAGCTTATAAATATGTTGAGAATCGTGCTTTTGGTTTTGAATTGAAAAAATGATTCTGAAGATGAAATTGAACGCAAAATATCTTTATAAATGATGAAAATTTAAGAACACTAATATTATACCACGTGAATCTAATTTTTACACTTATATGCCTCTAATGGAGACATAAATGGCTATATTCCTATACTTATATAGGCCAATATAGGAAACATCTAAATTTCTCTAAGGAGATATATAAATGCCTAGAATTGCATTCACACCCATTATTTTAAATAGAATTTTAGCAACCATGCAATATATCAGGAGTAAGAACAATCATTTCTCTGATTAGGAGGTGTTTCTGAGTATATTGATTATGTCTCAGTTTAATTTATAATTTATTGTTATGTATTGTCTATTTTTTTTTTTAATTTGGTAGTAGCTCTCTATTCATTCATCTAATCAAAATAGCAGACTACATTATCAGATTGTATACTTGATGGCCTCAACCTTCCCATAGGAAACCAGGTATGTTGTCCACCTCAAAGAGTTATAAGCCAACCAAAATTGAAAAAGTTTGAATCTGTCTCTAGCTACCTTAAAAATTCTATTTTCTACTACATCTAGTGACATATAAATAAAATAAATGCTATCTACTCTTTGCATATTAAACAAAAAACAAGGTACCACTAAACTCTGTCATCTGATGATTCAATGCGTGTCAGGTCCTTTACGCTTGACCCGGGAATATCAACTTTGTTCATGCTTTGAAGTTTTCGTTCTATTAGACCGAAGCAGACATTATGATGATGTTGCTAGAGGTGAATCTCTTAGATATCCTTGCAAATTTCTGCTGGAACAGAGGTTGGCTTTAGGTCTCCTCCTATCTCTTGAAAAATGACAATAGATTTAACCATTAAACACTTCATAGTCCAATAAATATGACAAGCATGGTTGTGAAATTTTCCTACAATGCTATCGACTTGGCAGGAAGAGTTGCAGAATTGTCGAGATGCGCTGTGAAGTTTGTATGTAGAGCTATGAAATGGAAATACAAAACTATGAAATTGACATGGAACCAGGGACAATTTTAAGGATGGAAAATTATCTTGAAGTTTAAAACATTGGTGAATCTCATTGGTCCCTAATATGCAAATTATAAAATATTTATTGATATATTTGTAAAATTGTTCAAATTTATAATGATTTTATATATAGTATCTATACAATGTTGGCGATTTTTAAGGTAAAATAATTTTGTATTTTAAAATTTGGGCGAATCATTTTTAGAAAAAAGGGAAATTGGAGAATCTTTTTTTTTGAAAAATCATGGAAAATTAGCCCACTTGCGAATATTAGCCCCTAAAATTTTCCATGCATGGAACTGTGTGAAACTGACATTCAGAACTATGAAACTAACATTCATAGCTGTGAAATTGACATGCAACGGTATGGATTTGATGTAAAATGTTGTAAATTTGACATGCAAAGCTATTTAAATGACATGTAGGGTTAATAAAAGAATTAAAATAAGAGACCATGTTGGGGCTCAGGGTTTCCCCATCACTTTTTTTGCCCACCTCCACTGCATTCTCCATGCCCAAGATATGGGAATTAACAAGACCAACGAAATGATAACCACCAATGGACTGATGAAGGAGGACCACAATAGGAGTTTAATGAAAAATTAAAACCCAGTAACAAAACTGGTAGGAGCTATCAGCCTTAGCAAACCATGTTAAAATCCTCTTAGATAGAGCATCATCCAAGAAAAACATCGTAACTAAACTAGGGTGGTACACATCCATTCCAATATCGGAACAAAGAATCAAAGCATATAGATCAAGGCCTTTTCTCACCGCAAAGAAAATTATACCTAGGGAGAAACTAGATACATACCCCAGGAAATTACACGTAGAGTTTTCCATCTCCCTCGTCTACACACCTACCTTCTACCCAACTACCTTCTGCTCACATGCCTTCTACTGAAAAATCATCTGCTCATGAACTAATAGAATTTTTTTAACTTGCCTTTCTTGCCTCTGGCACCAGCGTTTTCCCCCAAATATTTCTAACAATCCCCACTATTTTCCATCCACATTAAATATATTCATTATTCGTCATGAATGAAGCCACCCGCAACTGTCACCGTGTGTCATCACTATTATTTCATGTGACCCGTGTGACCTACTGCCATCTCATACCTTCCTCAGCACACTTGACACCCCGATCGAGGATTCTCGCTTTCGTTGTTGTGTTTTTCCACTATCTCCTATAGGGTTTCAAGCCTAGTCTCCTATCTCAATCTATCCCATGTGATATCTATATGCCTTCCTTGGTGGTTACACCACTAATTCGCAAGGATATCAGCTGCTACATTTTAGGCTATGTGGATGTGAGATTGAATCACGTAGTTAATAATTTCTATGAGGTCCTTGATCTCCTGTACTAGGTGAGTTGTATGCCAAATTTGACTAGCTTGTTCCCATCTTGCTCCATGCTGCAGTATTTGGAGTATTCCTGTGACCATAGCTGAATATCCATCAACTATATGGCGGTTATATTACTCTAATTTTGCTATTAGAAGGCATTGTTTAACCGTATTTAGCTCAACTTAATTATTACTAGAAAAACCCAGGTCCATAGCATATATCCTCCTTACCTGGCCACGAGAGTCTCTAAAAATTCTCCTTGCTCCTACTTGGCCCATATTTCCTTTTCAATCCCCATCATATTTGAGTTTTAGAAAACCTTGCAGCGATGCCCTGAATTTATCCCTCAATTGACATACCAGTCGTTTTTTTTTCCAAGAGGTCAGGGAAAACATTTGAGGTTTGAGGTTCAATTTTGCTAATATTCAAGCCTCATACGCATTCACTTTCCAATCATCTTTTTTTCATTTATCTGCAAGGATTCTTTCCCTTATATTTTCAATAATTGTCTCCCAGGTTTCTTCTATATGGTGAGTCTCCTCTCTCAACATTCTCTTCTTCCTTTCTTTCTATAATTCCCACATGAGGAAACCCATAGATAGCGACCAAGCTCTATTAATAACTGGGATTCGGTATCCCCCTCTTCACCACTTTTCAATTATGTGTTTGATACTCGATCCGTCTCTATCCATTTGTTGAAAAAGGAAGGGGAGGTTCTCCAATATATGATCAGTGATAGGGCATTTGTTTAGAATGTGTTCAATTTTTTCATATGTATCCCACACATTTTGTAGGTAGACGTTCCCTACATCCCAGGTTAGTATTATTGCATTACTTTTTAACCATAGGAAGTATTCAATTTCAGCTAATGATTTGCAGAGCATATTTTTTGCAAAAGGTGTGAAGCTTGAGGCTATTTATTATTAGCTCTAATGTTGTATCCTTATTGAATTGTAAATATCCCTTTTGTTCTATATCCCCATATAACAATCTCATTGTTGGGTATGTGTTATATTATTTCCATGACTAGTCATGCGCTGGGGGGGGGTGGGGGGGGGTGAAGGGCGATAGCCCCCTTTGCATTGGACTGTGAGAGGTGTGTGTGTTGAAGATACAGAGAACAGCCCCTTCCAGTGAAACCACAGTCCCTTAATTTCTGGTGGGCGGTCCGCGTCCATGGTTTTGTGCATGGTTTTGCACATGGTTTTGGGTTACGATGGTTTTCGGCCCCTGGTATTTTTGTAGATCCGGTCAAGGGAACTACGGTTTTGTTCTAATCCAGGGTTAATGGATTAGGGTTTATGTATGCTTCAACATGTATATATATGTGTTGTGACACTAAAATGAATATAATGAAATATCAAGCTAGTTGACCTGATTTGGGATTCAGGGGAAAATCTATGTGTTTATTTGTTTTATGTTTTATGCTCTCGCTATTGTTTATTTTTTGTTATAAGATTTGTGTGTAGATAATTTCTATTTACGTTTAAAACCTAAATTTGGTATCAAATTTGTTTCAGCTTCAAGGGGATGCCTTTGTTGCTGAGTTTTTTTTTTTGCTTGGGCCTGAGGTAGACCTTGTTCAGTGGGAGATCTGTGGGATCAATTCTTGCAGTGAAAGAAGATGGCAAACGGTGGGAAGATAGAGATCGAGAAATTTAATGGTCAGAGTTTTTAGTTGTGGAAGCTCAAGATGGATGATCTACTGGTGGAAAAAGATCGGTGGATCATGGTAGATCTGGGTACTAAACCAACATCAGTGTCAGATGAAGACTGGAAGAAGATGGATCAGAAGGCAAAGAGCACAATACGATTGTGTGTCTCAGACTTAATATTGTTGAATGTATCTGGGGAAGCTATGGCGAAGACCCTCTGGGACAAGCTAGGGAATTTGTACCATTCTAAGTCTCTGGTGAATAAGTCATTCCTATGGAAAAAGCTGTATAACCTGAGGATGAAGGATGGAGACTCGGTGACAGAGCATCTGAATGCCTTCAATACTGTGGTACGTCAGCTGTCATCTATTGATATTAAAATATTAGATGAGGATAAGTGCATTAGTTTGTTGTGTTCTCTACCAGACTCGTGGGACAATCTGGTTATTGCAATAGGTAGCAATACAACTACCTTGAATTTTGATGACATTGTCTCAACCTTGCTGTTGGAGGAAATGAGACAAAGAAATATAGAGGGTTAGAATGGAGATGCCTTATCTATACGAGGAAGGTCCCAGAACAAAAACAATAATAAGGTTTTGAGTGGAAGATCTAAATCTAGAGGGAGATTTAAATCTCCTAGAAATTTTGTAAAGGTATGCTGGAAATGCGGAAAGGAAGGGCACTACAAAAGGGAGTGCAGATCTAAAGCTCCTGAGAAAGGAAAGGTATCTGATGATGCTCCTTCTGCAAAGGAAAAAACGACCTCAGATGAAGGTGGGGATGTGTATTTGGCTTCTTCTTATAATACACATGTAGATCATGAGTCATAGTTAATTGACTCAGGTGCATCCTTTCACTTCACTCCCCATAGGGAGTGGTTCTGTGAGTATGATAAATATGATGGTGGTGATGTCTTCCTAGGGGATGATAGGAAGGCCAGAATCGTCGGATGTGGAAAGCTCAAGCTGAAGCTGTAACGTGGAAGGATTAGAACACTTCCTGGTGTTCTGAATATTCCTGCATTGGCCAAAAATCTTATTTTTGTAAGCAAGATGGATGATGTAGGTGTAAAAACAATGTTTGAGAAAGATGCCTACAAAATGGTTCAGGTAGCACTAGTATTAATGCGGGGATTTTGGACTAGAACTTTGTACAAGCTACAAGGTAGCACTATTATTGATGGGTGTAACAGTTTTGTGGTTCCTGAAAGTGAAGCAGAAAGCCTAGCTGTCTCTGGAGAAAATACCATGCTATGGCATCAAAGGCTTGGACATATTAAAGAGAAGAGACTTTGGATACTGCATAGAAATGGTATGGTAGAAGGTATGTCTAATTTCTCTCTGGATTTTGATTTCTGTGAACATTGTGTATATGGGAAGCTAAATCGGGTGAGTTTTCCTTCTAGTGTTAAGAGGGCGAACAAGATATTAGAACTTGTGCACAGTGATGTGTTTGGACCTATGTCAGTTCCATCACTGGGAAAGTCTCTGTACTATGTTTCATTCATAGATGACTTCTCAAGGAATACATGGATATATTTCTTGAGGAAGAATTTGAATTCTTTGACAAATTTAAAGAATTTAAGGCTTGGTGGAAAACCAGATAGAGAAGAAGATAAAGACACTGAGGAAAGATAATGGTGGGGAGTTCTGCAAGAAGGAATTTGAAGATTTTTGTAAAAAGTATGGCATAGCACGGCAAAAGACTACTCCATACACACCTTAGAAAAATGGAGTTGCAGAAAGAATGAACATAACACTAATGCAAAAGGAAAGAAGCATGCTCAGTGGTACCGAGTTATGACAAGAATTCTGGGTAGAGGCAGTGGAGACTGCATGCTATCTGGTTAACAAATCACCTTCATCAGTGTTGGAGGATAAGACTCCACATGAGGGATTGACTAGTAAGAAAACCTCTCTTTCACATCTAAGGGTATTTGGATGTGATGCATATGTACATGTTCCAAAGCAGAAAAGGACCTAGTTGGATAATAAATCTGAAAGGTACATCTTTATTGGGTATAAGGATGGCTTAAAATGTTACAAGCTTTGGAACCCAGAAACAAGGAAGGTTGTGTACAGCCGAGATGTGGTGTTTAGAGTGGTAAAAGATGTTGTTAAACATGAATTCATACCAAAGGAACCTAAGAAGATAGATTTTGATCTAAAGGAGTATGAATCCGACTCTACAGCAGAAGAAGATTCAGTAGAGGAAGAGCCACAAACTCCATCTTTGAGAAGATCAGTTCGGGAAAGAAGGCAACCATAAAGGTATAGTCCATCTGCTTTCTATTTAGGTTTTTCCTTAACTATAACTGATGATGATCCTAGACTGTCAGGGAGGTAGAAGATTCAGAGGATGGAAAACTCTAGAAGGAGGACATGGTTGATGAAATACAATCCTTGCGCAAAAATGAGGCATGGGATCTGGTGGAGTTTCTGGCTGGAAGGAATCCCATCGGGAGCAAATGGGTGTTTAAGAAGAAGATGAATGTAGAAGGCAATGTGGAGAAATACAAAGCTCGGTTGGTAGCAAAAAGGTTATTCCCAGGTGCTAGAAATTGATTTTGGTGATACTTTTTCTCCTGTTGGCAAAGGGTGAAAATGTGAAGTTGGGAAACACTTTTTGCCCTTTTTTGATGTTGAAAATTGTAATTTTCTATGTTTTTCAACTTCAACTCCACTAAACCCATATTTTTATTGAAAATTATGCTTTGACATAAAAACAAGAATTGTAGAGATTTGTCTTACCTCCATACCCATATTTAAAAAAAAAAAAAAGATTGACATATACAGGGGTAAATTTCTTGTTTACTAACTACATATACTTGAAATTTTCAGGCAAACATAAATAGTCACTTTATAATTTGCATATATTGCACTAGTGCATAGACTATTTTTCGGTAATTTTCGGATTAAATCACTATTTTTTATTATTTTTTGAAATGGACGAAGACAAAAAAACATTGATGTTTTAGTACATTTTATCATCCTTTGATTTTATTTTCAATGTGATCGTCAATAAGAAAAATGAGAGTACCCTTTTGAAGTAGACAGGGAGAGGAAGTGCAGTATGATTTTTTTGAATTTTTTGGTGTCCTCATTTGAAAGTTATTGAATTTTCATTCAGTGCAATTTTTCGAACAATGAAATTCCACAGTGACACAGTTTAGTAAAAAATTAATAAAAAATTGAATTTTTTGATGAAACTCCACAAATCTCATATCATCAGAAACTAGATTCAGAGATGAATCTAATGGTACTTGGTACGACATATAACATTTTGTTTTTGTAGGTGTTCTGCCCCTCCAAAGTTGCAGGTTCTTGAAAAATGCAGAATTTTCTGTGTTTTTCGTTGACCAGAAACTCTCGGCCGAGATAATGTCTCGGACGAGAAATTTGTAAAACTCTCGACTGAGAGTTTAACCCACCTAAAGTTACATTTAAACGCATGGCCAAACTCTCGACCGAAAGTTTAAAAAACTCTCGGACGAGAGTTTGCGCCCGAGAGTTTACCCAATGAAACTCTCGTATGAGAGTTTAGAAAACTCTCGTATGAGAGTTTAGAAAACTCTCGTATGAGAGTTTTGAAAACTCTCGTATGAGAGTTTTGAAAACTCTCATCCTAGAGTTTTTTCAACTCTCATCCGAGAGTTTTATTCCTATAATAAAACACAACAATTATTAAGTTTTTAGAATTGGTACTTTATATAATTTAAATAGTACTTTATTAAAATTAAAAAATGATAAAAAATAATAAAATTATAATTTTATTTAAAATTATTTTATTATTATTAATGATAAAAAATACATGAAGATTTAATTAAATAAAATTTGTTACAATATTTTGTAATATCAATGTTATATAAAAAACTAAAAATATTTTATATAAAACTAATTGATATATTAATATAAATAAAATAAAATTCTAAAACATAAATCAAAATAAAAACAACTATATATAACTTATATAATATTTTTTTTTGAATTAATGAATAAATTTAAATTTAAAAAACAATTGACTAAATGCAATGAGGTGATAAAGGAGACAATGCATAGCACCTTAATATCATTATAAATTCTTGGAAATCTCGAGAAATTTTTGAAGTGAGATGAGCTTCTTGGAATGGGTCACTTTATCTTCCACTTCAGTTTCACACGATTAACTTGAAAGGAAGTCTATTTTCCTAGGTATGGATGTAAGGGAATGAACAATATTATTTGAACATTAAGTGAGATGCCCTTCTTGGAATGGGTCCTCCTATATTCCACTTTAGTTTCACAAGATTAAATTGAAATGAAGTTTATTTTCCTAGGTATGGATGTAAGGGGATAAAGAATATTATCCGAAAAAGAAATGAATGTTAAGTGTGACATTCCAAGCAAAAGTGTATGGGATTGGAGAATTATGTTATTGCAGAAAACTAACCCTTGACCCCTTAACCCTTGACCCATAACCCTTGACCCCTTAAACCCTAATTCCTAACCCCTAACCCCTAAACCCTTAACCCCCTAAACCTTAAACCTCTAAACCCTTAACCCCTAACCCATTTACCCCCACTAAACCTCTAAATCTCTAACCCATTTAACCCCTAAACGCTTAACCCCTACCCCTAACACGTTAACCCCTAACCTATTTAAGCACCTAAACCCCAAAACCCCTAACTCCTAACCCTTAAAATCCTTAACTGCTAAATCACCTAACCGCCTAAACCTCTAAACCAATCCTAACCAATTTAACCCCCTAAACCTCAAAACCCCTAACCCCTTAAACCCTAATTCCCAACCCATAGCCCTTGACCCCTTAAACCCTATTTCCTAACCCCTAAACCCTTAACCCCTAACCAATTCAACACCCTAAATCCCTAAAAACCTAACCCATTTAAGTGTTTATTCCATTTAACCCCCAAAACCCTAACCCCTAACCCCTAAAATCCTTCACTGCTAAATCCCCTAACCCCCTAAACCTCTAAACCTATAACCCAGTTAACCCCCTAAACCCTAAACCTCTAAACCCTTAACCCATTGTTGGACCATAAAAAGGTATCTTTTAAACACCTAATTAGCCTGCATTAATCATCAATCCGGGAGCGTCTTTTTATCTCAAGAGTGTACTCTGTCTGAGGCTGCGATTATCTAAGAGCAATGCTTGTGAGGATGTAGCACAGAAAAAGGTAATAAATGCTTGGAAAGGAAACCTAATTACAATGACAGGAATGTAAAAAGATAAACTACAACAATCTTGCTGAGCGTCGATCAGGGATGCAGTAGCAATAACTCGTTCCCCTAGAAATCGATGCAATATGACGAAATCTGGGGACTCTGGAGAGTATATCTCTATCCACTACAGTTCGGTGATCTTAAAGAAAATGGAACAACTGAAAGGGAATGAAATCCAGAAAAGGAACAGAAGCATGAAATAAACAGCAATTGCAATTCTTAAAAGAAACAACACCTACAATCCTAATGCAAATTGAACAATTAAATCTTAAACTCGAACCTGTCGACAGTTAATTGCAATCCAACCACAAACCATAGATGAATGGAACAACACTTACTGTAATTACAGAACAGAAAAATCACAAGGCAGTAACGAGATAACTGATCGTTAAATGTAATTGTGGTAAGGAATGAAATAGCAATGATTCTGCACTTACTTCATCAATCAATGAAAGAACTCTCTAAATGAAATCAACACAGAACACACTTCACGCATAAACAAATGAAGATTAATAATACAACAGCAAAGTAATCCACCAGAGCCGGGCCCTTAGCACCAGTGAAATACCATTGGGCTTAACTCATAATTCTAAAGAATAGCTGAAACCTGTGTCTTTATATTAATCCAAAAGGCATTGCAAACATTGTTCTCTCACGACAGAGAGTCGATAAACATTCAATCGCAAAGGAAATATAAAAGTCTGTTTTAATGAAAATGTCTTTTACATAATAGCCATTCCGTCCCTGGTCACTACAGATCATTGCCTTTATAGCTGATCCTTGGACGGACAAATCAAGAGATATGATAAATTTGCATAGTGATCCCTCAGGATCTTCTGATCCTAAGGGATTCACTCCTTCCTTGTTTTGTTATCGTTCTGTTAACTCTGTTCAAGGCCGAGCTGTCCCCTGCCCTTTTCGGGCAATTCGTTCAGATCTTCTTGGCTTTAGCTGGATATGGTTCATCACGAATGGAGTAGAAGTCAGATTGTTTTCAGCCACGCCTTTGATAGAGCTGCTCACCTCTTCAAATTCCTATTTTGACCATAAAAAACAACCTTTTAGTCATCTTTTAGGCTAAACGTAAGTCTTTCCAATTCAATTGCAATTCTTATGGTAAATTACCTTTCCAAGGTAGTCAATCAGTATATCTATGGTAAAAGAATGAACAAATACATAAGGATTTCATACCTTTTTCACAGCTCAACATACCCCCCAACTTAACCTTTTTCATGCCCTCATGAAAACTATAGTTCACATGAAGAGCAGTCAAAGAGTAAGCTGGAGAAGGTTTATCATTGAAAGGCCTAAAACCATGGTGTGTAGCTAACTCTTCAATAATATGTTCTGTCTGCCCCTCGGGAAGCTCATAAATAGCGTTGTAATCCAAGGCAGGGTACCAAGTAATGGGGCTGCGGAACCTACACCCTAACCAGAATGGTCCCTCTTTTAAAACAATATGGCTATAGGCAATGAAACGGTCTGCTGCTAGCCCAAAATTTCTATAATTAAGTGGCTCCCTATTTTGTACGTTTTGATTCGAGGTTCTCCATCGGAGCTTGGCTACTACATAAGCTTGGTCCCTAATAGATGAAAAATAATCTGTTCCTTTCAGAATGATTGACTTATGAACAGGCCCCAGAGTTTGGGTGACGCCTTTCCTTATCATTAGGCTTTTCTATCTAGCCCACAATTGAAGTGGGTCTTGAGGCTCACTTCTGACCCATAGATCCAATTCGTTTTCCTGCCTTTGAAAGGAATTGTAGGCTTTAAGCCACTTTAATTGATTTACGGCAAAAGAAATGAATGCCTAAAACTGTACATCACCAATGAAAGGGCTAGGGTTTGATTCACAATCATTCTCAAGAATTAAATTATGCAAATAAAACTCACACAACAGGCACTGTACTTTGTCCCCGTAAAGCTTGCAGCATGATATCAGGTCGTTCATGGTTCTTAGCTCTATTGATTTGCCAGCCCTAACTGCCTTGATTTTTAATTGCAAATACCTTTCTAACAGAAATAAAGCATAGTTTTTGGCAGGGCACCTACAAGCTAAGACATCAGTATATAGGGAGCAGAGAATGTCCATTTGATTTCGTGCTAATTTTAATTGGGCACTTACCTTATCATCTCTTATCTCTGCTTCTCGACGTTTTTCATGAGCTTCGGTTTCTGCCTCATGAATAATTTTCATCTGCTGCTGCAATTCTTGGTATTTCTTCCTTGGGACAGTATCTTCTTCCAATTTATGTCTCTTGATTCAGGCCTGTGCCAATTCTTCCTGCAGTCTAACTAATGATGGATCACTGAAGGTATGCTGGCTGCTAGATTGGGTGTTTTCGTTTAGAGCAGGTTCCTCTGGAAAAATTGGTGTTGGAATAGCCAGAGTTGGCACAGCCGTTTGTTGCTCCACATCCTCATAGTTAGGCTCAGGCATAGTTTCTTCTTCCATTTGAGTGTCCCTATTAGTAGTTACCCTTCTCCTCTTTGATCTTCTCCTAACGGAAATGTTTCTTCTTTTAGGGGCTCGCTTAGGTGTCTGTTTCATTCTTAGCATCCTAATCGTTTGCTTGAGCTGTTCTATCAGTTTATGAAGTTTTATCCTTTCTCTGCGAAGTTTCTCGACTTCAATTGTTTTCTTTTTTTTCTTAAAGGAACAGTGACTTGTTCATCTGAACCCGTCTGCTTGACAGGGTTTTGAGCCGTGCCTTGCTCTTCCTCTTGGGGTTCTTCTTCCATGCTCTCATGTTCTCGGATAGACTCCTTAGGAATCATTTCCTCAACCGATTCTGTAATGCCCTGGGGGGTTCCCAATTGAGGTATTGATTCAATATTTTCCTCCTCTTGTTCATACCTCTCGGAAGAAGCAACCCTAGCTTCGCTAGGTTTTGCTGTTTCATTAAGCTCTTCTCCGATTATCTCTCTATCGACAGTAGAGTCTTATGGAAATTGATTGATGTCAATATTAAGGTTCAAAGGGCTATGAGGGCGTGCATACTCAGTCATATTGGCTAAAATCTGGGCCAATTTATCTTCCTGTGAAGGGCTTACATTGACAGTTTCAGTGGGTTCTGTTTCATGCCCACTACTGTTATGATTATCCTCTTCCCCGACACAGGTGTGATAACTTCCTTCCTCCTCATCTGAATACCGAATTTCTCCCTCAACTTCTTCTGCCTCTAAATTTCCCTCGATCTCTTCCTCATCCAAATAACGAATTTCTCCCTCGGCTTCTTCTTCATCCGAGTGACGAACTTCTCCTTCTATACTGGGTTGTTTTTCGCTACTAGTATGGTGACTGACTTCATCCTCATCTGAGTAACGGATTTCACCTTCTAATTCCTGTTCTTCCTTGGTACGAGGGCTTGCTCCCTCCAACTGTGGAGGCTGTTCTTCTTCCTCTGAGTTATTTGATTCCAGGGGCTGGCTGCTGCTGCCCGGAAGTTCCTCCATTATTTTCTTACTTCTCTTCAATCGGAGGGACTGTCTGTGAGTGGAGGGCCTGGCTATTAAGCCGGCCATCCTTTTCCTTCTCAGAGCAGGTAGAGCTAATCCCTCTTCAATAAATTCTTCCCAGCTGTTCTGCTGTTGGGCGAGGTTATAACTCACTATCAGTCAAATTAAACAATGGTGGCTAACCACCATGTCTACATGTTGGGCTTTTCTAATTCCACGAGCAATATCATGCAATAAAGAGTTTAAGAACGCAAGCAGATTAATAGTACATTTCTGCTTTAGCACAGCTAACAGCTTAAGGTGGCGAGGTCTTACCACATCTTTCCTACCGTCGCATGTTATGTAAGCCTGCACGATCCTGGCCAATTTTGTCCATGGTTCGCCTAGCGACACCGGGTGGACTCCTCTCCCTTTGACTGTTAGCGTCTGTCCGTCATCTTGAAAGATTTTAATGGCTTCACGAATCCTAATCTTCTTCTGGGTCCAAATAGTTCCTTGTGTCGGAATGCCGGACACCTCTGCAATTATCTCATCGATCACGGTTATCTGCCTTCCTTTGACTATGGAAGATCCGTCCTGCAAGTTTAACAAGAATTCGGTAGCCACTGCTTCATGTGGTTGCTGCATTCTCATGAAATACGTAATCCATCCCAATCTCTCTAAAATTGCTCATGCACTGTCAGAGACGATCAACACCTGTGGTTCACTGCGAATTGGGCGTCCTCCCATCTCTGCATTCTTGTTAATTCTTCACAACACACAGTAACTTTAATGGAACAGCACAGCACGGTTTGTTATTTTCTGAAAATACGGGGGTTTTAGTCCATACACGGTAAAGAAATCTAATGCGGAGATACAGGTGAAGAAATATTGGAAATCTGATCTGCATGCAGACATCCGCGCCCCCCAAACGAATGAGAGGTCGTCCTCGACCGTCGATTAAGGGTGACATGTGTGGAACAGCAATAGGACAGCAGTAAAAAAAAAAAAAAACAAGCACAATTATGATTCAGTCAATCAAATTAAGTAATTACTGAAATCGGTGCATAGGATAAATCTGTAATAATGAGGAAATCGTGCTGTAATAATTCAAATACGAGGCGAAGGGACAGCATAAGGTTGATATGAATACAATTGCATTATTTATCAGATTAAATTAATATGATCGATTTATAATAGTTTTCATGTATAATAGGTTCAAGAATAGGGATAATAAGTTTATGCATTTCATTTGATATTTAATAAAGATATAGGAAAAAGGGTTAAATAACTATTGATGTGTATAAGTATGACTTCAATACCATCAACAGAGATATGTTGCCCACAGGTGTCCATAACCTTGACAGAGTTGTTTTGTAACCCACGGAACCATTGTCCTTTATGCATAGTTGAGGAAGTGCTTCTTTTGTTTCTTTACATTTTTGTATTGAATATGAAGACGGAGGCCATTGTGCTGGCTTGGTGACCAGATAAGTCACAATGCCGTTCACCGGGAAGAAGTGAAAATTGGGCAGGCCGGCTCGTGATGAGACCTTCTGTTCCAAGGACTTTGTCTTTTGGACCATTTCCCTGGTTTGGTGGCCATAATGGGAATGCCACTTCACTATCTTCTTTATGATCACGGTAGGCTGGCTCTTAATGAGACCCCCTATCCTCCATCTGCAAAAACATTAAAATATGTCAATATTTTCCTTTTTCAAATAGAACTTTTCCTCAGTTATTCATAAGGGATGGCTCAACACTCCTTAAGAGTAGGAATGGTGGAAGAAGTCTGAACATCTCAATAGAAGAAAAATATATACCCTTATTTCCATTTCAAAAATAAATATCAAAGAAAGCTTATAATATGTGGGAAAAGAACCAATCATGATAAAAATAATCGATCAAATTAATTTAATGGTGATAAAATAGCAATGTTATGTTACTTTTGATGCTGCTTTTTCCTCTTTTTTTCCTTATTACTTAGACAATTCCCTTATAAATGATGATTTCTTTTGATTTGCTGATTGCAGTAATCCTTAATTTGTATGATCGTTTATGATATTTTTGCCTTGAAAGAAAGATCAAAAATTCAAAATGCAAGCTTAAAACAACGAAAAAAGAATCATTCAAAAAATGTTGTTCCTTTAAAAGGGACAGCAAAAACAATCTGCGAAATTTTTGTTCCTTTCGAAAGGAACAACAAAAAAATACTCTGCTGAAATGCTATTCCTTTAGAAAGGAACAGCAAAAACACTGCGCGAAACTGTTGTTCCTTTCAAAAGGAACAACAGAAAAATACTCTGCGGAAATGTTGTTCCTTTAGAAAGGAATAGCAAAAACACTGCACGAAACTGTTGTTCCTTTCAAAAGGAACAACAAAAAAATACTCTGCGGAACTACTGTTCCATTAGAAAGGAACAGCAACGCGAAAAAACACACCATTTTTTATTGTTTTTTATTTTTCATTTTTAAAGCAATCCAAATTCAAACAAAATAAAGAAGTATTAACAAAGAAAACGAATTTTGTAAAGCAACAATCAAAAAAAAAAAACATGCTTTCTGTACAAAATTAAAAAGGAATGATTTATCAAACTGGTTCTAGGGAGGAATTCTCCCCTTCATCAAGAATTTCCATGGTGGAATCTTCCTGTAACTGCTGGTAAAAGGATTCTTGGGTAAACGGCTTGTGATATAATCGAACGCGATGCCCGTTTACCTTAAAGGAATACCCCGATCCGTCAATGGTAACTAGTGTGAGAGTGTCGTTATCATGCAATTTCTGAATCTCATAGGGTCCAAGCCATCTCGTCTGGAGCTTTCCGGGGAAGTCCTGAAACCGCGAATCGTATAGGAGTGCCCAGTCTCCTTCGTGGAAGATCTTTCGTTTGATGTGGGCATCATGCCACTTGGCTCTCTGTTGCTGAATTAATGCTGTATGCTGAAGAGCAGAGAGTCTAATTTCATCTAATTCATTAAGTTGCTGCAATCTTTTAGCCTGGGCTTCATCTAAATTCAGACCCACCTTTTGAGCTGTTCTTAATGTTTGGATTTCGAATTCAATAGGAAAGATGGGTTCTTTTCCGAATACCAGTTGATATGGCGAATGGCCTGTTGTAGGTCTCCATGTTGTTCGATACGCCCACAGTGCTTCTGGCAGTTTATAGGCCCAATCTCGTCTATGCGAAGCAACATTTTTTGTTAATATGGATTCGATTACCTTGTTCGTGCTCTCGACTTGGCCATTGGCCTGTGGGTGGTATGGAGTTGTAATTTTATGCTAAATATGATAATTTTGTAGTGTTTAGCCAATTTGTTACCTACAAACTGTGGTCCACCGTTTGTAATTATGTCTCTAGGAAGTCCATTGCGGAAATTTTTTTGGAAAAGAAACTGAATCACAGAATCCTCTGTAGCTTTTGAACGGGGCTCTGCTTCAACCCATTTGGTAACGTAGTTAGTTGCAACTAGGATATATGTTTTCTGGTTTGATGGAGGGCTAATGGGACCAACAAAGTCAAGTGCCCAACGTTCAAAGGGTTCGATCACTAGTTGAGGGTTTAAGGGCATTTCATCAGACTGCCCAGGGCGACATGCCCTTTGACAGCTATCACAGGCCTGCACAAATTTTTTAGCATCGTTAAAAATAGTAGGCCAATAGTAGCCTATTCGTAAAACTTTATAGGCAGTTTTGCGGTCTGCAAAATGTCCGCCACACTGTCCATCATGGCATGCTTTCAAAATGTCATATACCTCATCCTCCCTAACGCATCGTCTTATTTGCATATCTGCATCTGTATGAAATAAGTAGCCCCCAATCCAAGAAAAACGGGTACTACGATGTACTATTTGGTTAAATGGGTTACATGTTTAGAGGTTTAGGGGGTTAGCGGATTTAGCAGTGAAGGATTTAGGGGTTATGGGTTAGGGTTTTGGGGGTTAAATGGAATCCACACTTAAATGGGTTAGGTTTTTAGGGGTTTAGGGTGTTGAATTGGTTAGGGGTTGGGAATTAGGGTTTAAGGGGTTAGGGGTTAAGAGTTTAGAGGTTTAGGGTTTAGGGGGTTAAATGGGTTACAGGTTTAGAGGTTTAGGGGTTTAGGGGATTTAGCAGTGAAGGATTTTAGGGGTTAGGGGTTAGGGTTTTGGGGGTTAAATTGAATCCACACTTAAATGGGTTAGGTTTTAGGGGTTTAGGGTGTTGAATTGGTTAGGGGTTGGGAATTAGGGTTTAAGGGATTAGGGGTTAAGGGTTGAGGGGTTAGGAATTAGGGTTTAAGGGGTCAAGGGTTATGGGTTGGGAATTAGGGTTTAAGGGGTTAGGGGTTTTGGGGTTTAGGGGCTTAAATGGGTTAAGGGTTAACGGGTTAGGGGTAGGGGTTAAGGGTTTAGAGTTTTAGGGTTTAGGGGTTAAATGGGTTAGGGGTTTAGAGGTTTAGTAGGGGTAAATGGTTTGGGGGTTAAGGGTTTAGAGGTTTAGGGTTTAGGGAGTTAAGGGTTTAGGGGTTAGGAATTAGGGTTTAAGGGGTCAAGGGTTATGGGTTGGGAATTATGGTTTAAGGGGTTAGGGGTTAAGGGTTTAGAAGTTTAGGGTTTAGGGGGTTAAATGGGGTATAGGTTTAGAGGTTTAGGGGGTTACAGAATTTAGAAGCGAAGGATTTTAGGGGTTATGGGTTAGGGTTTAGGGTTTTAGGGGTTAAATGGAATCCACACTTAAATGGGTTAGGTTTTTAGGGGCTTAGGGTGTTTAATTGGTTAGGGGTTTTTGGGTTTAGGGGCTTAAATGGGTTATAGGTTTAGAGGTTTAAGGGGTTAGGGGATTTAGCAGTGAGGGATTTTAGGGGTTAGGGGTTAGGGTTTTGGAGGTTAAATGGAATCCATACTTAAATGGGTTAGGTTTTTAGGGGTTTAGGGTGTTGAATTGGTTAGGGGTTTTGGGGTTTAGGGGCTTAAATGGGTTACGAGTTAACGGGTTAGGGGTAGGGGTTAAGGGTTTAGAGGTTTAGGGTTTAGGGGTTAAATGGGTTAGGGGTTTAGAGGTTTAGTGGGGGTAAATGGGTTAGGGGTTAAGGGTTTATAGGTTTAGGGTTTAGGGGGTTAAGGGTTTAGGGGGTTAAGGGTTTAGGGGGTTAAATGGGTTAGCCTGGTTAGGAATTAGGGTTTAAGGGGTCAAGGGTTAAGGGGTTAGAATTTTAGGTGTTTAAGGGGTTGAATGGGTTATGGGTTGGGAATTAGGGTTTAAGGGGTTATAGGTTTTGGGTTTAGGGGGTTAAATGGGTTAGGGTTGGTTTAGAGGTTTAGGGGGTTAGGGGATTTAGCAGTTAAGGATTTTAGGGGTTAGAAGTTAGTGGTTAATGGGGTTAAATGGGTTAAGTTTTTAGGGGTTTAGGGTGTCTAATTGGTTAGGGGTTGGGAATTAGGGTTTTAGGGGTTAGGGGTTAAGGGTTTAGAGGTTTAGGGTTTAGGGGGTTAAATGGGTTACGGGTTTAGAGGTTTAGGGGGTTAGGGGATTTAGCAGTGAAGGATTTTAGGGGTTAGGGGTTAGGGTTTTGGGGGTTAAATGGAATCCACACTTAAATGGGTTAGGTTTTTAGGGGTTTACGGTGTTGAATTGGTTAGGGGTTGGGAATTAGGGTTTAATGGTTTAGGGGTTAGGAATTAGGGTTTAAGGGGTCAAGGGTTAGGGGTTGGGAATTAGGGTTTAAGGGGTTAGGGGTTTTGGGGTTTAAGGGCTTAAATGGGTTAGGGGTTAACGAGTTAGGGGTAGGGGTTAAGGGTTTAGAGGTTTGCCATTTAGGGGTTAAATGGGTTAGGGGTTTAGAGGTTTAGCGTTTAGGGGTTAAATGGGTTAGGGGTTTAGAGGTTTAGTGGGGGTAAATGGGTTAGGGGTTAAGGGTTTAGAGGTTTATGGTTTAGGGGGTTAAATGGGTTAGGGGTTAGGAATTAGTGTTTAAGGGGTCAAGGGTTAATGGGTTAGAGGTTTAGGTGTTTAAGGGGTTGAATGGGTTATGGGTTGGGAATTAGGGTTTAAGGGGTTATAGGTTTAGGGTTTAGGGGGTTAAATGGGTTAGGGTTGGTTTAGAAGTTTATGGGGTTAGGGGATTTAACAATTAAGAATTTTAGGGGTTAATGGGGTTAAATGGGTTAGGTTTTTAGGGGTTTAGGGTGTTGAATTGGTTAGGGGTTGGGAACTAGGGTTTAAGGGGTTAGGGGTTAAGGGTTTAGAGGTTCAAGGTTTAGGGGGTTAAATGGGTTATAGGTTTAGAGGTTTAGGGGGTTAGGGGATTTAGAAGTGAAGGATTTTAGGGGTTAGGGGTTAGGGTTTTGGGGATTAAATGGAATAAACACTTAAATGGGTTAGGTTTTTAGGGGTTTAGGGTGTTGAATTGGTTAGGGGTTCGGAATTAGGGTTTAAGGGGTTAGGGGTTAAGGGTTTAGGGTTTAGGAAATAGGGTTTAAGGGGTCAAGGGTTAAGGGTTGGGAATTAGGGTTTAAGGGGTTAGGGGTTTTGAGGTTTAGGGGGTTAAATGGGTTAGGATTGGTTTAGAGGTTTAGGGGGTTAGGGGATTTAGCAGTTAACGATTTTAGGGGTTAGGAGTTAGGGGTTTTGGGGTTTAGTTGCTTAAATGGGTTAGGGGTTAACGTGTTAGGGGTAGGGGTTAAGGGTTTAGGGGTTTAATGGGTTAGGGATTTAGAGGTTTGGTGGGGGTAAATGGGTTAGGGTTTAAGGTTTTATAGGTTTAAGGTTTAGGGGGTTAAGGGTTTAGGGTTTAGGGGTTAGGAATTAGGGTTTAAGTGGTCAAGGGTTATGGGTCAAGGGTTAGTTTTCTGCAATAACATAATTCTCCAATCCCATACACTTCTGCTTGGAATGTCACACTTAACATTCATTTCCTTTTCGGATAATATTCTTTATCCCCTTACATCCATACCTAGGAAAATAAACTTCATTTAAATTTAATCTTGTGAAACTAAAGTGGAATATAGGAGGACCCATTCCAAGAAGGGCATCTCACTCAATGTTCAAATAATATTGTTCCTAGGAAAATAGACTTCCTTTCAAGTTAATCGTGTGAAACTGAAGTGGAAGATAAAGTGACCCATTCCAAGAAGCTCATCTCACTTCAAAAATTTCTCGATATTTCCAAGAATTTATAACGATATTAAGGTGCTATGCATTGTCTCCTTTATCACCTCATTGCATTTAGTCAATTGTTTTTTAAATTTAAATTTATTCATTAATTTCAAAAAAAATATTATATAGATTATATATAGTTGTTTTTATTTTGATTTATGTTTTAGAATTTTATTTTATTTATATTAATATATCAATTAGTTTTATATAAAATATTTTTAGTTTTTTATATAACATTGATATTACAAAATATTGTAACAAATTTTATTTAATTAAATCTTCATGTATTTTTTTATCATTAATAATAATAAAATAATTTAAAATAAAATTCTAATTTTATTATTTTTTATCATTTTTTAATTTTAATAAAGTACTATTTAAATTATATAAAGTACCAATTCTAAAAACTTAATAATTGTTGTGTTTTATTATAGGAATAAAACTCTCGGATGAGAGTTGAAAAAACTCTAGGATGAGAGTTTTCAAAACAATCATACGAGAGTTTTCAAAACTCTCGTACGAGAGTTTTCTAAACTCTCGGCCGAGAGTTTTTTAAACTCTCGTCCGAAAGTCTTCCCGAGAGTTTCCGTTAATAAAACTCTCGGACGAGAAAATGCATAACTCTCGTTCGAGAGATTTTTAACTCCGGTTAAACCCAATAAAACTCTCGGACGAGAGTTTTTAAAACTGTCAGTCGAGAAATAGAGTTGACTATTTTCTCGAACGAGAAATTAAAAATTTCTCCCAAATTCTAGCTGTCCGCCAAAAAGTGTTTCCCAACTTCGCGATTTCACCCCAAAGTTACTTCTATTAGATTACTTTTATCTGTTGCTGCAACATTTGATTTTGACATAGAACAGATGAATGTGAAGACAACATTTCTTCACAGGGATCTAGAAGAGGAGATCTACATGAAACAAGTAGAAGGCTTTATGGTGAAGGGTAAGAAAGAACTAGTATGCAGGTCGAAGAAGTCTTTGTATGGGTTAAAACAGTCACCAAGGATGTGGTATCAGAAATTTGATACCTATATATGGGGACTTGGCTTCACCAGAATCAAGGAGGAACACTGTTTTTATTTTAAATTAATTGGTTACTGTGTTATTTATTTGGTCTTGTATGTGGATGATATGTTTTTGATTGGGAATGACAAAGAAATTATCCAAGATTTGAAGACCCAACTGTTCTCCAAATTCGACATGAAGGATCTTGGTGCTGCAAACTATATTTTGGGCATGGAAATTAAGAGAGATTAAGCAAAGAGGAAGCTTTGGTTAAACCAGAGGAAGTATGTCAAGACTATATTGTAGAGGTTCAATATGCAGGATAGTAAACCGGTGAATGTTCCTATTCCTGCAGGTGTAAAGTTGTCTGTTGAACAGTGTCCCAAGACACAAGAAGAAGAGGAGGATATGTCCCGTGCTCCATATGCAAGTGCAGTGGGTAGCCTAATGTATGCAATGGTTTGTACTAGACCAGACATTGCACATGCAGTGGGAGTATTGATCAGGTTTATGTCAAACCCAGGGAAGGAGAATTGGACAACAATGAAGCAGGTTTTCAGATATTTACGTGGAACTAGTGATTATGGCTTGTGCTACTAGGGAAGAACAGAATTGGAAAGAATGTTGGACATTCGTGGTTTTGCTGATGCAGATTGGGCTGGAGATCTGGACCAAAGAAGATCCACAAGTGGGTATGTGTTTAGCCTGTTTGGAGGCGCATTCAGTTGGATGAGTAAAAGACAGTCTGTAGTGGATCTTTCAACTACAGAGGAAAAATACATGGAAGCCACTCATGCAAGAAAGGAACCAGTTTGGTTGCATAGATTGTGTTCAAGGATGGTGTTGGTACAACAAGCTATAAGGGTAGATTGTGATGTCCAAAGTGCAACTTTCTTGGCTAACAACCCTGCTTATCATTCAAAGACAAAGCACATTGATGTTCAATATCACTTTGTGAGAGATATGGTTGAGGCTAAAAGGGTGTTTCTAGTAAACGTGGACACTTTGAAGAATGTTGTAGATGCATTGACGAAGTCTATGAACACTCATAAGTTCTCTTAGTGTAGAGAAACAATGGGTGTTGTGGCCCCGCGCGGAAAGAAAACAAAAAGTGGGAGAATGTTGGGTATGTGTTATATTCCTTCCATGACTAATCACGCGGGGGGGAAGAGAGGGGGCGATAGCCCCCCCTTTGCGCTGGGCGCAATGGGGGGGTGACAGGGGGGGCGGCAGCCCCCCCTGTCAGGGTTTGGGGCAGTGCCCCGGAAAAAAATTTTGGTCCTTAATTTCCAGTGGGAGGTCCATGCCCATGGTTTTGTGCATGGTTTTGCACATGGTTTTGGGGTACGATGGTTTTCGACCCCTGGTATTTTTGTAGATCCGATCAAGGGAACTACGGTTATGTTCTAATCCAGGGTTAATGGATTAGGGTTTATGTTTGCTTCGACATGTATATATCTATGTTGTAACATGAAAAGGAATGTAATGAAATATCAAACTGGTCGTCCTGATTTAGGATCCAGGGGAAAATATTTGTGTTTATCTATTTTATGTTTTATGATCTCACTATTGTTTATTTTCTGTTATAAGATTCATGTGTAGATAATTTCTGTTTAGGGTTAAAACATACACTCATCTCTCATCACTGGAGGTATTTTTCTAGATTTTAACTCATTTTCGTAATTCTCCCATTGCTGAGAGTCCAGAGCATTTTGCCAATGTCCCTTTTGTTTCCATTTTCTCCATTGGTGATCTGTCTCTTCGTCCCAAAATCAATCTACCTTTTTTCTATTCATTCGATTGGTGAATAGAAATATTTATGCCACATCTATTCTATTAAAAAAATTCTCCTTTTGCTGCCATGAATCTTCCCAAAACTGAGCAGTATTGCCTTCCTTGATTTCTGAAAAGTTTTGGTCCCTCCTAAAGTATTTATTTCAAGCTGCTAAATTCCATATTTCCGATCCTTTTATGGTGTTCTGAATATTGAATTTTTGTTTAGCATATTTTTACATTGCATATTTTCGTTCCCAAATATTTTTCCACATATCTCTGCCTCCATGTATCCATCACACCAAAGCTTTGCTCCCATCACCTGGTTAAGCATATACGGGTCCCTCTCTAAGTGTTGGAAACACTGAGAGGGGGGTGAATCAATATTTCTCTCAATCGGTATTATTATTAACCTTTCAAAGAATTATTTAATCTTCAATTAGTAGCAGTGTTTGTACAATGATAGTAGTAAACAAAAGGAACACAATTTACACAATTTTTAAGTTGGAAACCCCCTCCAGGACAAAAACCACCTGAATTATTTTCTAATAATTCTTTAATATTTAACTCCAATTGAAAATAAATATCCAACATCCTATAATCTAGAAAATTATTCTTCTCCAACTCCCACTAGATGCATGCTCCAACATCCATGATTCTTTAGTAGTCAACAGAACGAATGCCCCAACACCCAATGAGATACAACTCACCCTAGTGCTACCCTACCACCCTAAATTTTTCATAGGATTGAACCTGTTGGTGACTTCATGCACCAGCCTAACACCACCCTATAGAAGAATAAAAGAAGAATTGACTCTCGTACCAGAGAAAACGACCCACTTTACAATGATATAGAATGATGTAGAAGAAGAAGACACACTAGACCATAACCCCAAATATGACACAAATACCTAATGATGATCCTAGAACCTCCTGACACTTCTTCTTCACTTTTTGGAAGATATACACTTGTACAAATTTTACAATGATTATTTTACAATGACTCATTACAATGATAACTTTACAATGATTGTATGCAGTGGTGCCCACATGAGGACTTCATGTGGTAAACTTATTGTTATTGTTCTGCACCTTGATTGTTGCTCTTGTCATGCTACCCTTTGTCACTCTTCAGAACATTAGATAATGCATTGAGTCTTATATTGATGAATATATAATACCTATAAAAAGCCTTCAAGGAAATACCCATGACATGATAATAGAAAAGCTTACCTCATCCTACAGAGAATATTTCATTGCTAAACAAAAAGAACAAATTATAATACAAAGAACCTAATGAAATTGAGAGATGAACATGCATATAAATAATGTACTTACCTAGAGCTTTCCTCTGCTACAACTTTCTTTGGTTTTCTACCCTAGAAAGTCTTGTCCTTTGCAGCCCTTGACAACCCATGATCTATCTTTTTCTTTCCTTCTAGTAGCTTGATATTGAATCTAGTGTATCTTTATTATTTCATACCCAAAATATGTGATTTTCGGTCCTGTAGAAGTCACGTGAGTCTTCTTTCCAATGCCACAGGTCTGACCCAATTTGGATTCTTCAAGGAAACATTAACATTATGCCCAATCTCTCACAATGACCTAATTATGGAATGGTTTAGTAGAGAAAACTTGTACGGCATGCCACGTGTCCCTGTTGCCTCATTTAGCTCTGAAATTGATACAAAGACAAGTACATTCCATGCACTATACACCAAATTTTACAGAATTCCAATCCAATAGTTAGAGAGAGACTTATGACGATTTTCCCAAGGTCACCTCTTTCATATGAAATTCAGAAGCCTGTAAAAACCCTAACTTACACAAATGATATCTCTGAAACTATTGCGCACCATGATCTGAAATTTTTACAGGAGCTTCCTCTGGATTTCATCTTCGCCTCATACAAATTTCCTCTTCTTAAAATTCATATAACAAAATATATAGTGCAAATTCCATGATGACCTATTCCAAGTAGCGAAATCCCCCCACGAGGAGGATATGAGGATCACAATTTATATAAACTCTTAATTTGAGAGGGACTTCAACAAGTGAACTTGGGAGGAATTTGAGGAGCTTAAAAATTATTAATTTTTTTACTTTTCAATGACCCATGCCATAATCCCATGGGGTTTTAGCCCACTAACTTGATTTATTAACTTCAAACATGAATATATCTCAAACCGTGAAGAATTACATGGCGTTCCACATATCAATGGAAACATCTCCATAAGAAGAAACCATTAAAAATATGCTTAACTTAGAATATGGTAATTTGGTAGGTAAAAATTCCCATGCAATATCGTGGTAGCCCCTGGTGCTGCTTTGGTTGACATCAATGACAAATATTGATCAACAATCTCCCCCTTTGGCATTGATGGCAACACATGTATTCCCCCTGCGATCATGACACCTATTCATACAACATTATCTCCACCTTTGACATCAATGGAAAAGGGTAACTCCCCCTAACACACAACCATCCTGGGGACCTGTACACACTTCCACTCCCCCTTTATATTCTGAATAAGGAAATTCTAATGAGAAATTGGGAGAATCCCCAGCTTCTGGCGAAGATATTCAAATACTTCACGAGGTAAAGTTTTAGTGAAGATATCAATGATTTATTCTTTTGTACCAACAGATTTAAGTTTGATGTTCTTTTCAGTGACTTGTTCTCTAACAAAATGATATTTTATTTGAATGTGTTTTTTTTTTTAATGCATGACAGGATTCTTGGAGATGATGATGGCACTGGTGTTATCATAGAAGATGGGAATAGGCTCACTAAATTGTACTTAAAGATATTGCAAATTTTGTTTCATCCAAATGAATCGAGTACAACAAGCTTTCGCTGCAATGTATTCTACTTCCATTGTAGATAACGAGATTGAGGTTTGTTTTTGATCAACCATCATACGAGACAACCACCTAGATAGAATGTTTCTCCACTAGTACTCTTACGATCATCAATTCTTCTTGCTCAATCTTCATCTGTAAAGGCTTGAATAATGAGATTGTTACCCTTAGGATACCACAAGCCATATTCTATTGTGCCCTTTATATATCAAAGAATTATTTTGACAAAAATAATATGTGATTCTTGTTGTGCTCAACTTAGTGTTTCTAAATTGAGGTCATAAATTATCAACCAGGGTTAGTAAACTACTAAAGTGTGGTGCACTATATGTGCCTAGGTATCTATTTCTCACTACGTTGTGTTTAGTGTTTTCATGATCTTTTTGGTTTTATGGTTTTATGTCAATAAGGAAAAGAACTAATTGTTGGTAAAGAGAAGTGGATGGTTACACTAAAACAAAGAAAAAACTACTCTAAACTATGTATGACACTAAAGAACAGAAAATGCAAAGCTTGATAATGACTCCTAGTAAGGAAACAAATCACATCATGAACTCAATAACTCATAGCATGAACTCATCCAATTCATTCATTAGGAATATGTTGGAATAGTTTGAGAAAAGAAAAAGTTTAATACAAATGAGGTTCTCCTAAGGACACAATCATATTACAATATTACAAATAATCTCATCCATGGCTAGAGGTTTATTGGAACACAATTGAAAAGAGATTATTTGTAGCACAATAAGATTTCTACTCTAAATTAACTTGTAATGCTAAGATTACTCCATTCTGCAGCTCAGCTTGCCACTAGTAAACCTCATCCAAAACTTAGAGATTTTCTAAAATAGTTTTTGGAAAGAAAGGTTTAATTGTGAATTTGCAAAAGATTGCAGAATAATCAAGGCCTTAAACTAATATTACTAACTCCTGTCCAGATGATGATGTATTAATAGAAAGTCAGAACAAAAGAAGTTTTGTAAATAATGAAGGCCGTGGAATCTGATGTTAAAAATTAATACTACTTAAAGAACAATGGATAACACTGAGAATGCAATTGATCAAACTTGAAACATAGTAACCACAACTAAACTACAGTGCCATTAACCTAATTTGAAATATAGTGAACAAAGTTGAACTAGAATGCCACTAATCTAACTTGAAATGTAGTGAATTAAAATTGAACTAGAGTGCCATTATCAAACTTGAAATATAGTGACAGAATTAAACTAAAATGACATCTACCTCCGAAGTGCTAGCACTAGACTAAGGATGCAACTAATTACTGGAATGTTTCAGCTCTATCTCATTCAAAATTAGTGGTATTTTGGAATAGTTTGCAGAACAGGACTGGCTGCAACATGTTATGTAAATGAACATGAAAGCATAAAATTCAACTAAACACAACAAAGCTCTAAAACACCACAACTATGTCCCACCCGAAACTAGTGATATTTTGGAAGAGTTTATAAGATCATGACTAGCTGTACAACTGATGTAATTGAGCATAAGAATTTCAAACTAACTCCTAAAATAATACAGTCACACCTCATTCGACATTAGTGATATTTTGGAAGAGTACGTAAGAACGAGAGTAAGTTGTAGCATCTAATGCAAATGAATAAAAACTCAAAGTTCAGAAAGTCAATTAAACTAGGAATGAAACGAGGCTAAATTACTTATCTAAATTATATGAACAAAGCTCCTCAAGTAGCAGGGGCCCTCTACCACTGGAGTAGCATGCAAATCTACTGAATATTGACTCAGCTCATGCAATAAAATGATGTTTCTTTCATTAAAGGGGAAATTCTTCAAAACAGAGTATTTACAGCCTTCAAGGATCTAGCAACAAAACAAAATCTAACCAACAGTTTCTCGGTCTCCCGAGTCATACTTATAATGAAATTACATGACTACTCTTTGAGAAAAATGAGGATAAGTGTCTTTCCCACTTCTAATCAAATTAAAACTCTGATTAACAGTCTTGTGCTTAATCGCGGACATCTGTAGAGTCTGTGTTTTGATAGGAAACTGCTTCTCTTCTACGTGCATAACCGCTTTGATACTTTAACTCAGACTTCGTGGGGAGAAAGAGATGATGCGGAGGGGTTGTGGATTTCAACCATATGCCTTTTTCTTTGCAGTGACACCTGGAACCTACATAAACATGAGGATGGCTGCAAAACAGACGACTGGCTATGGAATGCCTCTATTTTGTAGCCGAGTTCTAGTCAAAATTACTACACCAACAAAATCATAAAAACATAGCAAGTTAGTCATTATATAAATTCTTAAAGAAATTTTAATTAATCCTATTGATCAGTTAAGCCTGTAATTGATGAGAGACAAAGAAAATGAAGTGGAATGTGGTGAAAGAGAAGAACATCTTTGGGGCTCAACAATTCTTTTGGTGCTGCGTGGAATCTTCCTGTTAGCTCCCTGTAATTTGCATGATTGGCAAAGTCAAACTGCAGAGAGAACACCATTTCAACCACTTTGGGATTCTAGGATCTAACCCTCCTAAATCTGGAGAGGGATCTCTCCAATAAGTGCAAAGATGTATTTATCTTTAAGGCTTTTATGTTTTATATTAGGCTAGTTATGAAGACCGAGGGTTTTGTTTTGTTTTGGATGGTTGAGCATGATTATTATTTTAGTGGAAAGTCCAAAATGGAAAGAGTTTTAAAGGGGTGAATTTTCAAGCAATCAGAACAAGATCTGGCTGATTAGATAGATATAACGTTGGTTTTTAGTCCATTGGGCTATGGAGTCATAATAGGGTTTAATTGAAACAACAAGGTTCAAGAGTGGTCAATGGGGCAAGTCATCTATGTCTAAGGATATCTTTAAAGTTGATTTTATGGAATGAAATGATACAACAATAAGTGAAATTTAAACAAATGAAAAACCAAGAGCAGCCTAAGATCAAGTAAGTACTTTGGAACTATCCCGCTTTCAGCATACACTTGAGAAAGACATAAAATTAATCTAAGATCTGGTAAGTACTTCGAAACTAACCAGCTTTTGATGCACTTTCAATAGAAAACATGTTAAACACAAAGGGAAATTTTAAAAGCAACCGTTGGAGAAGAAACTTAGAGGACAGGGCTCACCATAGACTTTCCTAGCTCTACTTTACTTAGTAAAATTTCAAGACAAACACATAAGATAACGAAGAATAATCTAAGATCAGGTAAGGACTTTCAACCTAGCCTGCTTTCAACACATTCTTAGGGAAAATTTAAGACAGTTTTTGGGGATAAAACTAAGGGATAGGGCTCACCATCACTTCTTTAGTTCATCTCTACTTAACATAAACCGAAGATAACATTCAAGAAAAATATTTAGCTTAGACAGGAGGACGAGGGAACGCAAGCATTCCTAACTGCTTAAATTGAATTAAATCATTCCTAAAAAACACAACTTGGAAGAAAACATATAGATAAATCTTATTAGTCAGAGAAGGGTACTATAAAAAGTAAATCCTAACTCTATGCTTGTTGTTCTTTATCAGAGAATATGGACAGAGTGAAAATAGAAATAAAATAACAATTTACAATAAGAAAAACATCATCGTTGACATAGACCAAGATCCCATAAATCAACTTGTATTGATGCTTCAAAAAAGTTACAATCTTCAAGTCCAATGTTTCAGTTCAACAATCATCTTCACTTCTCAACCTAACTTATTTGACTACAAACAGAGCTTCAAGGGCCTTTGAACACTATTTACAAGTAGAAGTTTCGAGCACAAGTATATTTCAAAGTTTAGCAACCAACGTTTACAATGAACTCCTCAATAAGATGTTATAGAAGGATGAGGAGGTGGGATGGGATAAAATATCTCCCAGGTTCAATTAATATAGATAAATGCTTCTGGGCCTTTTAGGGGCTCAATGGAGAAGTTTACAGATATTTGCTCTATATTAATTGTTTTACATTAAGAATTAAGCTCGGAGGGATGATTTTTTGACTTTAAGGCTTTGTGTCATTGTGTAATAACTCTGCTGATATTTTTGCAATAAATATTTTGGCTTGAATTAACTTTTTGGCTATCGTGAGGCAAATATCCTCTGTTCTAGTCATTACTCGGCCCTTTGTTGAATTCTTTGAGGCTATAGGTGGCATTAGGTAGCTAAGAGGAATCAATTAGCCTCTGATGTGGCAGTGGAGGCATCCTCTGTCTGATAAATATTTTTGATTTGCCTTTAACTGTGCTTAATTTAGTGGATTAGGCTTTTGATTTTCGATCTCAGCCATAATCCATCCAAACTGTGTAAACCAGCTTTATTTCTTCATTTCTGGTTTGGTTAGGTCTTCAACACTGATACTCTTTGATTTGTTTTAATTCTCTGTGTCTTGTTGATGTGCAGGTGTTTACAGGGCTTCTTATGGAGCTGCCAACATTCATGAGACACTGGAAAAATGTGGCATTGAACCCTGTAGATGGCTTTTCTTTTATGAACAAAGGCATGGGGATCGTCATCCACGGCCTTTGGTTTTTCTTCAATATAATGGAAAAAACATTAAAACCTACATTAAACAATAAAATTTAGTAAATACTACATTTATTTGGGTAAGACTACTTAGGAGGCTGCGGTTAAGAGCATGACCATTGGATGAGGGCATCCAATGGTGGAGATCATGCGTAGAAGGTCAAAGAGGAAAGCGGTGAAGAATTAAGTCAGAAGCATTGATCCATGTCGAATCAACGGTCGATATGGTTGTGTACATACAAAGCGATTGAGTCATTTTATAATAACATAGGTGCAATTGTGAAGAAATTACAAAGAAAAAGGGGTTTAAAACCTTTGGTGGAAGAAATCTGTGTTAAAATGGAAATTGGGGTTTCCGAACGATCGTAGACCGTTGGATCATATTGGACCCTGAGATCAATGGTAGAGATTTCTCGTTGAAATCATTTGGTGAAGGCAAAGGGTGATAGTGTAATGGGAGATTAGATCTGAGCCGTTGATCTGCAAATATCAACGGCGGGGAGCGCACACGATAAAACATAACACAAAATGAGGAAGGCAGTTTCAGGAGGGAAAACCGTGGGTTTTGTGTGGCTAAAAGAGGGATAGGCAGTTTCAATTTTCTAACGTGATATGCATTCCTGCCCAACACGTGGCATTTGAAAACAGTTTATATCGCACAGCCCTTGGGAAATTAACCTTCGTGCTTGAATTTACGCGAAAACGCGTGTCAACCGTTGGATCTGGGGTCTCAAATCTGACAGTGGGGAGTGAGTGCGATATTCGATAGATGCACAGGCAGAAGGAGGTGAGGCGGTTTCAATCTGAGCCATTGGATCAAAGGTGGATAGCTAAGATCAAGCCTGGCTTGATAGATGCACGGGCAGAAGGAGGTGAGGCGGTTTCAATCTGAGCTGTTGGATCAAAGGTGGACGACAAATATCAAGTTTGGAGGGAGGCAGAACCCACAGGGGTTGGGCCTGTCAGGATTATTATGAACCGTTGGATGAAACAGATCAATGGTGGAGATTTGATCTCAGTTAAATTAAATAATACAAAGGCGGAGAAAGGGTTAATATGGGTCGTTGATCTGCAGAGATCAACGACTGAGATTGGTCATAAAACATTACACAAGGGGTATATGATTTTAAACCAAAGTCGGGAGGAAAGATCTGGACCGTCCGATCTGGACTCATGGATGGCCTAGATGCAATCAGAGCTTCGCGATCAACAAGGCAATGGACATGGTGTGCTGAAGCGATTGATTGTGGGCCGTCGATCTGCAGATAAGATCGACGATGGCGAACTCATCGG
Source organism: Pinus albicaulis (assembly GCA_034641835.2). Taxonomy (NCBI): domain Eukaryota; kingdom Viridiplantae; phylum Streptophyta; class Pinopsida; order Pinales; family Pinaceae; genus Pinus; species Pinus albicaulis. The sequence goes on along the minus strand of CM076572.1, from coordinate 1,304,477,674 downwards.
GGAATTGCCAATCGGAGGTCGTGAATAAAAAATGAAATGTTCCCAATGAAAACTTCCGACGCGAGATAGCGTTGGCCGTTGATTGGTTGAATGATCAACGGTGGGGGAAAAAGTTGAACCGATGAACAGCGGGCCATTTTATAATATAAAAAAGGCAAATTTTAATAAAAACAAAGGTTTATTTATGTTGGGGCGGGTTATATATATATGACTTGGCGCCTGATTGCGGGGCTGCTGGTTTATATGGAGAGAAAAAGGCCTGGGGCTTATATATATAAGGGCCAATCGGCATCAGAAGCAAGGTGAGCGTATTTCAATATACCCATTTGGAAAATCTCCGATGCGAGATCGCGCGGATCGTTGATCGGATTTTAAGATCAACGTTGTTTATTAATAAAAGGAATGCACTGGCGCGTTCAGTTAAAAACTTAGGAATAATGGGTTTTATGAATATGTGTTGAGGAGGTAAATCCCCTCTGCGGACAGAGGCGATCCCTACTAGCCCAGCAGGGGTCTAGCAACAAACAAACAATGTCATGACGTAAGTTCCTAATTACGAATGAAAAGGCTGGAGATAGAAGCCTACCTGGATTCCAACGCTAGGATCTGAAGAAGAAGCGTCCCTGTTCCTCAAGCTTGGCAGATCAGAATCCCTCCACGATCTCCGCGGATGAACACTTGCACATGGAAGAAACGAACAGATACAAACATAGAAACCAGCATGCGTAACTAAACGTCAGTCAGAAAGGACATTACTCGCATTAACATGATGGAAAACGGAGTGGAACCATAATCATAATCATCTATTAAATAACCAGCGAAGAGAGATTACAACCAAGTTCTGACGTCGCGGTCTCCTTCGTATGGGTCTCCAGTCGTCCACGTCTCGCAAAGCTCACCAAGGAAAGGGAAAACCTCTCCAGAGTCTCGTGACAATGGTCTCCTTACTTGAGTAAGCCTTAAGGGAAAAAGAGGATTCTTTGCAACACAAAGGCTCTTGGGAATATGGAGATTCACAGCTTAGGCACTTCAAGACTAGCTTGCCATGGATTTGAGCAAGCTTTTATAGATGGGGAAGGAGGAGTTGGGATCCCTATTATTATGGGATTGGCCCTATCAACAAGGAAGGTTCCATGGGAGGTGGCAAAACCACTTCCCTCCATAGAACTCCTACAGCCAACCTCCCAACTCAAGATAGGTGATGGTTTGTGAATTTGTTAGAACTCAACTTCCGCCATCCTAACTTAAAAAACATCTCCCAAATTGGGTGGTGCGACTACGGCTCTATGACAGAGCGCCAGGTGGCATGACCCCTTTGCAGTAATTTCCCCATTGGCGCAGGTGCTGAACTGTCTTCTCGCGCCAATGCCAAAAGGGATGTTTTTCATGACTTTTGCAAGGAGATGTCTCAAGGGCAAATAAAGCTCATGTTCAGAGGGATGCATTGATGATGTTTTCAAGGCATGACAATGTTCACAGGTCAGGGAATGGGTCCTCCATTGTGCGGGATGGGGAATGGTAAGGACGGTGACAAATTACTGTGTAACAGATGCCCCCTAAAGTATGAGGCCCGAGAGGGAGAGGGGTGAAATGCTTTACGAGAACATGTCCAACTGAAGGCCTGCCGTCGGAAAACCTGCGCAGAAAGATACAACTGATATCTCAAGTACATGATGTATAAGTGGTATGGACGTAGCCATCCGAAACAGAGTATGCTATAATCCGGATCCAGGGTATGGGCGCAGCCATCCAACTAAGATCAAATAAATAGACTCAGGTATGGTCGCAGCCATCCAATCAATGAGTCATGTACATAATGATAATAATCCACAATCGCAGCCTGGATTACAACAGACACAATCCAGGGTCTTGCGCTCCATCTCGACCCAACAGAGTACAAGTTCAAACATGCGAATATGTGAGCTGAAGTCGAACATGCAAGAACATCGTCGGATTACCAGCCAATGATGAAAGCTGTTAACCGACGCGAGAGAAACCACCAATAATGAAAATGGTTCTCAATGGTTCTCAAGGTACCAATAAATGAGTTGACGTCGAACACCTGCAGAATCACTCGATTGGAGGCCAATGATGTAAACCTCTCGTCGAATGCGACGAACCTGCCATTGAGGCATGCAGGCTCCAAGGTACCATAAGGAGTCTCTAGACCAACTTCCTTGATAATGAGTTGATGTCGACAGGAAGTGACCTTGATCGAAGGTGGGCCATAATGATTCCCACATCATCGACACGAGACAGAGGAACATGATGTTTTGTTGTGAATTAGGATCGTATGAGAAACAGAGGAAGGTTGATATTTGCAGAGGCCAACTTCTCTTGAACACATGAACGGCACGACAATGGACTTGGCAGTATTTGACATCAACGGATCAGGGGTCATGGCGACGAGGCAGTGAACAGATGAGAGGTCAAAAGAGATTACCCAAACCCATGGAAGCAAAGTGAAGCAGTGAGATGAGATGTCCCCAACCCGACACGAATGCAGACAAGTGCCATGTTCAAGAGTGACATACTGCCGACGACAACGACGATGGTTCCATTTTTCCCCCACCATTTCGGTGAGTACCTCTTTATTTTTACACAAGCTTGAAGAGGATACCATATGCTTGTCATATAAGTCCGCCCTTCGGGCGAATCCATCCTAGTGCATTTAACGAGTCCCAGGAAGGAGAAACTCGGAGAACGTCATTTCGACGAAATCCAATGTCATCAGGGTTTAACGAGTCTGACAAAGGAAGAACTCGGCGTCTTTTCATGTTTAGAGAGTTTGAAAAGACAGCGGAAAAGAAAACTCCACAGGTCCCTTTTCGTCAATAGTTCCCCAGATCCGAAAAGGTAGAAAACAATATCCGGGAAAACCTCCTAGTCGCAATAGGCTAGGGTATTCCTTTTTCGTAATCAATCCATCCCAGCCTGAAAAAGGGTTAAACTTATACTGGGTGAATGTCGATTCGTGTCCATTTTAACGAGATCGAAACGACAAGGGCCTCGGCGATCTTTTCATATTTAGAGAGTCAGAAAAGAGCTGAAAGATGACTCCAGAGTGACTTTTTCATGTATTTACCGAGTCCGAAAAAGTATAAAATACAACTCGTGTCCATCTTTTTAAGTCGCAAAAACCTGCTGCTGCACATACCAAGCAAGTGTAAAATCCATTTTCGACATAACATATGCAAATATTTGATAAAAATAACTTTTAAAACTCATTTAATGTCGAAAAAGTTATAAATATGTCTAATTGGTAAAAATAAAATTACTTTTACTATTTACCTTGGTAGAAAACAACAGTGGTCCATTCGGAGCAGAAACTTCCGTCGACGATTGCGACCAATCCAGGCAACCATTCAGCTTCTCGTCTGTCACAGGTAAAAGGCGCTCCCTTGCTCTACATTTTCATTCATTTCTTAATGATTTTCCCTTAAGAATCAGTCTTTGTATGGTCATTTTTTGAAATTTAGGGCTGCGCCCATTGGCGCGGGTATCGGGCACGGACCCGCGCCAATGCGCTCTTTTTAATAAAGGGCTCGCGCCACATGGCGCGACTGTTAGCAAAACAGCCGCGCCAGCGGCTGAACCTAAATTTCCGCCCAAAAAATCAACATTTAGACCAAATCACTTGGAATTTGAAGCTCACCAAAGATCTAATCAGGGGTTTTTGACCATGTGAATGCAGATAATCACTCAAAATGGCAATCGAATGGAAGGAACGAGAGCACAGAGACGAGGATGAACAGGCCATGCAAAGCCAAGCTTGCATGAATGCACTTAGAGACTGTGGATTGAAAAAGTTCTTCCTCACGCCATGTTTACGAGCTCAACCCGAGCTCCTCCAATATCTAATCAGCATCTGGGATGAAAACGAACAAGTGTTCAGGCTACGAGACCAGGTGTTAGAATTGGAGGTTACTGACATTTATTTCATCACTGGATTGTCCCGCAGAGGTCCAATTCCTGTACTGACCGGAAGCAGACCATCCGCAGAAAAGATGGAACAAGTAATGGCACGGGTGTGGCGAGGGGCACAAACAGGATCAGGAAGCAAGAAGGTGGATATCTCCACCATCCCTGATCTAGCACTGAGAGTAGTTCTCCATACCATTACGCGGGCTGCTGGGTCGCAGGCTCCGCACGAGGCCACGAAGACTCAGCTCCTGCTGGCCTCAGAATGCATGGGTCCCCTACTGTTCAACTGGGCAGAAGCAGTAACTATCAACATGAAAAGGCAGCTCACCAGGTGCAAACAGGGGAAACTGAAACAGTTCGGTTATGGTTCCATCTTGGTATCGTTCATTCTAGAACGCATACCAATCTTCCAGGGCCAAGGGGCCGCAGTGGCGAGTCCGATACCACGAGAGCCACGAATGGCTCGCTGGGCAGCACTGATGCCCAGATCTGGAGGTGGCCAACAGATGTCCTGGAGGCCAGAGTTATTTAGGTGGTTACGGCGCCAGCTGATCGTCGTGGAAGATTGGCCCTATTCGGGAACTGACTTTACCGGGGACCCAGATCTCCCACTACTAGAAGGAGATGACTGGGACGAGGAGCTGGGTAAGACCTCATATTTTTTGACTTTATGTCTATATGTTTTTTTTTTGTTAATACACATTCGTCTTAACACAATTATATATGCATGCAGATGTAGGACCTGAGAGACCAGCCGGGATGTCTCCAATCTCCCGGAGGACACAACTCGCCCCTGAGATCCAGGGGGAAGGTACCGGAGGAGAGGAACTGATCCAGAACCTCGAGGATATTGCCCATGGGATCCCAGACTATGCCCGGCTATCAGACGTACCGATGGCATACCAGCGCCACACGGTGGGAGTTCCGAACCGGATCCACTGAATCCTGAGGCGCCTAGTGCGTGCAGTGACGTGCTATCATGAGCACCATGCGGATTAGTTTTTAGGATTTATGCCACACCTATTTTTGAGAGACACAGTGTCTCAGGATGTACTAAGACGATTATGTATATTTTTTGAGTTTTATGTGATGCACACTGTGCAAACATTTCGACACACATATATATATATATATACATATGACTATTTTGGATGGATCTTTCTTTACATGTGATGATGTTTTCTATATGTCATGCAAATTTCTAATACAGATGTAATCTAATGTATCAGTTACATAACAAACGACCCAATGCGAAATGTATTCACACAATGTATCTAATCACACATTTCATTTTTACGCAAGCTTAAAAGCACACATGAACACACACATATGCAAACTATGCTTGAAATGAGGAAGACGGGCATGCCCCCCAGCATGATGTCTCAATTCGAGGTGCACGCCCCCCAAGCTTCAGTCCATTGAAAATGGAGTGAAGGTTCAAAACAAAAAGTCGAATTGAACAAGCTTGTGTTTCATTATTTTAACGAGGTTGACACACTTAAAAGAACTATCCTCAAACAACTTGTTTCATGTTTTAAGGAGCTTGACACAAATGAAGGAACTATGCTCCGAGAACCTTGTTTCATTTTTTAAAGAGCTTGACCCAGGGAGGAAACCGTGCTCTAACCGACTTACATCAAAAAGAACCAGAAGGAAGTGCTTCCAAGAGTTCCACTCCTGATGGAAGGGAAACACCCTGGAAGTCATGACCCAATGCCCCCAGCACATTATGCACAACGGCATCATCACTGAGCACAGGCACGGGGTAAGTAGCCACATAGTTGACCTGCGGTGGGGCAGAGACAACAGGTGGATAAAAACCAGGAGGGGGTGATGGCAGACCAGTTGCCACATTAGGACCAAAGAATGACAGCTGATCAATGGTCACGATCCTTCCTTCATGCGGAAAACAGGCCACACGAAAGAGGGAGGAGACGAGCGCTCCCATGGCATAGGTGTAATCACGCCCCAAAAGCAGATTGAAATCCAAGGGGCCTGGAACGACCATCACATCCATATGGACGGTTTTCCCTCCCAAAGTAATTGGTAACCTTGGAAGGATCCCCAACGGTTGACTCGTTCTTCTATTGAATGTCAACAGATTCTGCGTAACGGGCGCAAGCGGCGGCGAACCGAAAGCTTGCCAGGTAGTTGATGATAGAATACTAACAGAGGCACCTTCGTCTATAATGGTGCTGGGTACAACCAGACCAAGAGCCTGTACTGTAATCTTGAAAGGCACATAAGACGGAAGGCGAAATCCTGCGAATCGATTCCAGTCAAAGGAAGCGACCAAACTACTCGGAGGGGCTACCATCGACAAGCGAAGGTCTTCCCCTGATGTTACGGTAGAAGAAGCATCCTCCATGACCTCCATCTCGAAGGCGGGAGGGATATCCTCTGGAGCCTCCATCATGGGAGGCGGAGGAGGGGCTTCTTGAAGTACAGGGACAGGAGAATCTTTCTCCAAGTCCGAAGAATCTGAAGAGATCAGAAGGACATGGGGGGTGTGAGGTCCACTCTCGACAGAAAAGACCTGGTGCACCGTGGACGGGGCCAGTTCAACCGATCCTACGACCAATGGTTGGTCAGGGACGGATTCGTGAATTTGAATTTCTGGGGGAGTGGGATCGACCAAGGATAATTCTTGACCATTCGTAAGATCAGCTGGCGGAGGACTCAAAGAAAGCCGATTATAACCCGGCGGAAGGCGTGGTGTAGAACCGGTCGAGTTGTCCAAAACTAGTTTGGCTTCATCCATATAAGGACAAAGGTGAATGGCATGGTTCCCTTCACACAACTTACAGGGATTGGTAATCTTACCCTGCTTCTTAGAGTTCTTATCAACAGCAGCTAAAGACGTGCCCCCAACTTGACTCCCGGAAGCCAAAGGCAATGGTGGGCGGCCGTTGGACCATACTTCGAGCACCTTGGGAATGCCAGGGCAGTCTCGAAGGAGATGGTCTCCCGTGCACAATAGGCAAGGGAACTTGACTTTCCGCAGAGGGTTGGAAGGTTTATCAAGAGGAGATTCCTCATGGACAGTAGCTGTACATTTAGCCTCTCGCTTATCAGACCTCTTCTTCTTTGTCTTCTTCTTCTTCTTCTTAGCCACCTGGTTACTTGAATCCAGACTTTCACCAGGCGAAGTAGAAGAGGAGGACGCAGAAACAGGCGAAGAAGGGGAGAGGTCCACCTTGGAATCAACATGAGGTTGTTCAGGTGGAGGAACTGATTGAACAGTAGTGGAGACATTCGGGACAACAGAGGTTGAGAACAACCAAACAGGCAACCCAACAGTTAACCCCGGAAGGGACAACGTCGCCATGTAAGGAGCACCAACATTTCCAAAAGGAGGAAAATGACCAGGATTCCCTTCTGAGGGGATTCCTTGGTTGGTGAACTCTGAAAAAGTTGCCATCAAACTCAAAACCACACACGGGCTGAAAACGAGTTAAGACACACGATCAAACGGTCAACAAACAATGTCTAAACAGGTGTGTAATCGTGGGCGATTAATTTTACCACATTGGAAAGTAAGAAATTCTACCGTTTCATGTTTTAAGAGTCAAGAAACGATAAAAAGATGACTCTATCTCTTTCAGGGTTGACACAAGCGTGAAAGGACAAGCGCTTGACGGTCTTTTCAAGTTTAGGGAGTCAGAAAAGACCAAATGACTGCTCAGGAAAAACTAGGCACAAAGGGTGTACCAAATATCCGTGAACTGCAATATACACCTTGGTTTCAAAAATGAAACAAAAATCGACCAAGGACTTTACGTACGTGCAGGTAGTCTCCCCGAATGCTGTGTTCGGTGTATCACGGGTATAGGGCGGCAGACTCGGCTTCCTGTGGATAAAGGATTGAAAACCTATGGGGGTCTCCCTTTATATACGCGACGGTACGGGGAGCGCAAGTCCGTACTAGTGCTGTCTAAAGCCAACAGGCGAACGACAGCTGCTAGGTTTAACGACGCCGGAACACGTCTCTAGCCTAAACCTTCTAAATATGTTTCGTTAAGTTCCAATGCTGCCTTAGGTTAATTGAATAAATTTTACAGTTGATCTTCAATTAAGTTTCAATTTCCAGGCCCTATCGTATGTAGTGTCTCCTAAATGCAAAGCTATATGCCACAGTGCAACATTTCGTTCGATGAAAACTAATTAGAGAAGAGTTGAGAGCTTTTACACAAACGAAATGAAAGGAAACCAAGCAACGAGATCTCTAATGCAACTAACGCAATTGACAACTTTTCATTCAAAACACGAATCACTAGCGATATGGAAAAGATCACAATTTGCACTAATTAACAAAAGCATAAGAGATTTTTTTTTTGATTTTCAATGTTTAATGGCTAATATGCACTAATCAAACTTGAAAACAAATGGAGCAACTTGAGAAACGATATTCAAGAGAGCGAAGCAAACGCATTTCACTCATCAACACAAGCAATCAGATCCCCAAATCGACCAAAGTATCTCAAAGCGAAGAAAAGACTCAAAAGCTTCCAATGGACCGTGTGATCTAGGTCCAAAGCAAGACCAAACGAGTTTCGAATGAAGAAATGAACAATCACCCAAAAATCGTAATGAAACAATAAACAACTACTTAGAGAATGTGGAGAATCAATCAGGTAGTTGACAGGACGATCCAAACACCAAAACTCCCAAGGAGGGCTCGATACACCAAGCCACTAGATGACCTAGGGCTTAAAACATGAAATCGGTAGATAGAAGCAAACAACCAAAGGACAGAGGTGAATTCCCAGCCAAGCAAGACTCCAACACACTCAGGCAGCCGGAAAATCAAGAAGAAAAACACTGATCAACTTCAGAGAGCTCAAAAATGAGAAAACTCAAAAAACTTACAGGGGTGGCGCGACTGTAAGTGTGAAACTGGCGCCAGAAAGCGATTGGCGCGGGTTGAACCCCTTGGCCCTGGAAGATTGGTATGCGTTCCAGAATGAACGATACCAAGATGGAACCATAACCGAACTGTTTCAGTTTCCCCTGTTTGCACCTGGTGAGCTGCCTTTTCATGTTGATAGTTACTGCTTCTGCCCAGTTGAACAGTAGGGGACCCATGCATTCTGAGGCCAGCAGGAGCTGAGTCTTCGTGGCCTCGTGCGGAGCCTGTGACCCAGCAGCCCGCATAATGGTATGGAGAACTACTCTCAGTGCTAGATCAGGGATGGTGGAGATATCCACCTTCTTGCTTCCTGATCCTGTTTGTGCCCCTCGGCACACCCGTGCCATTACTTGTTCCCCAGTGGAGTCGCCAATTTGTTGAGGAGGTAAATCCCCTCTGCGGACAGAGGCGATCCCTACTAGCCCAGCAGGGGTCTAGCAACAAACAAACAATGTCATGACGCAGGTTCCTAATTACGAATGAAAAGGCTGGAGATAAGAGCCTACCTAGATTCCAACGCTAGGATCTGAAGAAGAAGCGTCCCCGTTCCTCAAGCTTGGCAGATCAAAATCCCTCCACGATCTCCGCGGATGAACACCTGCACATAGAAGAAACGAACAGATACAAGCATAGAAACCAGCATACGTAACTAAACGTCAGTCAGAAAGGACATTACTCGCATTAACATGATGGGAAACGGAGTGGAACCATAATCATAATCATCTATTAAATAACCAGCGAAGAAAGATTACAACCAAGTTCTGACGTCGCGGTCTCCTTCGGACGGGTTTCCAGTAGTCCACGTCTCGCAAAGCTCGCCAAGGAAAGGGAAAACCTCTCCAGAGTCTCATGACAATGGTCTCCTTACTTGAGTCAGCCTTAAGGGAAAAAAAGGATTCTTTGCAACACAAAGGCTCTTGGGAATATGGAGATTCAGAGCTTAGGCACTTCAAGACTAGCTTGCCATGGATTTGAGCAAGCTTTTATAGATGGGGAAGGAGGAGTTGGGATCCCTATTATTATGGGATTGGCCCTATCAACAAGGAAGGTTCCATGGGAGGTGGAAAAACCACTTCCCTCCATAGAACTCCCGCAGCCAACCTCCCAACTCAAGATAGGTGATGGTTTGTGAATTTGTTAGAACTCAACTTCCGCCATCCTAATTTAGAAAACAACTCCCAAATTGGGTGGCGCGACTACGGCTCTATGATAGAGCGCCAGGTGGCGCGACCCCTTTGCAGTAATTTCCCCATTGGCGCGGGTGCTGAACTGTCTTCCCGCGCCAATGCCAAAAGGGATGTTTTTCATGACTTTTGCAAGGAGATGTCTCAAGGGAAAATAAAGCTCATGTTCAGAGGGATGCATTGATGATGTTTTCAAGGCATGAAAATGTTCACAGGTCACGGAATGGGTCCTCCATTGTGCGGGATGGGGAATGGTAAGGACGGTGACAAATTACTGTGTAACAATATGCAAAGGGAAAACATGATCGATAAGTTTTATTTATAATTTTTAAGTGGCCGATTGCGGGCCCAGGGTTACGCGAATGAGAAAAGGGATTCGGGGTTAAAAACAAAGGGGCTTATTGGATCAGAGGTCTCATAAAAGTAAAAGACTTGCGCTCTCCGATTTGTTTTGATGCGATAAGTGCTCAGAACTATTAGCGCTTGGTTTTAGTGCTACGGCACATGTGGGGAAGTGGTTTAAGACTGAGCCCAAGGGGCTTAATTCCATAGTGAAAAAAATTATTTTTTATGAAATTTTTCAAAGTTTTTGATGGATTTGGGGGTTTCAGTAAGGTTCAAAAGTGAGTTTCAAACCTTATAAAAGAGACTTTGTGAAGGGGAAGAAGGAATACATGAAAAATAGAAGAATTTCATGGGGGAAAAAGCGAATAAAATGAAGGTTAGTTTTGAGTGGATGGAGGGGAAAAATGGAGTTTTGCAACAGTCTTCTCTTCGTGGAGAACAACAGAATTTCATAATTAAGAGGGAAATAGCAGTGAAGATTTAAACAAAGGGCATGATGTCTTCATAAGTCTTCAAGGGATAAAATTTTTAGTAATAATTTTTTTTCTTGACGGCTCAAAAATTATTTAGCCACCTTTTGATATAAAAATTTTTATAGGTGGCTAACAGTGGCTCCACTTGGGGATGGTGCCTTCTTGAAGGCATCAATAAATTCAGACTTGCATTCTCTGGGGTCTGATCAGTGCCTTATCAATTGGGTTGCTTCTCTTCACTTGGAGGATCTTCTTTTGCTCTGAAAATATTAGCAGCCATGAAAAACAATGGAACATTTTCAACACAAGCTTTCTACCTACCCAATCCTACTGATCTAACATTTTTTCTTCTTTAGAGTGCATTTGGATTGGCAAACTCTTTACAAAAATTTTATTCTTTTAAAAGAAAAAAATCTAATATATTTCTACTTCTTATTCCTCCATGAACTCAGATTAAACATTTGAGTTCATAAGATTCTCTACCTAGCTACTATCTGTTAGGTTTAAACAGTCTAACATATTTTTATTCACTAATTTCTAAGATAGAAATTTAACAAGCCTACAAGTTAGGATTGAACAGTCCGACTTGTGGTTGATCCCTGGCATAAAAACAAGCTGCACATAGATATTATTGTATAGAAAATTAAATCAAAATGGAAGGCTTAAGATCTGAAAGTTCAAAGCATGGCCTTCTCTTTTCTTCAACTCTGTCTTTGAGTTTATTCGAGCTATTTTTTCTTCTTATCTGGTTCAGATTTTGAGCTGATTAGAACCAGTTTTTACCTCTTTTCTTGACTCAAGAAATAAATAGATTTGAGTCATTTCTCTTTTTAAAACTAAGGTTTGGATTTTGATCTTGTTTGAACCTTTAATTTCTAACGTAATATATTTAACTGATAATCCAAGATTAAGCTCTTTGACAAATCAAATTCACTAACCTATCAGCAGTCAATTTAAAACTAATTAGCCATGATTAGGTTGTATGGCTAACTAGTAGTGTGTTTTTCAGGAGTGGCATTTAAGCTTGCACACTTTCAGATTTGTTTCTCTTTTTTGGTATGGGGCTGTACCTTTATTGTTTTTTCAAACTACCCTGTTTTGTTTCTTCTATTTTTTTTGTATTTTTTTTTTCCAACTTTGAATGCAATGATGGGTGAAATATTTATAATAAGAAAAAATATAAAACGGCTTTCAGAACATGATAGGATCAAGAGAAGTGATGTTTAATCATCCTGCCATTGACAGGACCCCTAAATAGTTCAGCTCCATCCAACTCTTACAACAAAAAGGCATTGTTACCAGCCGCAGAATGAATGAGATAAGGGCCAAGCCATAAGTTGTCAAATTTTCCATGCTTTCCCTTGTCTTCTCTCCTTGATTCCCACTTTAAAACTTTGTCCCCAACATTGAAATTGCTGGCCTTTGTTCTTCTTTCAAAAAGCTTTTTGATGTTGTCCTACTTTTGTGATTCTTTTTTATAAACCTCCTCTCTGGTTTGCTGAAGGTGAATGGTCTGATTTATTCTTCTGATCATGTCATTATCTTCAGTTTTCAACTCTTGAATCAAATTCATAATTGGCACACCAAAGCTGGTAGGAAAAATTGCATCGATACCATACACAAGCTGGTAGGGTGACATTCCAATAGATTTCTTCAATGTCAATCTGTCAGCCCAAAGCGCATGCACTAGATTTGTGTGCCAAGACTTCTTGTTGTCCTCCAACAGCTTCTTGATTATGTTCACCAAACTCTTCTTTGAGGATTCTGCTAGCCCATTACCTTGAGAGTAATAAGCAGTAGAATGTCCCAAAGTAATATGGTATTTGTGACAGGATTCAACCATCTTCTTTGATCCAAATGCAGCTGCATTATCAATGATGATCTTCCTAGGACAGCCAAATCTAGAGATAACATTGGTCTCAATGGATTTTATAATGACTGAGTCATTGGCTTGCCTAGAAGGGATGGCTTCTATCCATTTAGTGACGTAGTGTGTGGTAGTGAGGATCCATCTATGTTGGGTAGAGGATGGGGATGGATCTCTCTTATTAAGTCAAGTCCCCACTGTTGAAAAGGGGCTTCAACAGTGATTGGATGCAGAGGTAAGGGCAGCAACTCTCTCTTTCCTTCAAAAATTTGGCATTTATGACAGGAAATGATCATCTTGTGTACATCAAGAAAGAGAGTGGGCGAATAGTAACCAGCCCTTAGGATTTTGTTGGCTATTGTCTTCCAGTAGAGGTGGCCTCCACATTCTCCTTCATGAAATTCGTGCTTAACCTTCTATGCATCAAACTTAGGCAAAAATTTAAGCAATATCCCACTTGCATTTTCCAATAAAAAATTTTATCTATAATGCAATAGTTTACATCTTTTAACTTCAAAAACCCTGCCTTCATTTTTGATAAATCGGGAGGTGTATTCAAATTAAGAAAAACAAATAAAATATCAACATACCAAGAGGAATTCATAAAATGATCTTCAACAATGGGAGTTGAGATTTCCTCTTGTTCATCTAAAGCATCAATCATATTAATATCAAGAACTTCAAAATTGGATTCAGCCATTAATCTAGCTAGACCTTGGCCTTTGATGAGTTTAGTGGGCTTGATCTCTAAATCATATTCAAGAATAACAACTATCCACTTACCTCTCTTACCATCTGGGTTAGAATGTCTTTCACAACTGAATTTGGGACAAAGGCAATGATGTGTGAGTGAAGGATGTATACTCTGAAGTCTTTTAAAGCTTTGACGAAAGCGAAAGCTTGCTCTTCCATGATGTTGTACTTCAGGGGAGCATCCCTCAATGCCTTGCTAAATAATGCAATAGGCTGCTCTTGTCCTTGTGGATTTTTCTGTAAAAGGACAATAGCTATTATATGTTCTGATGAAAATGAAAAAATATAAAAATCCTTTTAAAAATCAGGGCTTATCATAACTAGTGGTTTATTTAACGCGTGTTTCACCAGTTCAAAGGACTTCTTTGCTTCCAAGGTCCATTTAACCCCTTGCTCCTTTTTCAACATGTTTGTTATGTTCCTAAGGAGCTCAGCCAAGTTGGGTATGAACCTTCTCAAGAAATTAATCTTTCCAATGAAAGATTGTAGTTCCTTGATGTTTCAAGGATGAGAGATTTGCAATATGGCCTCAATCCTCTTTGGATCTATCTTTATACCCTCCTTTGAAATAATGTGGCCAAGAAGTTTTCCTTCTTGGAGAAAAAATAGTGTTTTCTTAGGGTTTAAAGATATGCCAAACTTTCTGTATTTCTCGAATAATTTTCTCAAATGTTCTAAGTGCTCTTCATCTATCTTTGAAAACACAGAGACATCATCAAGATAAATAATGATGAAGTAGCCCAATTCTTCCGAGAATGCTATGTCCATGGCTCTCTGAAAAGTTGCACCAGCATTCATTAGACCAAAGGGCATTTTCACATACATGAAAGTGCCCCAAGGCATAGTAAACGTCGTCTTTAGTTGATCATCAGGGTGGGCTAAAATCTGATTGTACCCTGAATAGCCATCTAGCAAATCAATTCTTTTGGAAACAACTACCCTTTGTAAAATATGGTCCATTTTGGGTAAAGGGTAGTTGTCCTTGAGTGAAGCTTTTTTTAAGTCTCTAAAGTCTATACAAAGCCTAATCTCTCCTGTTTTCTTCCTAACTGACAGCATATTATAAACCCACACAGAATATCTAATAGGGACAATAATACGAGCTTCATACATTTTCTTGATCTCCTTCTCAACCAAAGGTAACTGAACAGGGTTGATTCTGTGCATCTTTTATTTGAATTTTTTTTGGTTTTCCTTGAGAGGAATTTTGTGCTGAATTATTTCAGTGTCATAGGATTTCAGATCCTCATGACTCCAAGCAAAAACATCAGAAATTCTTTAAACAACTCTATGTATTTGAGTTTAATGTGAGCTGGTAAAGTCTTAGACAATTTAATCATCATAGGTTTTAGTTCACTGCCTATATTTCACTCTTTGACTTCAGTTTCTACAGGCTCCAATTTAGGATTCTTGGCCACATCATTGAAATCAAATAACTCTTCTAAAGGAGACAGACCTTTCGGCAAACTTTGATTTTGAGACTGCAGAGTCTCTAAATCCTCTGTTTCTAACTCTGCAATCATCTGTGTTGTGTTTTCAAGTTTTCTTGACAATAGATTTATATCAGCAAGCTCAGGAGATGGTTCTTCTTTGCCAAGAAAATTTTCTTCACTAAGATAGTCTATCTCATAATCTGAATCTGAACTTGGTAGTTCGAATTCATTTCTGAACTGCATGAAGTCTTCTATTTTTTTGTCTCCGTCAAACACTTTCCAATATTTATCGTTATCAGGGAAAACTGGCCTGAATTTAATTTGAGTTGTACATTCTTTGGTTTCATATGGCGTTAAACACATTCTAGCTGCAAAAGCTAAGCTGTGGGCCATGATATTTTTTCTTCTCCGGACAAAAATCAATTGGGACTCCTCAAAAGTTTTCAATAGATCCATGACATCGTTTCGGTAGGCCCTAAGTATAGGGTGATTTATGTTGTATTCCTCGTTGACCTGCCTAATAATTAACTCTGAATCCCCATGTACTTTAATTCTTTTGGCTCCTAACTTTTTCAGCAAACATAAGCCTAAGAAAAGGGATTCATAATCCACTATGTTATTCAAACACTGGAAGTTTAAAATACAGGAAACGATTTCTGTGTGGTTGTTCTCAGTGTTGTGTATCCATACCCCTGCACCAGCATTACTCCTAGTGCAGGACCCATCAAAATCCATACTCCACAGAGGATTAGTTTCGGGTTCTTCAGTTTGGTTACTATCCTCTTCAACAAAAGTGCTTTCGATTTGTTCTTGAAAATCAACACTCTGTTGAATCTGTTTTAATTCCTCAGGTTTTTAGTTAAGTTGAGGAATGCTTTCTTGATTTTCAAGGTTAAAATCCGACGGACACATGATTTTTAGTTCAAGACCGGTGTGTTGTTTGCTGTAGTTTACGGGTTCAACAAACTGTTTTGACACTTCTGTGGTGTCTTCCTCCTCCTCTCTATCGGCCATTAATTCAGTTAAAGTGAATTTTTCACTTAATGTTTCATCGTTAAATAGGATAAATGAATTGAGGCATGTATTTATAGAATACAAAGGAGAGTTTTGCGGTCTGTCTTGACTAGTCACCATGTACTGCATATGGGACTCCCTGTAAAGTCTTCTTGTCTAATTAAACACAGGGATGGTTGCATATGCCATGTCCATCTGCATAGTTCCTTGTAACTTATTCCCCCAAGACCTAGATAACAACATTCCATACTTTGGGGGCACATTAGCCACAACAATATCCATGACCAAACATTTGGCTAGAATTGGGGCTAAGTTAATGCAAAGGTATTTGATTAAACCTAAAAAATTTACTCTGCTTGAGTCAAAGAAGTAAAGGTCTTTATAAGGTCTAGTGATTTCTAAACCCAGGCTCTCCATTACAGCTTTGGGCATTAAATTATGAGAAGCCCCTAAGTCATGCATAACGTTGTGTAAAATCTTGTCGTGAACATTTAAACTTACATAAAAGGGAGGAACTAGTCCCTCTTGATATCTACCTTCAATCTCTGGACCAAAAATAAGCTCTATCTGGTCATCATTAAGATTGACTGTGTCATTATTATCCTCTATGTTTAAAGCCTTCAAAATTTCGGTTCTATATACATTTTGGGCAGCTAACTCAGTAAGGGGAACAAAGATTTTAATTCTGGAAATTTCCTACTCTAGGCTGAAAGGAATCTGACTCTTTGAAGTGTTTGTCTTAGCCTTATTAACTGCCACTTTGTCAGCAAGGTGAGTTTGTTGATTTTCTCTATTTACATTTGAAAAAATTGTTTTAATAGGAGTACTAGCTGAAGTGTTAGTACTGATAAGGTCTACACTCTGTTTTTCATTTTTTTGAGTGCCTTTCTCTTTACCTTTATCAGAATTTCCAGCCACTACTTTGTCTTTCTGTTTTGCAATTTTAGGTTTACTTACAGTGCTATTTCGTGAAGAATTACCAGAGGTTTTGTTGTTGGGAGTTTCCTGTTTGCTTTTACTCCTAAGGTCATATTCCTTTTGAGATTATATGATAACATTTTCCATGTCTTGATAATAGCTTTCATCCTCATCTCTTTTGACATCATAAGGTGTTTAGGGACCTTGTTTTTTATCATAATGAACTTCAAAGTCATCATTATATACTCCCAACATATTTATATCATCATACTCTGTTTTTTCATTTGTGTCTTCAACCTCACTCACATAGTTTTGATGAAAGGGAGGAGTGATCTATCGATCATCTTCCCTTGGTCTATTTTGAGGCTGATTTCTTCTAAAATTCTGATTCTGGTTTTGATTTCTGTTTTGAGGAGCAGTTTGGTTTTGAATTTCTTGTGCTCTCTCAAGAATGCTCATTTTCTTCATCATCTCCTCCATCATTCTTTCCATCTTTGAGCTGGATGTGGAAGGTGTGGATTCTTCTCTGAAGGACACTCTCTTCTCATTCTTCATTCTTTCTCTTTTCTCCATTAGGTTAACTTCCACAGCAAGAGCCCCTTTTTTCATATATTCAAGGGTTAGAGGATCTCTTTCTCTCAGCTGATAGGCCATTTCAGGGTCAAACCCTTCAGGAAACTTGTTTAACGATGAGCCTTGTGGAGGTTTTAAATATGGGGGAAGGGCATTATACACACTATTAAATCTAGTGCAGTAAGCTTGTACACTTTCCCTAGTGTTTCTTTGGAGATTTTTTTAATCAGAAAGTATTTGAAGAGGGTTTTTTCTCACTTCCCATTTGTTTAAGAATGTTTGATGGAAGGCTTGGAGATCATTTATACTGTGGGGGGTTAAGCCTTTAAACCATTTTCTTACCTCTCCCCCAAAACTCTGAGCAAATAGTCTATGTTTGACAGATTCATCATCAATTTCATTTCTATCAAAGTAGTCATTCATCTTATCCACATGTTGTGATGCAGTTGTAGCATTACTGGCATCATACAATGGTATTTTGGACTGATAGTCCTATGGAATATTGACCAAGGGTACAAGAAGGACTTAGGGAGCATACCATGCTACCATGATAGGAGGTGGGGGTGGATTTACAAGAGGTGGATTAACAAGAGGGAAAGTGGGCCAGAGTGGAGTGGTTTGGACAATGGATGTAGCATGAGCAGATGTGGAGGGAACAACACTAGATTGCTGAGCTGATCTTGGAAGAGAGACACCTAAATTGAAAAGGAAATGTAAATCAAGTGGTTTTGTTTCTCTACTACCAGGATGTTCACTTGTTCAGGGGATGAAAGTGAAGACTCTAAATCTATCTAATATAAATCATCAAGCGACCTACTTCTAAATGGATTTCTTAAGTCAACTTGTGATTTTTGTAGAGCTGCAAGATTGTCAGGAACTGAATTAGCTCTCAAGGGTGATATGAAAACAATTGAAAATTTAATCTTAGGAGACTTCCTAAGGATACTTTCAGGGTTATCAACTATCTCAGGTGGGTTTGGGTCAGGGTAAGCTCTATTATAAATCTTTCTAGGAGCCACTATGTTGTTTTTTTCAGACCCGACTAAATAACAAAATTTTAACTAGATATGACAAACTTTAAGAGGTTAACTGATCTTAACATAAGAAAAATTTAATCCTAAAATCCTTTTACTGAGTTTAAATGATGCTAATATGATAATCGTTCTTCCCAATGGAGTCTTAAGGTCTTTTTAGGATTGTGGAGTTGCCTAGAGCAATTTTTTAGCTGTTTTGGAGGTAAAAGGTTTTATGGTCCACCACCATGTTTATTAAATACCAATATGAAATATTTTTGGGTTTTCTGAGTTATTTCAGTCCTATGGGTTCTAAAAGTATCCTAAATCTGTTTCAACACTTAGCTACGGTGATGAGACAAATAAAGTCTACTCTTATGGCTAAGCTAGCTGATCCTTCAAGGTTTGATAAGCTCTTGTGAGAATCCTAGGGTTTTCCTAGTTTGTCATTGATTCAAACAAGTTTTATCATGATTACCATTACATGGTCGTGCTTGAAGAAGGCTACTTGTACTCAAGGGGTTTTTATGAAGTCTTAAGGGAACCTAAGATGAAATTTGACTCAATCCCCAGTGGAGTCGCCAGAAATGTTAGTTGTTGGTGGCTCAACTAGTTAATATACCAAATATTCTTTGAAACAAATTTCTGATATCTTATGATTACCTTAGCATGAAAATGACTCAGAGGTACCCAGTGGAGTCACTAGAAATGTTAGCTCCCTGTAATTTGCAAGATTGGAAAAGTCAAACTGTAGAGAGAACACTATTTCAACCACTTTGGGATTCTAGGATCTAGCCCTCCTGAATCTGGAGAGGGATCTCTCCAACAAGTGCAAAGATGGATTTATGTTTAAGGCTTTTAGGTTTGATATTAGGATAGTTATGAAGATTGAGGGTTTTGTTTTGTTTTGGATGGTTGATCATGATTATTATTTGAGTGGAATGTCCTAAATGGAAAGAGTTTCAAAGGTGTGAAGTTGCAATCAATCAGAACAAGCTCTGGCTGATTAGATAGATATAACGCTGGATTTTAGTCCATTGGGCTATGGAGTCATAATAGGGTTTAATTAAAACAACAAGGTTTAAGAGTGGTCCATGGGCCAAGTCATGTATGTCTAAGGATCTCTTTAAAGCTGATTTTATGGAATGAAATGATACAACAAGAAGGGGAATTTAAACAAATGAAGAACAAAGAGCAGCCTAAGATCAAGTAAGTACTTTGAAACTATCCTGCTTTCGGAATACACTTAAGAAAGACATAAAATTAATATAAGATCTGGTAAGTACTTCGAAACTAACTAGCTTTTGATGAACTTTCTATAGAAAACATGTTAAACACAAAGGGAAACTTTAAAAGCAACCGTTGGAGAAGAAACTTAGAGGATAGGGCTCACCATAGAATTTACTAGCTCTGCTTTACTTAGTAAACTTTCAAGACAAACACATAAGATAACGAAGAATAGTCTAAGACCAGGTAAGCACTTTCAACCTAGCCTGCTTTCAACACATTCTTAGGGAAATCTTCAGATAGTTTTTGGGGATAAAACTAAAGGACGGGCTTCACCATCACTTCCTTAGTTAATCTCTACTTAACATAAGCCGAAAATAAAATTCAACAAAAACATTTAGCTTAGACAGGAGGACGAGGGAATGCCAACATTCCTAACTGCTTAAACTGAATTAAATCATTCCTAAAAAACACAATTTGGAAGAAAACATATAGATAAAGCTTATCAATCAGAGAAGGGTACTGTAAACATTAAATCATAACTCTATGCTTGTTTTTCCTTATCAGAGAAGATGGGAAAAGTGAAAACATAAATAAAATAACAATTTACGATAAGAAAAACATCACCGTTGACATAGACCAGGATCCCATAAATCAGCTTGTATTGATGCTTCAAACTAGTTACAATCTTCAAGTCCAATGTTTCAGTTCAACAATAATATTCACTTCTCAACCAAACTTATTTGACTACAAATACAACTTCAAGGGCCTTTGAACACTATTTACAAGTAGAAGTTTCGAGCACAAGTATATTTCAAAGTTCAGCAACCAATGTTTACAATGAACTCCTCAATAAGAATTCATAGAAGGAGTTGGGATGGGATAAAATATCTCCCAGGTTCAATTAATACAGATAAATGCTTCTGGGCCTTTGAGGGGCTCAATGGAGAAGTTTACAGATATTTGTTCTGTATTAATTGTTTTACATTAAGAATTAAGCTCGATGGGATGATTTTATTGACTTTAAGGCTATGTGTCATTGTGTAATAACTCTGCTGATATTTTTGCAATAAATCTTTTGGCTTCAATTAACTGTTCGGTTGTCGTGAGGGAAATATCCTCTATTTTGGTCATTACTCAAGGCTACAGGTGGCATTGGGTAGCTGAGAGGAATCAATTAGCCTCTGATGTGGCAGTGGAGGCATCCTCTGTCTGATAAATATTTTTGATTTGCCTTTAACTGTGCTTAATTTAGTGGATTAGGCTTTTGATTTCAATCTTAGCCGTAATCCATCCAAACTGTGTAAACCAGCTTTATTTCTTCATTTTTGGTTTGGTTAGGTCTTCGACACTAATACTCTTTGATTTGCTTTAATTATCTATGTCTTGTTGATGTGCAGGCATTTACAAGGCTTCTTATGGAGCTATCAGTGTTCATGAGACACTGGCAAAACGTGGCTTTTCTTTTATGAACAAAGGCATGAGGATCGTCATCCCCGGCCTTTGGTTTTTCTTCAATATAATGGAAAAAACATTAAAACCTACATAAAACAAAAAAATTTAGTAAATCCTGCATTTATTTGGGTAAGACTGCTTAGGAGGTTGCGGTTAGGAGCATGACCATTGGATGAGGGCATCCAACGGTGGAGATCGTGTGTAGAAGGTCAAAGAGGAAAGCGGTGAAGAATTAAGTCAGAACCATTGATCCATGTCGAATCAACGGTTGATATGGTTGTGGACATATAAAGCGAATGAGTCGTTTTATAATAACATAGGCGCAATTGTGAAGAAATTACAAAGAAAAAAGGGTTTAAAACCTTTGGCGGAATAAATCTGTGTTAAAATGGAAATTGGGGTTTCCGAACGATCGTAGACCATCGGATCATATTGGACCCTGAGATCAATGGCGGAGATTGCTCGTTGAAATCCTTTGGTGAAGGCAGAGGGCGATAGTGTAATGGGAGATTAGATCTGAGCCATTGATCTGCAGAGATCAACAGCGGGGAGCGCACGTGATAAAACATAACACAAAATGAGGTAGGCAGTTTCGGGAGGGAAAGTTGTGGGTTTTGCGTGGCCAAAAGAAGGATAGGTGGTTTCACCTTTTCGAACGTGATATGAATTCCCGCCCAGCATGTGGAATTTGAAAATAGTTATATCGTGTAGCCCTTGAGAAATTAACCTTCGTGGTTGAAGTTACGTGAAAACGCGCGTCAACCGTTGGATCCGGGGTCTCAAATCTGACGATGGGGAGTGAGTGCGATATTGGATAGATCCGCAGGCAGAAGGAGGTGAGGTAGTTTCAGTCTGAGCCATTGGATCAAAGGTGGATAGCTAAGATCAAGCCTGGAGGGAGGCAGAACCCACAAGGGTTGGGCCCGTTAGGATTATTATGAACCGTTGGATGAAAGAAATAATCAAAGGAGATTTGATCTGGGTTAAATGAAATAATACAAAGGTGGAGAAAGGGTTAATATGGGTCATTGACCTGCAGGGATAAACAATTGAGATTGGTCATAAAACATTACACAAGGGGTATATGATTTTAAACCAAAGTCGGGAGGAAAGATCTGGAGTGTCCGATTTGGACACGTGGACGACCCAGATGTAATCGGAGCTTTGCGATCGATGGGGCAATGGACATGGGTGTGCCGAAGCGATTGACTATGGGCTGTCGATCTGCAGATCAGATCGACGACAGAGACCTCATCGGGGAATCGCCAATCGGAGGTCGTGAATAAAAAATGAAACACGCCCAATGAAAACTTCCAATGCGAGATAGCGGTGGCCATTGATTGGTCGAATGATTAACGATGGGGGAAAGGGTTGAACCAATGAATGGTGGGCCCATTTATAATATAAAAAACGTGGATTTTAATAAAAACAAAGGTTTATTTGTGTTGGGGCGGGTTATATATATGACTTCGACCCGACTGCGGGGCTGCTGGTTTATATGGAGAGAAAAAGGCCTGGGGCTTATATATATAAGGGCCAATCGACATTAGAAGCAAGGTGAGGGTCTTTCAATCTACCCATTTTGAAAATATCTGATGCGAGATCACACGGATCGTTTATCGGGTTTTAAGATCAACAATGTTTATTAATAAAAAGAATGCACTGGCGCGTTTAGTTAAAAACTTAGGGAAAATGGGTTTTATGAATATACAAAGGGAAAACGTGATCAGGAAGGTTTATTTATAATTTTTAAGTGCCTGATTGTGGGCCCAGGGTTATGCGAATGAGACAAGGGATCGGGGGTTAAAAACAAAGGGGCTCATCGGATCGGAGGTCTCATAAAAGTAAAAGACTTGGGATCTTCGATTTGTTCCAATGCGATAAGTGCTCGGAACTATTAGCACTTTGTTCTAGCACTAGGGCACATGTGGGGAAGTGGTTTAAGACTGAGCCCAAAGGTGCTTAAGTCCATAGTGAAAAAACTTATTTTTTATGAAATTTTTCAAGGTTTTTGATGGATTTGGGGGTTTCAATAAGGTTCAAAAGTGAGTTTCAAACCTTATAAAAGGGATTTTGTGAAGGGGAAGAAGGAATACATGAAAAATAGAAGAATTTCATGGGGGAAGAAGGGAATAAAATGAAGGTTAGTTTTGAGTGGAGGGAGGGGAAAAATGGAGTTTTGCAGCAGTCTTTTCTTCATGGAAAATAGTAGAATTTCATAATTAAGAGGGAAACAACAGTGAATATTTAAACAAAGGGCATGATGTCTTCATGAGTCTTCAAGGGATAACATTTTTAGTAATAAAAATTGTTTCTTGAAGGCTCAAAAATGATTTAGCCACCTTTTGATATAACAAATTTTATAGGTGGCTAACACTTCCTACGTGTCCAACTTCTTGCATAACATATGGCTGGGAGGATGTTACATATAGAATAATACCAATCATAGATCAGTACAATCTCTAATCCACATCCTTATATGAGTCATATATGCTCAATTTGCAACGTGTAACCATCAGAGCAAGGATGAGTTTGCAATCTTCCATTTTGAATTTCTTGAGAATTTTCTTGATGTACTTGGCTTGACATATAAATATTCCTTTCTCTTGTTGAGATATTTGAAACCCTAAGAAGTATGTCAACTCACCAAGTAAATACATCTCGAACTCACTTAGCAAATTTCTTATTTATTCAGTCATCATTGCTACCAAATATTATATCATCTACATATATGATCTTAAAGGAGTATATTAGTTCTGATGCACTAAGTGTCCTTTCAGTTAAATAAACATGTAAAGATTGTCTCTATAAGTTTTATTAAGGAATGAGAGATTTAACCATGAAATTTGGATGAATTAGTGAACTTTAAGCATGTAAATAAGCCTTAAAAACACTAAACAACAGTGCATAATAGAGAAAAACATTCACACATAAGTTTTACATGGTAGGCATGATGAAGCATTTCACACCTCTTGGGCTGCATTTGCTAGTCCACCTCCCAATGACATGTCCCTCTTTTTCATTATTCTCAAAATTGTAAATTACATTAGGGGAATTTTGAGGTCTAAAATGGGCCTCCTAAGGAAGATGTACAATCAAAATTCACTTTATTAGAACCAATCACATTTTAGGGGATGACATCATCCCTAATCGTTGAGGTGGCATTGATTGAGTTAATGGTACCTAGTTTTCACATTCTCAATGGTGGATAAGAACTCATGGTTAACCATGGTAGTGCTCTAAGTAATTTTAAAGTCAAAGAAAAATACTCATAATAAATGTCATTTCACACTTTCTGAATAAAAATGTATTATTGTCATTTCATATTTCTTGAAAGAAACAATGCATATCCCTATAAATTTATTATATTATATTATTTTTATATATTATATTAAGTACATGTTATTATACAATTTAAATAATATAAATTTTAATTGATAACATATGATATAATTAAGAATTTATAAATTTATATTTATATTTTATTTTAAGTTATTTAAGTACAAAGGACAAATGCATTATTTATTCAATGATAATGACTTGTTCTTGAAAATCTCATTCTTATTTATAGTCACTTCAATACAATTTTTTTATTAATTTTACTTTGGTACAACTTTCGAATTGAATTTAATTATGGTTACATGCATTGTGGTGCAAAAAGTGAATTGAAAATTCATAAATATTATTTTATTGGTATAGCTATTATTTTATTGTTTCCTTAGGAGGCCCATTTTAGACCTTAAAATTCCCCTAATGCATATGTTTACAGGCCTCTAATGGCTTTTTTCTCTGCACCCATGGCTCCAGAATGCTCAAATCAGTCTAGATAGACTCTTGTTTCACCAAAATTGGTCGAAATTGACCTCCCAATTCATTTTTCCCAATGAAAGCTCAAAAATCTCCACTAAATGTGGAGACAGTCAGTTAACTTAAGTTAAATTTATGGAAAACCATAAAATTTAGGGGCGTGCTCCAGAATAGATGAACGATTTAGGATACCATTAAAGTTTAGAGGTAGGGTGGTCACATACCAACCCCTCTGTAACCTTCGCTTGTCAACCGTTTAAAACTCTGTATAATAGGACGAAACCCAGAGCATTGGCAATGTTCCATGACCCACGACATTTGATGCCATATCCACTATGTGACTATGTTTGTAATTATTTGAAAGCCACCCGCAGGAGGTTACGATTATCACAACTTTTAAGTGTAAACTATTCTTCAATCTCTATCATGTGAACTTGAACATCGCCGACAGTTAAGTTTTCTGTTGCGGTTAGAGCGGAGGGTATGTTTCTAGGCGCAAGGCCACATGAGAGGGGGGTTGACCCTTCGGTTTTTGCCTCCCAAGCCCCCAATGTAAAACTTTATAACATGGAAATAGTAGTGGGACCCTATAAGGGTAAGAAACACCCCACCGGTGGACTGATCAAGTCATTTGTGCCCCTGCTTGAGGTATCGAGTTTGATTCCTATAGCCTCAAATTAAATTTACTCTACCTTCCTGACGACACGTGTTGGCCAGTGAGCTTGCCACGTGTCACTCAACCATTGGCCAAATAGAAACCCATCAACGATCTAAATTCCTCTATACCACCAAAATCCAATGACCTAGATTGAGCTATGTGGCATGATCCTGTTGGCTGAGTAAAAATGGAATATTCGAAGTATATACCTACTAACTGTACTTGCATAGTGACTGGGTATCTAGTCACAAAATTTTGTTGTTTGGGAAAATGGATAGAATGCGATATCTTTCTCATACGACATCAGTTTTTTGAACTGTTCATGGCGTCAAAATCACAACGATGATACCTTTCTAGTCGCTTAGGTTCAGAGCTATTTCGAGCACTTTAATTTTTAAGCATAAGACATGATCCCCTGATCAGACCTCCCAATTGGGAAGATTTTGGACCCCAAAATACTTTAATCACCTGTTCAGAAGATGAGGGAACAACTGCCTCACCTTTTCCACTTCCATCCATCTTGCCTTACCTAGTTTTCTACCCTTAAGCCCATTTCGAAGATAATCGACACTTCCCCTTTTAGAAGTGCGTGTCCTTAAGTCAAATATGGAATCCTCCTTGAGCTCATTCATAAATTCTGGCGAGAAATATTCTACTAATGGCAGCTTGTTAGGGTCCTATAAATATAGGATTCATAATTTTGAATTGACTTTTGATAGCCTTTTAAAATATGTACATACCTTGTGTTAGAGTCGGTCTTTACATCCCTCCATCAAAGATCATTTCTCTTATTGCATTTCATTTTTTAGGTGTCTCATTCCGCTCATTCATCCGCATTCCGTTAGGGGCATGCCATTGACTGATGAAAGGGCTTTGTTCTCTCATTTTCCCTCATGCTTGTACCTATTGGGTTAGTCAAAATTTCCAAAAATTCATCAAAGTTCAGTTCATGTCATTTACAGTCATACAAGCTATTTTGGTCAAAAAGAATCATTTTAGTTTCTACGTCTAGGGTTTGGTCTTTTGAAATGTAAAACAATGCTCGCAGGCCATGAGGAGGTTTTCAGTAAGTTTTCAGTTCAAAATTTTCATCATTGAATATGCTCGAGGATGTTTCTTCTTCAAAACTCTGTTTTGAAGAAGAAATTGTCTAAATTTGTTTTTGTAATAAAACGTATCTTTCCACCATGTTGTACTTCACCATGCAAACTCTGGTCATCCTTTGCCAAGTTTCGATGCCACCATCCCTGTAAAATCAACCAATTTCATTATTCAAGCTCCAGAAAGTCAGTCATGAAACAAAAAAAAAACAAAAGTTGTATTAAATGAAAAAGTGCCAAAGTCAAAAAACATTACAAAATGGGTTTTGAAGAAGGAAAAATTAAAACCATGTCTATATGAGATATTTCTCAAAGCCATTCATGCATTTGCAACAAGAGTTATTGAGAAAATCTAAGGGAGAAATCGAAGTTGGAATTTGAGAGACCAAACTCTGTTTTGAGAAAGGCTGACTGTGTGTAATTTAAGCATGGCACATTGGGATAGTCCGCTGCGCATCCACAGAGCATGGCGCATTGAGTCGAGACACACAATGAAAATTTCTAAGTGCGCGGCACACCCATTGAACGCGGCGCATTGGGTTTGTGCACATCACACAGAGCCCCAAAGGCAAAAACTTATCTTCCATCATCAAAACTCAAATCAATTCAGTTCATTTTCCTCCAAGTAAGTTGTGTGCGCTTGCTATTAGAGTTTAGTTCCTGTTGGGTGTTATTTGAAGGAGGTATTCAAAGAGTTTAATTGGTGCAAGAATAAACCCTATACCCATATTGCAATATGCTCCCAAGGGTTTGAAAGGAGGTGATTAAAACTTGAACTTTGGTGCTTAAACTCTCATTCCATTTTCATTTGTGCCCTTGTTATTGTTATCATTGTTATCACTGCTACTACTGTCACACTCTCATACCACAGTCCCTCTCCTATTCCCGCTATCTCGTATCCCTTATTCCCTTTTATGCCCATGTGTTAAACCCTCAAATCCTGTCACTTACCATCACTTCCCTTCATTGATAAAATCCTAATTTCTATGACACTCAAGGGCTGCCTTTATGTCTTTGATTTCACTTATATATTCCCATTTCATTGACTCTTGTTCCTAAAACTACCCCCCATCACTATCACTCATTCCCATTACCTATAAATCCCCAAATCCCTAAGTCCCCCAAACAGTGACTGTCCTCACACTTAAATCTCATTTGACAGTCCTTTTCCCACTGTGATATCTCTTCATAGCACCTTATTGTATATGTGGCACGCTTGCTCTTGAAAAACAAACTCTTGTTTTCACCATACATATATCAGCATACATTTGTCAAACACCTTGTTTTCAGCATCATGTCAGAGACAAATTCATCATATGAGCAGGACAGTGATTCAACCGCAGAGCTAAATGTACCGAGGAGGTCTCATAAGAGTGGCAGGCATGTCAAGGAGGAGCCCACTTCTTTGGCTCAATTGCAGGCCTGCCCGCTTGCAATGACATGCTTTCATCAACATTCATGTTTTCGGTATTGCGAGATGATATCTCAGATTCAGCACCATCCGGAGTTGGTTCGCTTATTTGTCCTACATTTGCGTGATGGTCATGTAAACCTTGCTGGAGTGAACTTCACTTTGACACCAGAGACCATTTCTGAGGCAACCGGGATACCAAACATAGTTGAGGAGTGGAATAAGAGACAGCAGCTGGATAGAGCATATTACGAACCTTACATCAGGCCTGGATATTTGAGGCAGTTGAGCAGAGTATTTCCATTCCGGTTTCTGAAGGAGTCTTATGCGCCATTAATGAAACTCATCATTAGATACTTCAGCTGTGAGGGTAGATTCTCACGCCTTTATGCATACCATATCAGACTTTTGATGCATTTCACGAGAGTGAGACTGATGAATATTCCATACTTCATGTGCCGAAACATAGAGCGGATGACTACCCTTGTGCAGAAGAAGACTCCAGAGCAGCAACATAACAGCATTTATCATTATGCACTCATTAAAATCATTGTAGTACATTAGCTTTGATTGCAGGGCATCGCATGGGATGAGTTCATTTCCCGTGACTTCTTTGCAGCCCCTCAGCCTCCTCCCGAGATTGTTCGTGATGAGGGAGAGCCTTCGCATCAGTTTTAGTTTCTCGTGACTGAGCCTATCAGTGCTCCAGTGTGTGTGACTTATCAGAGAGGCAACAGAGCCTTATTTGCAGCAGCACGACGAGTACTATCTCCACCAGGGGTGGAAGGGGTCTCATTGCCTTCATCAGCAGCGCGAGTACTATCTCCACATGGCATGGAAGGGGTCTCACCTTTGACATCAGCACAGGTACAGGTTCAAGACAGAGGCAAGAGGCCTATGCATGATGAGGGCCCTTCAGGAGGCTAAGATATTGATTTCATATTGATTGATGTTGATGTGAGCTCTCCCAGCTCAAAGCTGAAAGACATAATCCAGGAGAAAAAAGCTGAGATTGACACTTTAACCGTGAATTTGCAGAGAGCTCAGTGGGTTATAGATTATTTGGAGCAGCAGAATAAACAACTGGAGGATCAACAGACACTCATAGAGTTGCGGCAAATCCGTGAAGACCGTGAATTGGCCCGAAAGAGACCAGGTGACATGACACCATTTGAGCAAGAGACTTGCCTTACGCACGTCAAAATTCATCTGTAGAAGCTCTTAGAGAAGGCCAATAGGGACAAAGACATGCTCAGACATATGAAAGACCACTATTGGGCCTGCACACACGTTTGTAGAGCGAAAATGAAGATCCAGAAGGCAAGGTTGAGAAAAGCACTGAAACGTCGGAAAAGGCCGGATCCACTCTGAATCTTGGCCGAAGCTTCCTTGGCTGAGCATGAGACATGATGGGAGACCTTAACTCCAAATTTCAGCAAATTTGGAGAAAATTTTGTCATTTTTGAAAATTTTGGTTGCAAAACAGGTTTTTCCGCCCGACGCGCGCTTATGATTGGGATATCTTCTGGAGGAAAGCTTTGTATTTTTGGGTTTGTTATGATATATTATGTATGTTCAGCAATGGCCGAAGCATTTCATCAAATTATGGGCTGCCTAAAGGGCCAAAAACACCTTGAAAATGGCCTTTCTTCCACTTTTTGCACCTGCAGGAACCAATCTTGGGAGATTGCAATTTTGGAGGGGCAAATGACATCGAAATTGAAAAATTCCACTTGGGTTGGATATCAGACATCTAGGGCTTTCCAATGAGATATAATGAGCTCAATTTGGACTTCAGGAAGTGCCTCAAAAACAAGCTCAAAGTGGCGCGATGCATAGAGTTTTTGGACGCGGCGCATAGAGGAATTTTGCCCAAATTTCACTTTTCAGCTCAGAAATTCGCCCAGTTTTGACTAGTTTTACTTTTTCATGTGATGATTGACCTACCATGATGTAATTTGATAACTATGATGTAAATTTGGCATGTTTTTACTTTTTCTAGAGGATTCATTCACTAAAAAGTGAAAATTAAGTGAATGGATCAGTTTCCTAGCATATAGAGGCAAGTTGTTTGGCTGCCTAGATTTTAGCTCCATGTTTAGAATTGGTTGAAACAGCTCCTAGAAGGATGAGCTCGACCCCTAGAGGCATGGGAAGGGGTTAGGATGATCAATATATTGTATTTTCTGAGACATTTTCAGGGTTGGATACTTGGGAAAAGTTTGGCACCTCATTGTACATTCATTTCAGATTTTTGGCAAAGGAAAGACCAGAGTTTTGCAGCACTTGTCTGGATCCTTGTGGCTTCTGAGTTTTGATGATGTTATTCTCATGTTATTGTAGGTTTCATTAATGTTATATGTATGCCATTTCCCTTCTCTTTGCTTCTGAATTAAACAAATGAGTAACTGAGGTAGAATTCATTGATTTGTTGGTGCTCTGCCTTAGACTTTCGTTTAGTTTTATATGTTTTTTGTCAGTTTGAAGAGGATCCTTGCACTCTCTTGCCCTCTTCATCTCCGCAGAAGTCTTTTCAATCCATTCATTTTATCTCAGACATCAAAGCCGCTGCCTACCTCACCCCAACTTGAACTCTGCAAGAATTTGGCCTCATCCCCAAGCCCAAAATTGTTTTTCCCTTTTTCCAACAAAAACCCCTAAAAATCAAAATCAAACCCTCCTATTTGTTTATCTAGCCTAAGATCAGTTTTTTTTTTAGTCATCTCAAGCCCCTTTGAATATTTTCATTGATATTGACCCGGAGAGAGCCCTCTCCTGTCCTCGTAGGGCTAGCTACAAGGCTGAACGTGGTTTGGTGTTGTCCTTTTTCTACCCTATTTCAGCCTAGGGTGGATTTGGAAACTAACATAGTGGTGACCATACTGGGGATAGAAAATGGTTTGCTTGTTGATGTTAGTTGTTTCATAAGTTACATACGAAGCCTGAAGTCACGCCAAGTAGCTTTCGAAACTCTTTTTATTTGCATTAGCGGAAGTAGATAAACGCTGCTTCAGTCAATCTCTGGTTTTCCTTGTGAACGTGGCATTTGGCTTGTGAATTACCCCAGTATATTACATCGTTCTGGACTTTTGGGTGATTGAGTCTAGAATTTGATAGGCTGAATAGATCGGTTTTGTCCTTTGCTTTTTGAATAGATCAACACACTGGTTTCCAGAAGACATACTGGATCAAATCCCGATCCTGATCCGCCTCCAGTGTATGAGAATCGCAATCTGATTTCAAGAATCCTTCATCGAGAAAGTCCCGTGACCCCTTTTTTCAAATCTCATTCATACCCTAATGTATTTAAATTCATTGAAGATATTGAGTTTGATGATCGGTTCGAGTTGTCGTTGTTTGAAACTAAATCTGAAAGTGCTACTAGTTCTACCGTCATAAATCCTGAGTTTATCAAGTATCTTGAGGTTGAACAAGCTAATAGATCCATTGATAATTACATTCTGAATATTCAGAACTCTATTGTGGCAACGACTATCCCTGAATTCATAGAATCCGCATCTGAAACTCTTGGTCCATCAGTGGTTACATCAGATTCACAAGTTCATGCTGAGCCTTCTTTCATTCCTACCATTCCCGTAAAACCATCCATTTCTGATCAGCAATCAGCAGTAGTTCCTCCTCCATCTCCACCACATACACCTTTTACACCTACTGCTCCTACTCCACCCGTTTCTCCAAGGTAGATCATAAGTCCACCAAGAGCAATGGCTGCTAGATTCGCACCTCTTGTTTTGCCAGCAACCTTGGATCCCATGCCCACTGATTATCAGAGTAAATTTCCTTTGTTTGATAGTACTCCTCAAAGTGTGCCCGCTCAGCAGCATATTGATAGAATGACATACTTTTTGGTCCTCCATGAAATTGATGAAGAGAATGTCTCCATGAGATTATTTGTGCAAAGTTTTGGAGGTGAGGTACGTAAATGGTTCAGAGCTTTGCAGCCCAGAAGTATTAATACATTAGAAGAGCTTTAGAGACAATTTTTAGATCGGTGGGAAATGAAGAAAGATCCGCTTCAAATCACTTCTGAGTATACCAAGATCAAGCGCAATCCTGGTGAGTTCGTCCAAGACTATATTATCAGATTTAATGCGGTTTATAATGCAATTCCTAATGACTTGAGGCCTTCTAAGAAATCAGCTTTGTTAAAATTCCCGGATGGTTTTGATCCGGAGATGGCTTATTCATTACGAAACAGAGATCCACCTACTTTAGAGGACATGCAGAAGATTTCCATGAGTGTTGAGGCAAATTTGAATGATAAGAGAGCTAGATTGAAAGCAAAGAAGAAAGTTGTGATAAAGGAAGAAGCTTATACATCTACAGATCAGATACTTCGCAAGGTGGAGAAAATGTTCAAGAGATTCAATCTTGATAAGCCCGAACCGTAGATTCAAAATCCCAACTTCCGTGGTCAGCAGCAGCCACAATTCAGGATTAAGAAATGAGAACAGTGAGCACAGGAACCAGCAGTCCAGCAGCAAGTAAAGACACCTCTTCAGCAGAATTTTGTTGGTCAGGATTCAGATGATGAAGATGATGTAGTAGGGGAGGAAAATCATTTCTTTACTCCTGATGATTTGCCCATTTATATCACTGAAGATGATGAGTATGCAGAAATTTCAGCGGTACAAAGAGATGAGGATTTTATCTTGGCTAATGATGCTGCTCTTGAGGAAGATTCGGATGAGTATCAGAGAGGTTATATGAATGTGTTGTCAGCTCAGTAGAAGAAATATTCTCTCAGAAAAAGAGATGTATCAGTCAATCCAATCCAGAAGAGAAAGGAAGTTTCAACACCTGAAAACGATTCACATGTTGCACAAAAGAAAGAAAAAGAGATAGTTGATCCCGCTGCCACCAAGCCATCATCAGCAGAAAAATCAAATTAGCCAATCACATCAAAGGAGAAGGATGAAAAGAAAGATGTTCTAGCCAAAGAGATCGAAAAGACTTCAGCCTTTAGTTTGGAGAATGAAATTTCTAAATTGAAGGTATCCATTCCCTTGACTGAACTAACGAGGAACATCAGTTATAAGGGTCAAGTCTCCAAAATTTTGAATTTCGATCTCATGTCTGATATGGTGAATATTGAAGATGATCAACCAGAACTGATATTTGGACCAGCTTTAGATGGTGAGTCTGCGGATAGCGAAGTGCCTCCTTTCTATATTAGTCTTTGACTGCATGAGTTTGTATTTCATAATGCCATGTTCGATTCCAATGCTTCCCATAATCTTATGCCGAAAGAAATCATGGAGAAGTTGGGTTTAGACATTACCAGGAAGTACCATGATCTTTATTCATTTGATTCTAGCAGAGTGAGATGTATTGGGCTCATTAAAGACTTGGTTGTAAGTTTGGATCAGATTCCTACAAAGAATGTTTTGATGGACGTTGTTGTAGTAGACATTCCTCTGAGATTTGGTATGTTGCTTTCCAGATCTTGGGGAGAAAAATTGAAAGGGACATTACAGTTAGATTTCTCGTATGTGACGATTCCCGTGTTTGGAAAAATGAGGAAATTGTATCGAGAACAAAAAATGAAGTATATGATTACGACCAAAGAGAAACTGGTCAATCATCCGATTAATTATGTACATACAGATCTAGAGTCTTTTGTTTTGTTTGCTGATAGTTTCAATGATGTAGATAGTCAGTTAGTTCAAGGAGAATATATTCCAAAGATTACCGAGAATTTCAGAGAAGTTTTGCAGAAATAAAGGCAACAACCAGAAAGCACAGTGGAGAAATCAGCTAAAGATAGTGGACAACAAGCAGAAAAAACAGAGCTAGCACAATTTCAGCACTGAGAGGATGATGAAGAGGGTCTATGGACCATGGATTTCGATGGTGCAGTCGGAAATGATGGTGCTGGAATTGGTATTTGGGTACGCAGTCCTTTTTCCACTCCAAATAAGGTACCGAGCAATGTACAGGTATGTTCTTACAAATTAGCATTTGATTGTTCAAACAATGAGGCTAAGTATGAAGCTCTGATTGCTGGCCTAAAGATTCTTAGAAAGATGAATGCTAAGAGAATTGCAGTCTATGGCGACTCCAAATTGGTGATTAAGCAAGTAAAGGGCGAATATCAAATGAAACATCCCCAGATGCGAGCTTACTGGAACGCTGTCCTTGACATTTTGAAGCAATTTTCAGATTATACCTTGACTTTTATTCCTCGCATTCAAAATGGAATTGCAGATGCACTTGCTAAGGCAGCAAGTAACTTGAAGATCCAAATGAATTCAAGTAATAAGTTCGAAATCCATGTGGAGCAACGTCCTACCATCCCGAATAATCAAAGATGTTGGCAAGTTTTCCAAGATGATGATGAGATTAATGATTTTCTGCAAAGTAAAGGTAAGTTCAAAGATACTTCAATTGATGTAGAATATGATAAAGGTGATGATGTTCAAGTAAATCAAATGGAAGTGTTGTAGCTAAAAGATAACATTATTCCTAAAGGTTTGATACCTTTAAAAGAGCTCTTCGATTAGGATGATGTGGCTAAGAAACCAACTTTACGGCCGACTGAAAGAGGAGTGGAAGATGTAAATATTGGGACAGCTGAAGACCCCAAAATGGTGAAGTTATCCAAATCGTTTCCACTGGAGATAAGAGCTGAATATGTGAGTTTGTTTTCTTCATTTGCTGATGCTTTCGCTTGGGATTACTCAGATTTAAAGACATATGACACCAATATAATCCAGCATACTATTCCAGTTAAGCCTAATCAGAAGCCTTTCAGACAAAAGATAAGAAGAATCAATCCAAAGTTGCTTCCATCGATTGAGAAGGAGGTAAACAGGTTGTACAAAGCAGGAATCATTGTTCCCATCATATTTTCTGATTGGATTTCCAATTTAATGCCAGTGCGGAAAAAGACAGGTGAGATTCGGTTGTGTATTGATTTCAGAAATTTGAACAAGGTGTCATTGAAGGATAATTATCCATTGCCTAAGATGGATCATATATTGCAACGAGTAGTGGGTGCATCTCGGATGTCACTACTCGACGGTTATTCTAGATATAACCAAATTTTGGTTCATGAGGACAACCGTGACAAAACATCATTCACAACTCCGTGGGGAACATTCCACTATGCCAAGATGCCATTCGGTTTGAAGAATTTTGGTGCGAATTTCCAGCGGGAAATGGACATGGCTTTTGCAAATGAAAAAGATGTGTTCCTTGTTATATACCTTGATGATTTGACAATTTTTTCCAATTCAGATGAAGAGCATATGTATCACTTGAAAGTTGTTTTTGAAAAGTGCAGAAAATATGGTGTCTCGCTTAATCCTAAGAAGAGCTTATTCGCCATCGATGAAGGTAAATTACTTGGTCATATTATTTCCAAAGATGGCATTCGTATTGATCCAACACGTGTTGAAGCAATCCAGCAAATTGACCCTCCTAGGAATAAGAAGGAGATTCAGTCTTTTAATGGTAAGATGAACTTTTTGTGTTGTTTTGTCCCTAACCTTGCTGAACATTTAAGAGAAATAACAAATATGCTGAAAAAGGACATCCAAGTGAAGTGGACTGAAGATGTGGTAAAGTCCTTTAATTTGGTGAAGTTGGCATTATCTTCAGCTCCGGTGTTAATCAACCCGGATTACACCCAAGACTTTATTTATTTTTCCTTTGCTTCAGAACATACCATGGTAGTTGTGCTAATGCAGAAAAGAGATGGACATGAGAAGCCCATAGTGTTTTTCAGTCGAACTATTAGAGACGCAGCCTTGAAATACAACATCATTGAGAAGCAAGCTTTGGCACTGGTAAAGGCATTGAAGGATTTTTGGGTATACATTTTGCACTCCCATATTTTAGCTTATGTACCTAACGCTGCTGTGAAAGATTTTTTAGTACATACTAATCCGGAACGAAGACATGGCAAGTGGATCGCAGCTTTGCTGGAATATGATGTGGAAATAAGGCCCATGAAACTTATCAAGGGACAGGGGCTGGCGAAGCTAATGGCTGAATCGAATTTGTACGCATTAGACATAAATCTGATTGCTGCTATGTCTGAGGAGGATGAGGAGAATTCACCACTTCAGGTATTGGAAATGTTTGTTGCTTCCCCATGGTATTCAGATATCGTCTATGTTCTTCAAAATTTGTCATCACCACCCGACATGACTAGAAACAAAGGTAGAAATTTAAAACTGAAGGCTGCAAAATTTTGTATTTTAAATTCTGCGCTTTATTGGAAAGATCCGGGCGGTGTTTTATTGAATTGTTTGGTGGAGGAAGAAGTGAAGAAGGTAATGGAAGATTTTCACAAAGGAGACTGCAGGGGTCATCATTTTTGGAAGACAACTGCCAATAAGATTTTGAGAGCAGGGTACTATTGGCCGACATTGTTTGCTGATGTCTATAAAATAGTCAAAGGCTGCCATGAGTGCCAAATTTTTGAAGGAAGACAGAAATTACAGCCATTGCCACTCAAGCCTATTGAGGTGAGCGCCCCTTTTCAGCAGTGGGGTTTGGATTTCATTGGGGAAATCCATCCTCCTTCCTCAGGACAGCATAGATGGATTCTAACAGCCACCGATTACTTTACGAAATGGATCAAAGCAGTTCCTACAAGGCAAGCCACCGATTCGGTAATTATTTCTTTCCTTGAGAACAACATTTTGTCTCGTTTTGGTTGCCCGAGTTAATTGATCACCGATAATGCAGTGGCTTTTAAATCAAGGAAGATGATTGAGTTTTGTGCTAAGTATAAAATTATTTTGGGACATTCAACCGCCTATCATCCGCAAGGCAATGGTTTGGCGCAATCTTCCAATAAGTCTCTAGTCAATATCATTAAAAAGTTGCTGGACATAAATAAGAAGAGTTGGCATAAGAAGTTGGTGAATGCGCTATGGGCTGATCGGGTAAGTCAAAAGAAGTCTATTGGTATGTCCCCCTTCGAATTAGTTTATGGAGTAGATACAGTATTTCCTACCTCACTTGCTGTTCCGGTCGTCAAGCTTCTTCAGGAAGCTGGTAGTGAAGAAAGCCATATGCAGAGAAGGATAAATCAAATGATTCATTTGCAACAAACGAGAGAAGAGGTCCTCCAGAACACATTCAAGTTGCAAGAGAGAATAAAAAATATCTACGATAGGAAATCGAAGGAAGATAAATTCCAGTTAGAGGAAGTGGTACTGAAGTGGGATGCTAGGAATGAGGACAAAGGTAAACACGGTAAGTTTTAAAACCTCTGGAAAGGTCCATTCAAGATTGTAGCATATCGAGGTCAGAACGCCTTTCTTTTGAAGGAGATGAATGGTGAAGACTGTCTAGGAGGGCCGATCAATGGTCGGCTGCTCAAGCGGTACCATTTCTAAGATGTTTTCTGATGATCACATTGTCATTGTACATATCATGTATTTCAATTTCATTGTAAGTGTGCACTGTAGTCTTTTCTTCAGTCTGGGGCCCGAAGTGAAGGCTATAATTCTGAAGAAGGATTTAAGTTTTCATTTGAGTCTGTTTAGTCGATCTGGTTCAGTCATTTCTGTTTTAAAAGTTGAGTCAGTTTGAGTCAAAATTTCAGTCAAATAAATTCAGTCAATAGTCTTGAGTTGTTTTGCCAAAATAATCGATTCCATAGCCCAATGGACGAAAGCAATGGTCTGCTCTCCCAAAGATCTGCCATTCTTGGCACCTCCAAGGAGCTACCATCCCCATTAGAGCCAATGTTAGAGTCGGTCTTTACATCCCTCCGTCAGAGATCATTTCTCTTATTTCATTTCATTGTTTAGGTGTCTCATTTCGCTTATCCATCTGCATTCCGTTAGGGGCATGCCATTGACTGATGGAAGGGCTTTCTTCTCTCATTTTCCCTCATGCTTGTCCCTGCTGGGTTAGTCAAAATTTACCAAAATTCATCAAAGTTCAGTTCATGTCATTTACAGTCATACAAGCTGTTTTGGTCAAAAAGAATCATTTTAGTTTCTAGGTCTAGGGTTTGGTCTTTCGAAATGTTAAACAATGCCCGCAGGTCATGAGGAGGTTTTCAATAAGTTTTCAGTTCAAAATTTTCATCATCGAATATGCTCGAGGATGTTTCTTCTTCAAAACTCTGTTTTGAAGAAGAAATTGTCTAAATTTGTTTTTGTAATAAAACGTATCCTTCCACCACGTTGTACTTCACCATGCAAACTCTGGTCATCCTTTGCCGAGTTTCGATGCCACCATCCCTGTAAAATCAACCAATTTCATCATTCAAGCTCCAGAAAGTCAGTCATGAAACAAAAAAAAAACAAAAGTTGTATTAAATGAAAAAGTGCCAAAGTCAAAAAACATTACAAAATGGGTTTTGAAGAAGGAAAAATTAAAACCATGTCTATATGAGATATTTCTCAAAGCCATTCATGCATTTTGCAACAAGAGTTATCAGAAATCTCTTAAGGGAGAAATCGAAGGTTGGAAGTTGAGACCAAAACTCGTTTTGAGAAAGGCCGATCGTGTGTAAAGCGCGCTGCATTGGGATAGGTCGCGGCGCACCCACAGAGCGCGGCGTATAGAGCCGAGATTCGTAGTGTTATTTTCCTCTGGCGTGGCGCACCCACAGAGCGCAGCGCATTGGACTTGTGCGGGGCGCACAGAGATCCAAAGGCCAAAATCACTTTCGCTCCATAAAAACTCGATTTGTTTCAGCGCAATTTTTCTCCAAGTAAGTTGTGTGCGCTCGCTATTAGAGTTTAATTCCCGTTGGGTGTTATTTGAAGTGGGTGTTATTTGGAGGTATTCAAAGAGTTTAATTGGTGCAAGAATAAACCCTATACCCATATTTCAATCTGCTCCCAAGGGTTTGAAAGGAGGTGATTAAAACTTGAACTTTGGTGCTTAAAATCTCATTCCATTTTCATTTGTGCCCTTGTTATTGTTATCATTGTTATCACTGCTACTACTGTCACACTCTCATACCACAATCCCTCTCCTATTCCCGCTGTCCCGTATCCCTTATTCCCTTTTATGCCCATGTGTTAAACCCTCAAATCCTGTCACTTACTATCACTTCCCTCCATTGACAAAATCCTAATTTCCACATTCAAGGACTGCCTCCATATCCTTGATTTCACTTATATGTTGCCATTTCATTGATTCTTGTTCCTAAAACTACCCCCCATCACTATCACTCATTCCCATTACCTATAAATCCCCAAATCCCTAAGTCCCCCAAACAGTGACTATCCTCACACTTAAATCTCATTTGACAGTCCTTTTCCCACTGTGATATCTCTTCATAGCACCTTATTATATAGTAGGTCGAAACAAATTCATCATATGAGCAGGGATATGAGCAGGACAGTGACTCAACCACAGGGCTAAATGTACCGAGGAGGTCTCATAAAAGTGGCAGGCATGTCAGGGAGGAGCCCACTTCTTTGGCTCAATTGCAGGCCTGCCCGCTTGTAATGACATGCTTTCAGTAACATTCATGTTTTCGGTATTGTGAGATGATATCTCAGATTCAGCACCATCAGGAGTTGGTTCGCTTATTTGTTTTACCTTTGCGTGATGGTCATGTAAACCTTGCTGGAGTGAACTTCACTTTGACACTAGAGACCATTTCTGAGGCAACCGGGATGCCAAAAATAGGTGAGGAGGGGAATAAGAGACAACAGCTGGATAGAGCATATTACGAACCTTACATCTGGCCTGGATATTTGAGGCAGTTGAGTAGAGTATTTCCATTCTAGTTTCTGAAGGAGTCCTATGCGCCATTAATGAAACTCATCATTAGATACTTCAGCTGTGAGGGTAGATTCTCACGTCTTTATGCATACCATATCAG
This sequence comes from Pinus albicaulis, assembly GCA_034641835.2. Taxonomy (NCBI): domain Eukaryota; kingdom Viridiplantae; phylum Streptophyta; class Pinopsida; order Pinales; family Pinaceae; genus Pinus; species Pinus albicaulis. Next base: position 1,304,437,780 of record CM076572.1, on the reverse strand, counting down.
ACTTCTAATGCATTTTACGAGAGTGAGACTGATGAATATTCCATATTTCATGTGTCAAAACATAGAGCGAATGACTACCCTAGTGTAGAAGAAGACTCCAGAGCAGCAACATAACAACATTTATCATTATGCGCTCATCAAAATCATTGTAGTACATCAACTTGGATTGCAGGGCATTTCATGGGATGAGTTCATTTCCCGTGACTTCTTTGTATCCCCTCAGCCTCCTCTCGAGATTGTTCATGATGAGGGAGAGCCTTCGCATCAGTTTGAGTTTCCCGTGACTGAGCCTATCAATGCTCCAGTGTGTGTGACATATCAGAGAGGCCACAGAGCCTTATTTGCAGTAGCACGACAAGTACTATCTCCACCTGGGGTGGAAGGGGTCTCATTTCCTTCATCAGCAGCGCGAGTACTATCTCCACTTGATATGGAAGGGGTCTCACCTTCAACATCAACAGAAGTACAGGTTCAGGACAGAGGCAAGAGGCCTATGCACGATGAGGGCCCTTCAGGAGGCCAAGATACTGATTTCATATTGATTGATGTTGATTCGAGCTCTCCCAGCTCAAAGCTGAAAGAAATAATCCAGGAGCAGAAAGATGAGATCGACACGCTGACCGAGAAATTGCAAAGAGATCAGTGGGTTATATATTACTTGGAGCAGTGGAATAAACAACTGGAGCATCAGCAGACACTCACGAAATTGCAGAGAATCCGTGAAGACCGGGAATTGGCCCGAAAGAGACCAGGTGACATGACACCATTTGAGCGAGAGATTTTCCTTACGCATGTCATTGTTCGTCCGAGGCTTCTTGCTTAAGGCCAATAGGGACAAATACATGCTCAGACACATGAAGAATCACTATTGGGCCCGCACACACGTTTGCAGAGCGAAAATGAAGATCTTGAAGGCGAGGTTTAGAAAAGCACTAAAACGTCGGAAAAGGCCGGATCCACTCCGAATCTTGGCCGAAGCTTCCTTGGTTGAGCATGAGACATGATGGGATACCTTCACTCCAAATTTCAGCAAATTTGGAGAATATTTTGTCATTTTGAAAATTTTGGTTGCAAAACAGGTGTTTCGCTCGACGTTGCCTGCTACCATCCAGGTGGATATTGGTGGCCACCCGCCTATTCCACTTGGGCCCCCACCATTGTCTCTTTCAGTTTTTCAGTTTTTGCATAACTTACTATTTTTAGCAGTTTTTCGGGTCCTGAACTTCCGGAGCCGTTTTGAGGCCCTAAACGACGTTTTTTGGTATGAAAATTTGTTGCAATTTTGATCATCAAAATCGTCACAAAAGTTGTAGTCCTCGGATAGAGCTTTCTAATGATGTATCATGTGCGTCAAACGGAGATAGTATGCCAAAGTTACGTTCCTGGGAAGTTGAAACACCAATTTACCCAAACGGGGCCCATAGTTTTGGCGCTTCATCTCCTAGGGTTAGGTTTTTGGGATGTTGAGGGCTCTCCATTGTTTCTCAATAATAAATAGGCCCTCGAGCCTCATTGTAACACAGTTCAGAGGTCTGTAGCCACCACATCTCTTCTCAGAGATTCGCTACCAGCACCCTAGCTATTTTATTTCCATTATGTCCGTAAGCATCTTTCTGTTATTTGATATTAATGAAATGAAGTGTTATTTCCGCTGCATCTCTGTATTTATGGTTATGTGTTTATTCCGTTGCGTTCCCCCGCATAACCGACCGCCGCCACCCGACGGGCGCTTATGATTGGGACATCTTCTGAAGGAAAGATTTTCATTTTTGGGTTTTTCATGATATATTATGTATGTTCAGGAATGGCCGAAGCATTTCATCAAATTCTGGGCTGCCTAAAGGGCCACAAACACCTTGAAAATGGCCTTTCTGCCACTTTTTGCACCAGCAGGAACCAATCTTCGGAGATTGCAGTTTTGGAGGGGCAAATTACATCCAAATTGAATCATTCAACTTGTTTTGGATAGCATACATCTATGGCTTTGCGACAAGCTATCATGCACTCAATTTGGACTTCGGGAAGTGCCTCACAAACATGATCAAAATGGCGCGTTGCATAGAGTTTTTGGGCGCGGCGCATAGAGGAATTTTCCCCAAATTTCACTTTTCAACTCAGAAATTCGTCCAGTTTTGACTAGTTTTAATTTTTCATGTGATG